>JAEBDU010013094.1:0-87649 GCA_016802625.1 Heliconius numata
AACGGTGGTTTCATTTAAAGAGGCGCTGACAATTCCACCCTGTATAATTATTATTTAATACAAAATATATTTAGTTAAAACATTTTTATATGGAAATTTGTAATAGTAAACGACGTCATATAAATTTATAATAGAGATGTTTCACCTGTCTGGCTAAAAAAATTGTTTATATTAAATTCATTCAACCACTTTGAGATATACCTTAATGTTCAGGAAATAGAAAAGGGACTATATTACTTTAAATCATTAATAAGTTATATAATTTTTAATTCATGTTACAAAACTTTGATGGAAATTATTTCCACCCAGCGGAAAGGAATTGCTTTTATCCTGGCGTTGAATTCCGCCACTCAACACGCACTGGCTCGAAAATACAAAGACTAGGAACGTTTAGTGACTACACTATTAAATTTGTGCTAATTAATTAAAAAATCAATGAAAGCTCATCTATCTCAATCCTAAATATCGGAATCATTGGTGATGTGCTGAGTGTTACGCAAACTATCTCATCGTAGGCCTCCACTAACATTGTTCAAGTATCGAAATAGGAGTTACTAAGGAATGTTGATATAAAAAAATATTATTATTTCTATTATTATAAAAAATACGTATGATTTTCGATGAATTGTTTAACGTCTTTTATCCAATCTTTGTAATTATTTTCCATACAAAACTCTTCCGGTACTTAGTAACTGACAAACAATGCACAGTCGAAACTATGCGGCGTAGAGCGCTGAAGTTTGACATGCAGGTTCCTTGGGAAGTATAGGGAAGCACTATAAGAGTATTTCTCGAAATACCTATGACAACGGAAAAAAAATCATTTAACGGATTACGTAAAATTGCATCCGAATGAAAGAGGATTTGCTGGCTACAATTTCTAGTCTTTTACTTGACATAATATCATCAAATCGTTTAAATTTGTTTCAGTTAAATAAAATCAAATTAAAATATAAATCGCGCTAAAGTTTATATTATTCATGGACACGTATAGAGAGATATTTTAACTGATTTCCTTTCCCCGTCTGTTTTTGATTTTATTTCATTTTCACAATTAAATAATGAGCATAGGTTTTAATGTTAAGGTTTCTTTTTTGATGAAAAACATTCAATTTGCAGCATGAATAAAGCCTTTCTTCATCGCATAATAAATTCTACGTGTTGTTTTGTCTGTTTTTTATAACGAATTTTCGAACTGTAAACTGTAATTATCCATTATTTAAAATAATAGTAAATATGTGTTTGTAAATGTATAAGAAAACGAGAAACGAGAAAACATCAATAAAGATTACACAAAATAATTAAAATTAACAAAATAAATGAGTAAATTTACACAAAAGATAAATACACGTACTGTACTAGAATGTGTTGTAAAACATACAATATATCGAAAACCCATCGAGAGAGTACTTAGTACGGGCCCCTGTGATGTATTCGGCTGCGGAGATGGTAATCAGAGCGAACGCTTCAACGCGGAATTTGCAATTTGGTCCATTGCGGATTGTCAGCAGTGATTTATTACTGCTTTAGATCCATTATCAGGGGCCTAAGGCACGAAGTATGAGTGTAATGTGTGTGGGTTCGATTTCCATTGGAAAATATAATATATCCATTTTCTTCGCTCTAGTGTTGAGGCAAACCTCCATAATACGGCGGAAAGTGAAGAAGGGAATATCTTAACACTAGGTTCCCTCTGCCTACCTTGCTATATGAGGGATGCAATGCGACACTAAAAAAAATTTTAAAAAAATCTTTTATCATGCGAATATTCGGGACGCGTTAAGTACTACTTTCATATGCCTAACACGATTTAAAATGATTTGCGTAAATTGGTGAACGCTGAAAGGGTATCGATGTTAATGTCGAATTCAATTTGATTGAAGTGCTTATTGCGTTCAAAATGAATGTAATAAAATATATTTTATTCGGTGCTTTGTATTTTACTTTTTTGTATTTTTAATGTTTTTTTTTTTTTTTCATTTTGTCACCAATAAAGATTGGGTATTCGTAAAATCGAAAAAACATGTATTTTCAATTTGCCAATGTATGCCATTTTAGCCCTTATCGTATAATCAATCGTCCTTAATAAATCAACTCTACCATGTTGGTATCAATAGTGACGTTAATTTTTTATAAAAAAATCTTACTTCGCTTATATATTTGTTATCTAAATGTGATATTTTACTTATTTGGTGCAAAAAAAAACGTATAATAAATAAATATATTACATCTTTTTATAAACACTTACCCTAACATAACTAATCTGAAGCAATTCTTGGGCGGCGGAGCGGATTCCTCACAGGCTTGAGGAATCGGTGCACTTGGGCCTGGGGACTCAGACCCTGAATCTTCTCCAGTTTCTGCTCCAGCACCCCGTCTGCACAGCCAGGAAGTTCCACATTTGTCCCTAGCATCTTCAGTTGGTGCAGCGAACTGACAACGTCGTGGCGATCTTTGCTTTCCTGCAGGGGATAATGAAGATTTCAAGGGCGACGATGGTGCTCTGACTGGACTAGATGACGCCCTCACAGGAGATGGGGACACTTTTACAGGAGAGGATTGGAGGGACAACCCCCCCTTTTCGGTCCCATTCAACATTTTTCACTTGGCACTTTACACTTTAGCACTTTGAAGTTTATATTCATATTTTGGCACTTTTATGTCAAACACTAGTAAAATTAAGTCACTGTAATATATTTGGTTAAATTGAATTAAGATTTTAAAATGAAAATATATTCTATTTCTTTATTTTTATCATAATATGTATAATTAATAAAATTATATCAAGTTGGTAAACCATAAAGAAATAAACATTAAAACCTCGACTTCCGGTACTTTACATAAACTTACTATTAAAAATAATCGTCCCTAGTTACAAAATTTTAATCCCACCAATAGAGATAGCAGGTTTAAATCCAGCACAAAAATATGCAAATTACCAGAACCCTTTTCATCAGAGGATTCCCAACATTAGCTTTTTCATTTTATCACATGGAATGGTTTGACCTTCCCTATAGCATCATCTATAGATTTTATATGAAATGGCTATTCAAAATGTTTGCCCCACATTTCATATCCCTTAACTGATCGATTTACCAGGGACCCCTAATTTACATACTAACTGAATATATAAGGCTGTCGTAGCCCAGCGGCACAAGGGTGTGACTGTAACGCGACGGTTATGGTTTCAAATCCCACTCGAGGGAATAAATTACTATGTATTAATATTTTCATTTTCTTCGCTCTGGCATCAAGGCAAAAACCCCATGTTGAGTTCCGCCACTCAACACGCAATGCCTCCTTAATTTAGCGTAAAATGAGGAAGGGAGTGTCTTAACACTACATTTTCTCTGCCTATCGAGCTGTGTGCTGGTTAAGGCGTGAAGTTAATTAAACTATAATATAGAACTTTTGTAGTAAGTGTTCGAGTAACGGTAAGCTGTTACCTTGCTAGCTTACTTTGTATGCTTAATCGAGAAACCAACTAAGTTTTAGTGGAACGTTCTAAACGTGAATTTTAATATTAATGACTTAGCGCAGTAAAGCATGAAATGGTTTGATAGTCTTAAAAGCTTGGTAACATCATGTAGTTTGCAATTGAGAGGACTTTGATATCATTTAAATACTATATTTGTTTATAACTTAATGATTAGTTATTATGTCTAAATGTGTTATTTTTTGTAGCTTCACGCTGTAACCCGCACGTGGCAGGAGGAACTTCGAACCCTAGTGTTAAGACACTTGGCTCCCACTTTCCACCGAAGTAGGAAGTATTACTTCTTGAATGAACCCAGTAACCCAGCGCTACGCTTCGGATCGTTACCAGAGCGATATTTCATTGCCTTGGGTGGGAATCGAATTTACGACCTATATTTACAGCCGCACGTTTGTGCTCCTACATCGCGACTGTCTCACTTGTACCTAAACATAAAAAAAATACCAAGCAATATTTAAAAATAAATCAGAAAAACTTCTTTGTGAAAAAAAAATAAAAAGCTTATTTACTATAGAAAATTAAATATATTCCATATACAAAAGCAAGGCCATAATATTAAACAAAAGGTCTTATATAGGTACTATAGGTATTCCACAGCCGTCGCGGACGCAAATCACATTGGAAGTAATTTTATCGGAATTTTAAACGCGCTGTTTAATTTGGAATGCGATACAGGAATAATTCAGTATTGTTCATGCGTAACATTTCATTTCAGCTTAATCTTCGTTCAATTAAAAAATCGTTTTTTTTTATTTCAAAATTCCTGCAACCCCTTAATTGTTTACCCTTTTTTCATTAAACGTCATATGGCATGTTGCTGTTATTTATGACTTTACATACAAAAGTAGATCAGCAAGCAGGATATTGAAAATATGTTTGTAATTGTAAACACGGTGGCATTGTATCCGATTCTTAGTCTGAGGAATTGTTATAGACATATATAAAAAGTATTTACATTTTCCCCGCTCTGGTATACAAAGCGTAGCGTTCAGCTCCGCCACTTACCACGCCATGTCTAGAATGAATATGAATAGCGGAGTGTCTTAATACTTGGTTCTGTTTAAAAATATAAAAGCATATAACGGTAGGCAAACACTTATATGCTTTTATATTTTAATTTTTTTGGCTGTCCCTGCATCGTACCTCAAGGGCACAAGCGTGCGACTGTAAAAGTGACGGTTGTGAGTTCGATTCCCACTCAAGGAAAAGAAATATTTAATCTCTTCATTTTCTCGGTCTGTTAACAAGACAAAAAAGCTTGGGTGAGTTCCGCCACTAAATACACAATGTCTCAAAAATTTAACAGAATGTGGAGAATTAAGTGTAAACAGTGTTATTTTAGTCTAGTTTTTATTTACAATCTTTCGAAAACTCATAAAACATCCTACTATCGTTAACAAAGCCATTAACCAGCGTGGTTTGTTGGGCTCGGCAGTCAGGATTGCATTTAGGCAAGCATCAAGCTGGGAGAGCGCTCTAGCTTATTTATTAACGATGCGATTGACCCAATTGTTCGCAATCACTGGTGAAGAAACGGGAGATTAAGGGCGTTGACAATACACCTTTGTGTGGATTGATAATGTAGAGTTAATATTATTATATTTTATATATATCATTAATTAAGCTTGTTATTTTTAATTAAGATAGTTTTAATCGCGTATTAGAGTACCACACCCAAATGGTGATCACTGAGACTCCGCTATGTTTGTCTGTCCATCAGTCACCAGGCGGTTATCTCATGAACCGTGAAATCGGTTTTTTTTTCGTCGAGTCCAAACTCGCCTGATTTTTATGTTGCTAGTGTTTTAATTCAATTTTTTATATCTTAATGGTCTATACATTAATCTAATATGTTTATTTACGTACCTTTCAAATTTCAAATCAAAATATTCGTTATTCAAATAGGGAATTGAAAAAATAACGCGTCGTTAAAGTTTCTTACAAAAAAAATATTGATAAATCCTATATTATTTATAATTAACTAAGTCTAGCAGCTTTTAAATGATACTTAATGAATCATCTTTATTCTATAAGATATAACTTAAAAGTTATCAAACACCCTCAAAGTTAGATAAACGTAAATTGCAAATGGTCTTTAAAGTACTTTAAGTGAATTTAATTTACCAAAGGCCTGGACTCACTCCACGCTGTTGACTCCACTCGACTCCGAGTACCGGCCTCGTTACAAAGAGAACATCGAAATGACCAAAGTACGATACGAATGGAACGAAATACAAATTGTTATTTCCTGAGTTTATCGAAAACCGATTATAACGGCGGTTGACTTCGAACGCGATACGCAAACAAGAGTAGAGTACAAATTAGCTTCCGAATTCCCTATAGTTTTGTATTGCAATTTTATAGGTCATTTTAAAATCTAGCTTTTTTTTATATTTCTGATATAAAAATTTACTCTCTAAAGATGCATTTGAGTCATTTCTAATCTGCATAATGGTTGTGTTTCAATTTCTCAGAATTATAATTAAATGTTTTTTTTAATTATTTTTTTTCAGCTTCACGCTGTATCCCGCTGGTGGCAGGGTAGGTAAGTGCTAAAACACCTAATGTTAAGACACTCTCCTTCCCACTTTCCGCTGAATTCTACCAGAGAAGACACTCATTTCCCACAATAATTTCTTACTTATACGTAATTTATAATTTCTATCTCCATCTTTCATTTAAATTCTTACAATTTTACTATTGATATTTGTATAAAATTGATCTATTATTATAGATACAATATCATATTGAATATTGAGCACACAAAGAAATGGTTTTCTATACAAATGAAATCGAAACAATTTTGTCAAATTTCGATATTAATTTTCCAATAGATCAAAGCTTGCTCTAAAGTGCTTGAGGGTATCAAAATCAAATATCGTTATTATTACTCGCAGAGTCCTTTGATATACCTTTCTAAAGCTGAACTAAAAATATTATTTTTTTTTTTCAGTTTCTCGCTGTACACTGCATGTAGCAAGTTGGGCACAGGGAGCCAAGTGTCAAGACACTCTGCTCCCTATTTTCTGCTTAATTCTGGAAGCATTGTGTATTGAGTGACAGAGCTCAAGAATGCGCTTAGCCTTGACACCAGAACGAAAACGAAAAAAAAAATTAAAAATGTATAGCAATTCTTTTTAATAATTCGTAAACTCTCTTAAACTCTAGCTTTTTCAAAACAATTTTATAAGAGAATACAAGAGTTGTTTCCAATAACACGAAATCAAACGTGGGAGTGACGGAGCGATCACCAAGTTTTAATTGGGTTGTTTTCGTATGCCGCTCGTGACCGCCGTGTTCGTCTCTGGGGACCCAATACTGGGTATAGCGAAATTGAAAAATATAATTTGTTACGTTGAAAAGCTTATAGCGTGTTTTTAATGCTTAATCGCTTTGGAATTGGTATAATTATTAATATGAAATACAACAAATTTACAAGCCGTTGCGTAGGGGCACAAGCGTGGGAATGTAAAATACGTAAATGAAATATTATTTTCTTATTTTCTTCGCTCCGGTGTCGAAGCAAAGCGCGGCGTTTAGTTCCGCTACTCAACATGCAATGCCTCCAAAAGTTTTTGTCGAGTGGCGGAGCTGAAATTTTGAATATTTCATATTCAAGAAATTATTAAATATTTCATTCCCCCGAGTGAGAATCGAATCTTGTGCTCCACAAGGGCCTTTATTTCCATTTAGAGCTGTTTCTTTATTTAGATTGAATATCTAAATTACAAATTCTATAAATATATAAAAATAGCAAGCACGTGGTGAGTTCTCCGACAAAAGCTAATTTCCTTAATATTAAGCCGGCTCCATATAATTGTATGTTACAGCCAGTCGTTTTACTTGTTCACGCAAACTGCCTCAATTAAGTGTTGCCAGGATTATGAGATTCTGTAATCGCGTGGGTTGCCTTAGCAGAATTACTGAATTAAAAGTTTGTGATATGTTTTCAGGTGTATGCACTCTTTTTGTATGAAATGAACTACAGTTAAAAGTTTGTAATGTTTTTTTCTTATGAAATACCTAGAAATTTTCACTTTTCGTAATTTTTAAGTTTTACTTCGTGCTAAATTTCATAACTGGAGATCCACGAGAAATAAGGTTTTGATTACGCGGCGACTTTCATAGAAATAGCAACAAAAACGATGCATAAATGCTAGTATCATTTGATTACGTTGACTTGCTTTTTTTTGTGCTTCAAGAAACCCTCGACCTGAATGTTTCGTATTAATTTCAGCTTTATACTTCCTCGCAATCTTGAGGTAAGTGAGTTCGCGTCAATTCGTTGTCTACGAGTATACTAGAGAACGAATTAACGCGAACTATACGCGTTGGCTAGAAACGTGTATGTCACTTTATATAAAAGTACCTTGTGAGTTATATTTATTTAATTAATTTAATATTTTTAAATGCATTAGTTAAAGAATAATAGTATTCTATACAAAGATTTTGCTTCATTTAATAATATATAGTTTATTTACGATCATTTATATATCAATATATATTAGGTATTAATCTTTTTACTCCCTTCTGAGGTAGTATCTTACTTATCACTTATATTTCTAATACGAATCCTGCAGAAAGTCATTTTTTATATCCTAATAAAACGACCCTTCTAAAAGGGATGGTAAGTGAAGGACAATGGTTTTTACTTTATTTTCTTTATAATATCGTTCTCTACTTAGAATCTTTCCCTAAGTATAAAAATGAAGTGACGAAAAGAAAAGTATAATAGGATAGACAAAGCGAATCTGGGAATCTAATGTTCAGTAAGACACTCCTTTACTATTAAGACACTTCTGTTTTCAGTGAATTCTGGAGGCTTTTCTTGAACAGCGGAACTCAGCACCACGCTTTGCCTCGATACAGAGAGAAAATAAAAATATAAAATATTTAATTTCCTCAGCTGGGAATCGAATCCACAACCTGTCTCGCTTACAGTTGCACGCTGGTGCCTCTACGCCATGACAGGCCTCATACATCTTAAATGATAGTATTAAATCAGCTTCAAACGTAACACAAAAAAGCTCTAAAACTAAATTTTCATTAGTACAACGTGAAAAACGGCTCACAGTGTCAAAGAGAATAAAAGTCAGAGCATGTTTGTATATATATTTTGTAAACTCATGTAAATTTATAAGCTTAGTTGATATATATAAACTGAAATTGTAGAGTATTGAAAATTTAGAACAACTAGAAATTTATTTTATTGGAATCATCGTTTTTTTTCATCAAATTGTTTAAAATTAAAAAGAAAATACTCAAGCCTCAAAGGACTTCCTCGACTTCATAATAATGTTAAAACTGTAGACGTTTACTTTTGATAATTTGATCTTTTCTACAGTATTTATAAAAATATATAATCTATGTATCCCGTAAATAGCAGGGAACCTAGTGATAAGACACTCCATCCCCAAATAATATAAGAAAAATGTTGTATAAAATTTATATGTATATAGACAAGGCGGAAAATGAACCTCGTACTTAATTGGCTAAAATATTTTGACAAACTATGCTTCAGTCAGATATATAAAAATAAATAAATGATCAGCATTTTAAAGTATCATAATTATATCAATAAAAAGAAAAACTCTATTTATTTTTACTGTAGTGATAAAAATAATAATTAACCCAAAACCCAAAAAAGATTAATTAAGACTCTTTATAGGATATAACGTAAAAATTTACGTTTTCAACTAACATTTGAAACAAATGAAATCAGAGATAAAACAATTACCCACGCTATGAGAGGTCTTGAGAATAAAAAGAGAGTAAAGGCTTGGTCATGTTTTGTTTTCTTACTCTACTTTTTCGTTCCGCGTTTATTGCGGTGGGCTCTTAACGTTTACGACGTTTATGTCTTTCGCTTCATAATGAAAATGCAGTGCATGTCCTATCTTTCTTTTAAGGTAAGTACGCTTGTTTAACTTCCTTGCTGTTTTTTTAATATTGGAAATGAATAAATATTAGAGCACACAAGCGTGTAAACGCGGCGATTGTGGGTTAGATTTTCAGTTTATAGGTTCGATTTCCACTCTCTCTGTTAAAGAGGTAACGCGCGGTGTTGAGTTTCGCCACTCAACAGTAATGCTTCTAGAATTTAGCGAAAGTTAGGGAATGGATCTGTCTTAATGGTAATAAATACGTAAAAAAAAAGAACTAGGTTCCCTCTGCCTATCATTATAATTTTTTATAAATATTTCATTTCCACGAGTGGGGATCGAACCCACAAGCAGTCGCTTACAGTCACACATTTGTGCCTTTGTGCCAAGACGGCCTCATATAATATAGCAATTAATAATTATTTGATAATAGTTTAAGATAAAATGGACAATATTTGTATTATTACTAAAGTCTAGGCTAGCATTACGTGACCAGAACAGCTTTCTTTACGGGAGCATTTTAAATATGCAGTAATATCGATCTAACACAAACGTATTTACCACCCAGTAGTGTTCCTGGTAGTAGAATTCGTGAAAATATGTAGTAATACATAAATAGAGAGATAGAGTTTTCCGCTTTATAAGTATCGTATATCAAACCTTAGGTTATGGATGATAGTTGAATCGGTGGTAAAAAAACAGCCAAGTGCAAATTGCACGCATGCCCGAAGGGTTCCGTACAACTATTTACAAAAAACGAGCACAAAAATCACGTTTGCTATAATGTCCTTTCAAATATTTATTTTATTGTCTTTTTAGTATGTATTTGTTCTCTTTTTTTAAATTAAGTTCCCGTTTTACCTTATGAGTACGGGACCCTAAAAGCAAAACACTAAAGTATTGTTATAATCAATGTTATAAGTAAATACTATTTTATGCTTTTATAAAAAGATGACTTGCAAAGCAATAAAGCATGTGCAGAGGAAACCCAGTGCTAAGACACTCCGTTCAATATTTTCCGCCCATTTTTTAAATTATTGCCTACATGTTAAGTGGCGAAGAAGGACACGTAAATATTAAGTTTATAATAATATTGGTACACTAATACTAAGTGTTGATATAAAATCATACAGTGCTCAATATATAGGAATGCTAAAATTAAATTACTAAAAAAGTCGCTAATTGAGACAAATATTGAACCTATTTCAAAAAATCTTACAATTTTGTTACAAGATCCATTTGAGTAATCTTAAACTATTTTTTGCAAACTTTCCAATGAGCTAGTGGATAGGTTTATACGTTGCAAAATTAATTTCCGTAGAGTCTGCCCTCTCGGCATAAACTAATAAAATTAGTCGGTGGTGGCAAACGCTGTTATATTCATCTTATTTTATACTTTGCTTCGAGTTTAGCGCCTTAAAACTGTAAGTAATCGTTTATATAGGAAACGCAAAATATTTTTTAAGTATTTAGCCTATAACATTTTTAAAAATATTTAAAGTGTTATTCCACAGTCAGAAAAGAAAAATATTTTATTAAAAACATACAAAAAAATTGAGACTTACAAATGAAATTATATATGAAAACTTATGAATAATTATATTAATATTCATAAGTTATATATTTCTTTTATAGTTAATATTTAATAAGTCCATACATAACTTTTAGTTCCATTTGACCACGGACAAAGCCATGAATAATATCTAGTACAGTATAAAATAGCAAACATTTACTTCCACATTGCTTCCATTCCTTACCAAACTTGTTGCTCAACTGGTCGCATGAGTAATCTAAATTCAATTTGAAAACACATTACTATATCAACTATCTAACTAGACGTGACAGGAACACGTCCACGTCACGTCCTTCTACATACTAAATGTGTACTAGTTGTGATTAGTTTAGTTCGTATAACGGACTAAGTGATATAATAAATCAAATTAAACCTAACCAGCGTTTAGTTCCGCCATTCAAATTGAAAATTTGGCGGAAAGTAGAGTGTCTTAACACTAGGTTCCATCTGCCTACCCTGCTATATGCGGGATAGAGCGTGAAGCTGCGATATAGATGAGCAAAATAACATAAGAAAATTTCGAAATCATTGTAAGAACAAGCAAATTTTCTAAATTGGAAGGTAGCTAAGAGAACTTAGTTTCCTATGTTCCTTTAGGCAACTCGGCCCCTATTTGTATCGAAAACACAAATTGTTCGTACGTAGACAAAGGACATACCTACTATTCCAATTGCTTCACAAAGGTGTTACTGCATTGTCAAATAAAACGCGATGAAATAAAGAAATTGTATCCTATATATGTATATATATGTAAACTAGCTCTATATCTATAGCCAGTCGTGGCGTAGGGGCACTAGCGTATGACTGTAAACACGACGGGTTGTGGGTTCGATTTCACCTCAAAGAAATTAAATATTTATTATTTTCATTTCAGGTAAAGCTCGTTGACTTCCGTCACTCAACAAGCAATGCCTCCAGAATTCGGCGAATATTTAAGGTGAATAAAATATTATTAATAGAAATTGTTTGTCTGTTTATACAAAAAGCACATCTTGACACTATTAGACGGAGAAAAATTGTTTCATTCACTCTTCTTATTGTTGTATAGCCAAGACTTATAGGGATGTGCCTCTAATTTATGTTAGACTGACACACTTGATGTAGAGCCGTAGGAGCTAACATACTACCGTTCCGGGATCCTAAACTATAAATAATAATGAAACAAAAGTTATTTAGTCTGTCATGTATTTTTCATGAAAGTGTAATAATATATAAAAAATTAAGATGGGAACTTCCGAATATGAAAGAAATAATTAATTGCTAAAGTTATAGTTAAAATATTAGTTATAAGATAATGAGGGGAAAAGAGCATATCATGGCGCCATAGACCACCATCGGCTGTAAGCGCGGTGGTTGTGGATACCATCCTCAGACAAATTATACAATTTGATTTTTAATATTTCTTCGCTCTGGTACGAAATATGCTCTATATATTGCTATAATATATTATTTTTTACTATAATATTTTAGCTCTACGCTGTGTACCGTAGAGAATGGAGAAGAAAGTTAGAGTATATATCTTATACAATGCATTAAGAGATGATTGAAACAGAAACCGCTTAAGAAAGATACTAATTAGAATTGACATATACTCGTATAAGTTACTTTTAAAATTCAAATATTCTTTTAAATAGCGGGCTCTATGAGTTTCTATAGCATGAAATTATTGGAGCGCTGGCTTTGACCACAGCGTGAAGTCTTTTGCAAATTTTAATGACCGACCATAATTCACACATTAAGATAAATGAAAATTAATTTAAAAGAGTTCCAGTTCTACTTAGCGCTAAGGCGAATAATTCATTTTATATGGCTTGACTGGAATAGTTATCTATATATATAAAATCGAAAGGTCACTCACTCATCACGAAATCTCAGAAACTACATGTGCTAGGAATCTCAAATTTTGCATAGGAGTTACTTATAGGACGTAGGTGCTCGCTAAGACGGGAATTTGCAATATTCGACTTCTAAGGGGTTGTTTTTGGGGTCGAAAGTTTGTATGAAACTTCGTTACTACAAATGCTAGAAGTCTCAAATTTTGTATAGACGTCACTAGGACGTAGTCAGGGAGACAGAAATTAATAATAACATAGTTCACGCGGGTGTAACCGCGAGCGGGCCGCTAGTAGACTTATATAATACAAATATTTTGTATATGAAATGTAGCTGCTTAAAAATAGCTGTTGCTTTATTTTGTAAAATTTTATTTCAGCTTCACCTTTATGCCGCATAGATAGAGAATATGTAGTGCCAAGACACTACATACTTTATTTTCTTTCATTGGCATTACATATTGACATTGAAAATAGCAACTGTTGTATGTATGTACCCAAAAGTGCTTAAAAATGTGTATTTAAATAAATATTTTAAATTTAAATTTGTGTTCGTTTCTAAATAAACCAACACGTAAAAGATAAACTCTTATCTAATATTTAAAATATAAAGATATAAAACCTTTTTTCTTTTATTGAATCAAAAATATCTCAACTTACTAATTAAACTAATCTCTAAATATTGTCTTAGCTATTTTTTTTTCTATTTGCAATTTATTTCTCACTGAGAGTCGTCTTTAATGAAAAGATTACAGCGTGTCCTCCCACGCCACTACAGGCGGAGCTTTATAAGTTTCTGTTAACTCTTAATTAAAAGTCTCTTCTTTATACAGGGTGCCCTTAAAAAATGATTACCGTAATTATTTCTTACGATTGTAAGCTGCTTGTTGTTGCTAAATTATTTTATTTCCTAATTAAGCTTCTTACTGGCTTTGTCTTTTGTTACAGTGTTTTTTTGAAGAAGTCCTTATAAAATAGATGATAATTAAATTATAATTATTTTTTAGCGTCACGTTGTATGCCGCACACAGAAGGCAGAGAAAAAAGAGGGTAGGCAGAGGAAAGCTAGTGTTAAGAAGTGCAGTGGACTGAACGCAGTGGCGTTTCTCATATTCCGCCAAATTCTGGAGGCATTGCGTATTAAATAGCGGAACTCAGCGCCGCTCTTTGCCTCCATACCAGAGAATCTATATCTATACAGGGTGGAATTGACAGCACCACTTTAAATGAAACCACAGTTTTAACTACTCTATAAAAGCCTAATATAGTTCAGAAAAAAAATAATTCCCAAAAATGAAAAAGTTATTTTTTCAAACAAAATAAATAATAAAATAATCGTTTTAAAATAAAACGCCATTTGTAAAGTATAACATAAGCACGCACACACTTACCTGTCAAAGCGGCAACATCGCATACGTATGTGTGCGTCACACGAAATACAGGTATGGATAAAAATCGTGAAATGAAAAAAAAATATTACGTCCAAACTGTTGAGGTACCATGATTAATTTTTTTAGTTGTGGGTTTGAAATATTTTACCCTATAGGCAGTTTCAGTAAAAGGAGCGCTGCCTCTTCCACCCTGTATATATAATAAAACTGTAACGGGGGTAAAATCTGTACATTGAATATAAACTAAAAAAAACACTTCAGGGGGACTTAATACAACTAATAGAAGATAAAAATATAATTTTTGGAATTCTTGTCTGTCTGTCTGTCTGTTGTGGCGATTTAACGCAAAAACTACTGGACAGATTTAAATGAAACTTCTTTTGTTGCATAGCTATTAGTCTTCGGCAACATATAGGCTATAATTTATTTTGATAGTTCGAATACCTGATGTGAGACCCTAGCAGCCCGCCTAATCTATAAGAGATATCAATACAACGCTTTAGGAAAAGTTATTCAGCGTGATGAGCATTTTCTGTTGACATAATAAAAAATTGGATCCAATGTGGAACCCCAGTCACCCAAATAAACTTTATAACATATAATTCGTCAGTCGTCTTATAATAAATTATTCTACGTAATAAACATTTGTTTTGATGTTTACGTAATACCATAATTATTATTTAAAATGGTGCAACACCAAATGATATAAATTTATGTAAATATATACAATTTAAATAATTAAAAAAAAAAATCCATACATCGGTAACATATATGTGTATCACAGAAAAATAATATTACATCCTTATAATTTTGAGGCCCGTTGTGGCGCAGTGGCACAAGCACGGCACTATATACACGACAGGTTCTGGGTTCGATTCCTACTCGAAGAAATGAAATATTTATTATTTTCATTACCTCACTTGGAACGAGGCAAAAGTAATTTTATAATATCAAAAAAATATACGAAATATCTTCTTTTTTATAAAAATGAATCGCTGAATGTGTTGCTAAGCGCAAATCTCGAGAGCAGCTGAACCGATTTCGCTAATTCTTTTTTATAATATTCCTTGAAGTACGAGGATGGTTCTAACGGAGAGAAAAGAAATAAAAAAAAATACCAGAAAAGGTCCAAAAACATGACTTTTCTATATTCCCATACAAAAGATTCGTATTGATATCTACTTAAAAGTCAATTTGGACTTTAATACCCTACTATAAAGTTTAAACGTTAGTAGCTGGATTCCTGGAAGGCAAAACAATTGAGTGACGTTAGTATCGTATAAATATTATAGCCCAAGATCCCAGAGCTGCCAGACCGACGTCATTTTAACAAAGGTGAAATTTTGAGGACTATTAGTCTTACATGTAGTTAAGACAAGTATGCTTACTCATTAACTTGAATGGGATCCTTTCAGAGGTGGAGAAAAATAACGGTATATCTCTTTCTGGGAAAATGATAAAGCCATCGGATTGATCTGGTTGCTTAGGGTCTGGGGCTAGAGAGATTTTAGATTTACTTTAATGTAATTTTCAATGCCCCAATTTTAAAGAACCTTTATGAAGTCTGGCAGAAGTAAAGGTCCACGTGAAAGAATGTGAAATATACATTTATTATTTTAAAACATATATAAAAACTCTCTTCCTTACTTAAGGGAGCGTTTTCAATTGACACTTCCAAGTGAGAGACCTGTACACTCATGTGTAACTCTAAGAAAGCTTGAGTGCCCTATATTTAATACCTCTTTCTATGAAAAATCCTGCACAGTTCAAGCAGTGCGCTTATGGAACTCACTACCTAACTCTATACTGTCGGGCAATCCATCTCTAAATACTTTTAAAATCAAATTAAAACAACATTTTCTTAATCTCAATTAGAATCTTTAGTAGTCACTTTGTCTTTTTTTATTAATTTTCTTTTACTGTTTCAACTCTTTTATGTCATTGTATATATTTATGTAGGTATAGTAATATTGATTAATATTATGTATATTTGTATGTAGGTTTATTATTATTATTAACATTATATTAAAATACCGCACCCGAATCATTTCTTTTAACATCCCCTACATTCAAGGGTTTCTGGTAGAGGTCTCTATTAGAGATAAGTTATCCACATTTTTTCTGTTGTCATAAGTTTTCTGTACTTTCTTTCTTGTGTGGTACATAAATAAATGAAAAAAAGAGACTTTCTACTTTAACGCAACTGGAAGTATGCTTTAAGTTGGCACTATCTCTGAAGGTTTTTTAAGTTAGAGAGTATGTATACAGTCTTAAGTACATATCAGACTATCAATCCGCAAAATTTCAGCTTTGCTAAAATCATGTAGGTCTGGGGGCCCTGGGATCTCAGTCTATTAATCTCAATATTTGTCAATATTTCTATGGCGAAATGTCACTTAAAAAGTAAACGTCTCTTTAAGCATCTATATTATTAAATCTAAAAGCCACAAATTTCTATAATATTAATAAAGTGTTGTGTGTTTCTGACTTACTAAATATGCCTTCTATAAGGCGGTGGACAAATTTAGGCAGAATAATCTAATCATACTCCCAGAACGTGATGATTGCAATGAACGTGGGCACAACAGTTGTCTGATAATGGTGCAAATTTGAATCGAGCTGCTTTTTGTTACGACATATCAATTGATACCAGCAGTGCCTACAGTTGTGTTGCTATTGGATCTATAAACTCAGCTTGCCAATATTGTAAGGTTATTGTAAAAACTCAGTTTGCCAATCAATTTGGTGGCGCAATGATTTTATTATAAGGAGGAGGATTGCCAGTGGTTCCACGTTCAATGCAAGCTGATGAACTGAATTCATGTTTAAAGTCCTCGAAATTGTGGAAACATGTCAAGGTATTACATTTAAGCAAGAATATGCGTGTCATGTTGCAAAATGATCAATCTGGAGACATATTCTCTAAACAACTCATTGATATTGGTAATGGCAAACTTCCTATATATGCGCTGACTGGCTGCATTACCTTTCCTGATCGTTTTTGTCAGTTAACGTAATCAAAAGATGAACTCATTCATAAAGTGCTTCCAAATGTTGCTGAAAAATATTTATTCCATGATTGGTTGAGCGAAAGAGCTTTACTGGCTGCCAAACACACTGATGTAAATAATTAATTTTCAATTTCCAAGATGGAATTCCTGGCGTAATGAAGACATATTATCATCAGTTGATACGGCAACTAATGAAGATGATGTCGTGAACTATCCACTGGAATTTTTAAACTCACTTGATTTGCCAGGATTGCCGCCTCACAGACTTCAATTAAAGCTTGGATGTGTAGTTAGAATATTGCGAAATATCAACCAACCAACAAAAAAAAATAATGAATAACATAATAGAAACAATCATATTGAAAGGAAAGTATAAAGGAGAAGATTTTTTGACACCCCGCATCCCAATGATTTCAACTGACATACCATACGAGCTTAAAAGACTACAGTTGCTACGGCTACGGCTTGCTTTCGCAATGACTATAAACAAGTCCTATGGGCAGTCATTAAGTGTTTGTGGTATTAATATAGAAAACTCATGTTTCTCGCATGGTCTATTGTATGTTGCCTGTTCCCGTGTTGGAAAACCATCTGCTCTGTTTGTTTACGCCCCAGAAAACCAAGCAAAAAATAACGTGTACCATAAAGTACTACAATGAAAACGAAACTGAATTTAGAATAAGTAAAAATAAAATAAAATATAATAAGTGGGCATCATAACAAGATATCGGAAATTGTTATTTTTATTATAATTTTTAATGAATATTATAAAAATTAAAAATGATTTAAGTTTTTATTTTTTTTATCTTACTAGCTGACCCGGTGTCGCGAATAGCAGAATACATATTTAAAAAAAATCGACTGTTAGGCGATACGAAGTTCGCGGGTCTGCTAGTTATTAAATATATATTTTCCTCTAATAGGGATCGAACCCACAACCACACAATTGCAACACAATTGGCCTCAAAAAATATTTTATATTATAAACAAAAAAGAAACACTACTTGAATACGTTCGAATATATTTCGTAGACTACAGTTCCACAATAAAAAAGTTTACCCTTTTATTCATTCCATAAAATCCCTTCAGGAAATTCAATTGTGCATGAAATATTGTTCTGTGCCTCGAAACAAACGATATAATATAATAAGTAAAGACTATTTCTCCGAATAAATGGAGAAAATCAAGTTTGTGCACGCCATATTATTTACTTGAGATTTACTACGAATTATTCTGTGTCAGTGATGCCCGTGATTACATTGTTTAGAAAATGTAAACAAAAACTATTTTTTTATACTAATAAATATTGTTATGGCATAGTGGCAGCATCTAACTGTAAAACAACGACTGTGAGTTCGATTCCCGCTCGGGGGAATTCAATGTTTTCATTTTCTCGATCTTGTAAAACAACAGAGCGCGGCTTTACCGACACTTAATGACAAAAAATTGGACTGCAAGCGAAGAACGGAGTGTTTAATAATAACTTATCTCTGCCTTTTGTACAGAAAAAGAATTTAGCTATTTCACTACTAATTAACATGAAAGGTTGTGGGTTCGATTTCTACTCGAGATCGTGAACGACCATAAACGATGGGACGGTAAAGCTATTTTTATATAAAAAAAAATAATACAACATAATACAATATTTATAAAAGACATGTTTAAAAAATCTTTTGTGTAAACCACCTTTACACAATATTTTGGACAGAACATAAAGAATAGAAGTAGTAAAGAAAAAGTTTTATAACTTAATATAGGCGTGTCTTTTATGACTTCGTACTTGTGACCTGTGTTCAAGAGGTTTGCGACTTTTATGAAGCACCGAGGGAATTTTATTATCTGATTTATTTGTACCCGATAAGTATAATTCAGTTTGAGGGCGGTCGTGGCGCTGGGGCACAAGCGTGTGATTGTAAATCTGATAGGTTGTGAGTTCGATTCCCACTCGAGGAAATGAATTTAATATTTTCATTTTCTCGCTCTGGTGTCGAGGGAAAGCACGGCATTGATTTCCACCACTCAACACACATTGCCACGAGAATTCAAAGTAAAGATGGGAAGCGGAGAGTCTTAGCACTAAACTCCCTCAGCCTACCCTGCTACATGCGGAATACAGCGTCAAGCTGATCAATAGATAAGTATAGTTTCGTTTAAAAATTCCAATAAAAATTTAGAATATAACGATGCAAATTCTCATAGATATTGCTATGATATTTATTCATAGCCTGAAGTAATATTAAGATAACGGCTTTTTCGCGGGCGTCTAAGATATAGTTCTTATTTAACGTTAGTATAAATAACATAGTGTAATATGTAAATGACATCGTAAATAATAAGATAGCGGTTGACGATTTTAGGGTAAATTCATATTTAAATTTTTCCCTATTCTGTTCACAAAATAAGTGTGGTATTTTTTGCCTTTATCTTCTTATGTCATACATAAATAAGATTTATAATTTTATAGTAATATTAATAGTAGCTAAAACTTAATAATGATGATTTCTTGTAAATAAGCAAAAAAAAGTTTAAAAAAAATCAGTATTAAAAAATAGTTTTTATTGCGATCCATATATCAAAAGAAGAAACTAAGACATTAAAAGATATCAATACAAAGTTATATTCTCTAATTTATTTTGTACAACATTTTAAAATAAGTTCATCCACTTTAATAGGCACTCATTCATCCACTTCTTATTGACTTGCAATGATGAAATTATTACCAAACCCTCCGTAATAGAATCCCACTCGCACTTGACAACTTTTTTGCACATAATGAACGTAGTCTTGCATATTAAACGAGCTAAAATTGTGTCTAAATTTTCATTTATATTTACAGCATCCCATATCCTAAAGTTAACTTCTTAAAACCCCTCAGGCTCGGAGTCAAAATAATGGACCTAGATAAATATTTGTATTAAATATGTTCCGTATACGAGTTTCCCTATAAGCTTGTATAAACTTTAGGCAGCTAAGTAAATATAATTTTCGATAGTAATAAATTAAATTTGAAATCTATGTTATTGACTTATTATAATTTGTCTATATAACTAATTAATATTGTATAATAACTTTTGGTTCATATTTAAAGTGGTACAATTTTTTTATAATAAACGAGGGTTGATGTTGCTAGTCGTGGCGCAGGGTACGACTGTAAATGTGGCAAGTTGTCGGTTCGATTCCCACTCAAGGAAATTAAGTATTTAATATGTTCATTTTCTCGATCTGGTAACGAAGCAAAGCGAGGCGTTGAGTTCTTCCGGCGGAAAATAGGAAACGGAACTATCTTCAAGGGAACACAATGTCTTAACACTAGGTTCCCAGACTCCATCTACCTACACTACGTACACGGAGGTCACGCAGCTATTTTTGACATGAGGAACATATCTCCATTATTTTCGTCTTAACATAAGTATATATATTAAACTTTTTATCAAAAAAAAATCCTATCATAAATGAACAAATCTACGAAAATAATATAAAATTAGAAACATGTATAAAATATTATATATACATTTTATGTACAAGTAATTAAAATTCTCTAATATAATTAATTAACAACAAATATATAAACATAGAAGAATTTTATCGAAAAATCAAATAATTGAATTTGGCAATACAAATTAAACAACTTGAACAAAGTTAGTATTGTTCATATAAAACTCGGTGCGACGGTAGTAAGTAAATAAATTTACCGCAAAACCTCGACAGATTCTTGGTAGGGACAAAACATTGTTATACGTTGTTGGAATTCAAATCAAATATCGCTTATAATTTGCTAACTTTCTCTGAGTACTCCTGAGAATTCTCCACTGCACTGTGATTGATGGAGGTAGAACATTTTTCCTTTACTTAACAGATTATAGCGCCATATTTTCTTTTATTATTCTAATAATAATTTCACGATGTATCCTGCGTGTTGCAGGGTAGGCACAAACACTGCGTTCTCCACTTTATTTAGGAGAATTTTCTAGGAACTTTATTCACATTTCTATCCCTTATAAAATAGGGAGAATCTACTTGTGATAACACTAGTAAAGACACTCCCTTCCTTTGTAAAATGCAAATATTTGATTCCCTCGAGCGGGTGTCGAACTGACATATATCGCGTTTGTTGTCATTTACTTACGCCACGATAGCCTTAGCAGTTCGATCTAAGAACTACAAGGACTTTTCTTAAAATATACAAGACAACGAAAAAGTATAAAAACGTAAATATCAACTGAGAACAGAAGGTGACTTTTGCGTAACGCTCCTACTAGCTAGTATCAAGATAATCGACATTCTGAACCCTAATGCTAACATGGAATTACTCGTGTAATAAAACCATTTTAAATCTTAAGCCAGTGTCACTTTAGCGATCCCGTCGGGGAACCCAAATTATATTATGGGTGGGAAGTATTCTCAAAAAAGCTAAGAGGCCTCTTTGGTGCTTCCATCCATTAGCAGGACATTAGCCATTAAATTTGATCGTATAATAAAGAAACGAAAGTGATTTAACGTAATGGCGTTTACGATCGACGCCGGGTTAACTCTTATTGCGGCTAAAACTTAAAGCTAACGTTAGTATCATGTTTACTTCGTTTGCATGTTAGTTAGTTAGTTTTAATATAAATATGATTATGAAAACCATTAATTGTCACTTTATAAATGTATTGCATTCCTATAATTATTCATATTTTTATTTTATTCACAAAATATATAATAATATATATTCAAAATCTTTTATGAATACATTTTTTTTGTTTATTATAGAAAGATAAATAAAATTAATATAATGTTTTAAACAAGATAAAAATGCAAAATGTATTTTAAAAGTTTGCATTCATGTAAAAATCAATCAAAACATATAACTCATCTTTTCCAACTTAAAAATTCTATATAACATAACATAGAAAAAAAATGAGACCAAAATTATACTCAAAACTCATTTTCTAGCTAAATAATCCATTTTATTGTGGGTACGTGGGATCCTTCGAAATATACGTTTCCGAGCTTGTATCAAGGACGTTTGTAAAAAAAACGATAATCGTTCATTGGAATTGTTATCGCGATCGGCTCCTACGTGATGGTGCTGGTAGAACGATTTCGCTGTAACCTACTGACTTTTTGCACTAAAGTAAAAAAATTATTACTTGACTAGAAATTTTTATATATTTTATTAGATTTATGAACATTCTAGTTGACAATTGTAATTAACTTAATAATTTTTCATAAAATTGAAGACCCAAAAAATGTACAACTTTCTCATAAATTTGGCGAGTTCCAATGCTGCGCTTTACCTCGTTTCTAAAGCGGGAAATATTTTCAATATTAAACATCTCATTTTCTCGAGTGAAAACCGAACCCACAACCTATATAACATTTGCAGTAAAAACTAAAATTAAACAATTAACTAATAAGTAAACCAGATAGGCTTCAACACAAAATAACAAAAGATTTTAAAAACAAGCAATCTACGATAACGTTTTAATTTACCTTTTACTTAAAATTACATCTCAAACCAACATAATATATGACATAATATTTGAAAAAATAAATAAAAATCTCAAATATGAGATATTCAATATTTGCTATGAAAAATATTTTATTCGCTCCGTCGGGCAACGTGCAAATAACGTGAAAAGGTAAGCTTCGAGCAGGGAGTGAAGAAATCCGGGCCCATTGTGAGTTTTGTCACCTCAGCTATTTGGTATGACCTATTCATACTTATTCCTATTTTATCTTTGTAATTCCTTCGATTGTCTCTGATACTTAATCATATCGATGGTGTGACTATTTCTTACATAATACGGTGTTAAGCTACGATAATTGTAACGTAATATAATATATGTGATCACTGAAAATATTACTTAATATACTTTTTTTCTATATCAGTTGCCCGTAAACTATTGCTAGAAAATGGGATACTATTTCCTATAATAGCAGAACATTTATTCGTTTGCGTTTTATTATGAAAAAAAAAAAGAAATTTTATTATCCATTTTTGTATTGGGTCAAAATTGAATCTCAATTATGTAAAAATAAAATATGGTCCATTTTTAAATAAAAAAAAAACTAAATAAAAATATTTTTAAAAATCGCATATTTCTTTTATATACCCGTATTATGTGGAAAATCTCTCTTCAATCCTCTTTTCTCACTCGCCTATATAGAACACAATGCTCATTCCACAGCAGAATTCAACGCAGTGGTTTATGTCTGCGCTATTTAATCGCCGTCGACTCTAATTAAGAGAGACACTGGCAAATTATATTGCTTAATTTGCAAATTTAAATTTTGCTTCAAATAATTTTTGTTTAAAACAAACTCGGAAATTTTTAAGTAGTCCTTTAAGATTTTTTAATTATATAAAAGCAACAACACGAAAAAGTAACGATGTTAGAATTCCGTTTTAAAAATTACTTAATTGATTAGATTACCAATGTATTATAGAGATTTATATAATGTATTTAATTATAAGTCTATGCTTATTACTCGTTATTTAATTTTCACAAAAAAAATTATAATCGTAGGTCTAACACGAGTCAGTATACAAAAATGATGATATCATTATTTAAGTTTCATATATAATTTGTAAAATTATGCCTTCGTGGTTCAACGGCAAAAGATTGCTGTAAGTGAGACGGTCGTTGGTTCAATTCCCATTCGGAAGAATAAAATATTTCAGTTTCAGTTCAAAAGTATTATAATGGAAACGGAGTATCTTAATCTTAGTTCTCGAAGTTCCCTTTATCTACCCTGCTAATTTCAGAATACAAAATGAAACTAAAAAAAATGATTAAATATACGATATACAGGGTGGAATTGTCAGCGCCACTTTAAATGAAACCACAGTTTTAACTACTCTATAAAAGCCTAATATAATTCGGAAAAAAAATAATTCTCAAAAATAAAAAAGTTTTTTTTCAAACAAAATAAATAATAAAATTATCGTTTTAAAATAAAACGCCATTTGTAAAGTATAACATAGGCACGCACACACTTACCTGTCAAAGCGGCAACGTCGCATACGTATGTGTGCGTGACACGAAATACAGGTATGGATAAAAATCGTGAAATGAAAAAAAAATCCTACGTCCAAACCGTTGAGGTACCTTGATTATTTTTTTTAATTCTGGGTTTGAAATATTTTACCCTATATGCAGTTTCAGTAAAAGAAGCGCTGCCTCTTCCACCCTGTATATCAACACTTTCGAGTAAAAAAAAAGAACCCGAAGATAGCTCTGACATCTCTTACGTCAAATGCTATAGATTTGTATTAAACGAGTAAGAAAACAAAAAAACTGGTGTGAATATACCACAGATGGAAAATACACCACAGACAGACCGACGATAAATATAAAATAACATAATTGATGAATTTAAATTCACAAAATTCAATAATTTATTTCATTTAGTACTTTGCAAACCATTTATTACCTCTGACAAAAGATTAAACCACTCTGATCCCTATGATTAACGATCGCGTCCAACTGATTAACTAATCACTGTCGCACTGCACTGCTCGTTTATTATACAGGATGAGTCATATTGAACTTTCCGGTTTTGGAAGGACGTTGCACGAAGAAGGGAAGGAGTAGAAGGGTGGGGATGGTGTCATTAGACGCGCCATGACATGCAGTTTTAGTGTGAGCAATGGCTTGGTCGGGACAACATCGTGCGTTCGTAGTTGAAGAGTTTATTAAAAATGGCGGCTCCGTGATCACAACACAGCGTGCGTTCCGTTTACATTTTGCTATTGGTCGACGTGATCCCATTCCCACTGGACCAACAATCAGAAATTGGGTATCAAATTTTAGAGCAACATCATCAGCATTAAAAACAAGACCACAAGGCCGAATTAGGACGTCAACGTCAGCGGAAAACGTGGATAGAGTGCGGGCTTCAATTCAACAATCCCCTCGGCGTTCTGTTCGGAAACATGCCGCTTCACTAGGATTATCTTTCAGTAGTGTCCGCAGAATACTGCATAGAGACCTTAAATTTCACCCATACAAGATTCAGGTAGTGCAAGAATTAACAGTTAGAGACTTAGACACACGAACAAATTTATGCCGCGACATTCATTTATGCCTCTGCTCGGTATTGCGACATGCTTGAAACTTTTCTGAAACCGAAATTGGAGGAATTAACGCAGAATCATGACAACGATAACATCTGGTTCCAACAAGATGGTGCTACAGCCCATACATCCAGGCGTTCAATGGAAATCCTGCGACAAATGTTTCCCGGTCATCTCATTTCTTTGCGAGGTGACGTTGGGTGGCCGCCGAGATCACCTGATTTAACCCCCTGCGATTTCTTTCTCTGGGGTTACCTGAAGGAAAAGGTGTACACGCATCGTCCCCGAACCATCGATGAACTGAAGGCTGCAATCACGGAAGAAATCAATGCTATTCCGCTGAATATGACTCGACGAGTAATGGACAACTTCCGGGAAAGGCTTCAGCAGTGTGTGGTCAATGGAGGTAGACATTTACAGGATATCATTTTTAAAACCAACTAAATTAAAACTGCATGTTATGTGCTTTCAAACAATAAAATAATTTTTACTGCATGTCGCTTTGTTTTTAATACACACCTTATTGAAATCGGAAAGTTCAATATGACTCACCCTGTATTTGCCATATTTTGATGTGCCAAGTAGTTTTGTTTAATATGCTATATGAAAATGGAATAATTATGTTTCACGCTATAACCCGCATATAGGGTAGGGGGAGGAACTAGTGTCAAGACACTGCGTTTTCAATCTTGAATATAACGACTAAAGAAACTCAACGACGAATTTGTCTTTCCAGAGCTGGGGTACCATCGTGATCGTAAACGTGACGGCTGTAGGTTCCCACTCGTGGGAATGAAGTATTTAGTTTTCATTCACTTGCATAGTTTTAAGTTCCGCCACTCAACACGCAAGAGTTTGGTGGAAAATGGGAAACGTCTTTATTGTTGTCTTTAGAAATGTCTTTATGGGACCGGAGTGTCTTAACGCTAGGTTTCCAGGTTTCCTCTGCGTACCCTGCTATGTGTGGGATACAGCGTGAAGCTGAACAGTGAAATCATTTATTCCCCCGAATGGGCATCGAACACACAACACACATTTCATATGGAATTTGTATGAAAGTAGCTCTTGCAAAATTGAAAATTATTTATATTTCCCATATTTTATTGCTTTTGTCTAATATAGGTATGAGGGTACCGGAAAATTATAAATTCTTTAATGTACTGCAGTAAAAAAATGTACTAAGTAGTCTTTTTCCGGACTTACGGAAACCGGAGATGTTTACTCTTAAATAATTTAAATGACAAAAAGAACGTAAAATAAAAGAACTAGCGTTTATAAGAAAAACAGTAATTTTGACAAGCAAAAACCTGGACAATAGAAGCAACGCTTTAGCCAATTAACCTCGTTTTTCTATACACAAACTTTTTTTTGTAATCATTATATTTTGTTAATATTTGTATACCCATATTGCGTATGTATTTAGGGAGAAAAATAAAAACAAAAAATATAATTTATACTGTTATACATATTAAAAGCTTATTTTATAAGCTGGAGTTAAATGCAGCTTTTACATAAGCAGTATGATAATAATTTATACATATATTTAAAATTATATAATTTATTATTATTACTTATTTTTGTTGTTGTTTTCTCTTATATAAATTTAAAAAAAACTGTATCCAGAAATTATTTATTAAATAAATATTATATTATTTAAAATCCGACATTATTTCCCATATAATTAATCCTATTTTCTACTTACGATGAACACCAAAAAACTTAATATTTAGATATAATTATAAAAAATGTTTAATTTTAATTCACATTTATATAATCGAGTAGCTACGATATCGCGTAGTATGGTGCTACGGCGTAGCGTCGCGAGTGTCTACAACCGGCGTTCGACGTGCACTGAGCTTTCTGGGTGGGGATGCTAGAGCTTATTTCAAATTACCTTTATTATCCTTTATCGAGCTTGTTCTTTTTAGTATTTTATATTAATTCTTCGTGTTCTATTTTTTTATTTTTGGTGTCTGACCCTGACTTTGAACTATTTAATTAAAAAATATATTACTTTTACCTAAAGCCAGTCGTGGCGTAGGGGCACAAAACGTAATAGGTTGTGGATTCGATTCCCTTTCGAGGTAATTAAATATTTAATATTTTAATTATTTCGTTCTGGTGTCAAGAAAGCAAAGCCATATTTTTGTTGACATGTATTTAACAAACTGGTATCATTTTATACTACTGAATTAAATATCATACGAAAAATGTTTTATATAATTTATTAAGCTTAATATATTTTCTATATGTATGTATATTTTTCATATTTATAAAACATATCTTTTATTTAATATTATCAATAAACTGGGTAATTTCCCCAACACGGCAACACAGTCTGGGTCGTCAGACTAGCAACAGATATCTGTTGCGCTGTCTACACGTACATAACATTTGGCAGCGGCAGTTTAGATGCCTGATCCCACTCCAATTACTATGGAATGTAAGAATTAATGAAACAATTTATTATTTTCAATGGTAACATTGTACCCTTTTTATTATGGGGCTAAAAGGAACATCGACAATTTAAATGGTTGTATGAGTTTTTTACGATCTATGTCACAAATGGAATGTAGGGCATATGTGTGTGAATATTTTTTATTGTGCAGTAAAAAGAGAGACTTTAAGTAAGAAATACTATTATTATCAATCTCTATCAACATCTTTTTTGAGGCCTGTCGTGGCACTGGGGCACACACGTGCTACTGTAAACTTAAACACTAAACGTAAACATTTGATAAAAATGAAATATTTAATATTTTCATTTCATTGCAGTACTAATGAGGCAAAGCGCGGTTGAGTTCCGCCGCTCCACCCACTTTGCCTCCAGAGTTCGGCGGTAAATAGAGCCCGAAATGGTCTTAATGGGAACGAAGTGTCTTAACACTACGCTCCCAGGTTTCCTTTGCCTACCCTACTTCGTGCAGGATACACCATAAAGCTAAAAAATATATACATATGTAATTTCAAAAGAACGTTTAAAAAGGAAACCATCAATTTATATAGAAAATAATAAAACATCATAAAAAAGAAGCTTACACGATTTCGTAAAACGCTTATCGAGATTGTCATCTTTTTCTATATTCTTGTATAAACATTATATAAAACAAGTATACGTATTTTCGTTGTCAACTCAAATATCATTGTTAATATTTCAGGAAGCTTAAGAGCTACGTAGACTGTCACGCGTATCTTTAAATATGTTTTTTTATTAGCAGCTTGTTTGTCATTTGGAGGATTTAGGCATAATTCTTTAATAAAAAAGAAAAATCGTGATTTTTTTTTTTATATTTTTAGAAAAATTGTTTCTTAGAAATCAGTTTCTAAAAAATATTGAAAATCGTAAGAAAATTGTATCAAAACTGATCACCACCGGCAAAATTTTGAATTAACTCTAAACATTTCAATTAAAATCATTTAAAAAATAATAAGTTCTTTTTTTAAGCCTTTCTGAGATTTCTCAGAGTTTCGATGTGACTGTCAACATCGTACATTACTCATAATATTATATTATAAATAAAATATTAAAACACTTTACCTTCCTCAAAATCTGAAGCTTATTTTTCTTCCATAAGCCTTTTATGCTCCAATATTGGTTGACGACTTACAAATAAGAAACACTTAATGCATGAAATAACGTTCAAGGAAACAACACTAAAACATCTGACTGGCAGAGTAATAAATATATTTCAAATATAGTCAATTTTTTTTTCATTTCAACAACGTGTTTTAAATGTATTAAAAATCTACTCCCAATATAATTTTATGTAAATATTTATTTTATATAAACTACTATATCAAATTATTTATTAATTATTTTTGTGGAAGCTTGAAATGTGAAAATAATTAATTAATTAACTTCAAAACATAAAAACTAAGTACAAATTAATTAAAATAGCAATACTACAAAGGAGCCAGGGAAAGCAAAAAGAAAATTACCACGACACTAATTAAAGCCAGACAAGGACACAAATTTGGAAAACAGAAGCTGTTACGTATTTAATACGAGTTTACGTCGCTTTTACGGGTCAAGTCGTAAATATTTTGACGCATTAAACAAATGTTTATTACTTCACCTAAATACCAACTTAAATTTCAATTGCGACATGTATATTTTAGTGGCGTGTGGCGCAGTGGGACAACGTAAACTCTCTCTCTCTCTCTCTCTCTCCACTCGGTGGAACCTACCTTAATATATGCAAGGTAAAAAATCCCTTAAATTGGTAAAGAGCTTATAACTTTTAAGTCGGATATCTACTCGTAAACGTTCTTAATTATATAAATATAAATTTTTGTATTATGTAAACGCGACAGGTTGTGGATTCCTTTCCCACTCGAGGAAATAGATATTTAATATTTTCCTTTCTTCGCTCTGGTGTCTCCAGAATTCGGCGAAAAGTTGAGAGCGG
Source organism: Heliconius numata (assembly GCA_016802625.1). NCBI lineage: Eukaryota > Metazoa > Arthropoda > Insecta > Lepidoptera > Nymphalidae > Heliconius > Heliconius numata. Next base: position 29,657 of record JAEBDU010013094.1, read on the forward strand.
AGTGTTTTAACACTTGGTTCCCTCTATCTATCCTGCTACATGATGAATACAGCGTAAAGCTTAAAAAAATTGATAGCAACGCAATTGCTTACCACTTTATAATAACATTACATATTACGATTATTATTTATTTATCAAAATAGTTAAGTAAAATAAATATCTATCAAATAAGAAGCAATAAGATAATACTTATATAACTTAGAAAAGGGGCAAATTGTCCACAATGACATATTATCACTAGATGTTCTTATGAAACAAGTAATAATACACCCGGGATCGAGTGACGATCAGTATCAGATAGCTATACGGTCGTAGCTAGAACACACATTAAAAGAGTGTACCTACTTAGTAAATCCCATTACTCTATCCGGCGCCGAGAAGCCTCTTGTACTATGGCAGTAAAAATATAAAGAAAAGGATAGTTTTATTATTAATATTATAGAAAAATTAAATTGAAGTATCTCATGTTCTTGCTTTGGAGGCCATCTTGACTCGTTGTGGGTTTGATCTGGTAACAAGGTAAAGCGTGGCGTTGAGATACGCCACTCAACACACAATGTCTTGAGAAATGAGCGGACAGTATATGAGTAAGTGTGTAAGAAATATATGTATAATAAATATTTATTCTAACGTTTGGCAATATCGATAAACTTAAAATTTATTTAAATAATGAATAAATCAATAAATTAGCTTCACGCTGTATCCCGCACACAGCAGAGAAACAGAAGGATCCTAGTAGTCACAGTAGAGTAGGCAGAAGGATCCTAGTGTTAAGATACTCCATTCCCCACTTTCTCTCGAATTCTGAAGGCATTGCGTGTTGAGTGGCAGAACTCAACGCCGCGCTTTGCCTCAACACCAGAGCGAAAAAATGGAAATATAAACGTAAATAAATAAATATTTCACTTTCTCGAGTGGGGATCGAACCCACAACCGTCGCGTTACAGTCACGACGATGAAACAAAAACTACATACTAATTATGAATTAAACGTTAATTTATGAGCAATGTAAATACCCGTATATATAATTATCAGGCTTAAATTAGTATAAATTAGTAAGACCGTTTAATTAGTGCCATCAGTCATGTGGCAATAGGACTGGCTTATGAAACAATCTATCAATTAAACAATAGTATTCTAACAATTCCTTTATATAATTATTATCGTATATAACTGTACTTGATAATAATTATTATTGAAGTTCTATCTGGATTTCTGCTTTCATGATTTGAAACTTATATAATGTTTATAGAAAATCTGAAGGAAAATGGGCTATAACTCATAAACCTTGATAGTAAGACAGTTGACATTTCTGCAGATAATTTCTGTTGCTATAACAGCAAATACTAAAAAATAGAATAGAGTAAACGCAGCGAACGGGATTTTTTGTCGTTTTTATAGATAGAATAGTATGGAACCCATCGATATCGAGACCGACTCACACTTGGCTGGCTTTATTTATAAACTATGTACTTGTAAATTAAGCTTAATGGTCACTCTAGCTATCGTCGTAAGGACGAGACCACCTGCCGTTCTACACAGAGAGCTTTTTAGATCACAGCTTTATCTACAATTCAGTCATAGTGATGAAAAAACTATAGGTCAGTTCGTCAAAATATAGTCGTTATATTTGGACAAGTTCATTAAGTAATAATTATGTGCGTAATATTAATAATAATTAAATATGGTGGTAGATAGATTATTTATTTATTGTTATTAACATGTATTTATTATACATACCTATATGAGGACGTCGTAGCGCAGAGGAACAAGCTTGCGAATGTAAGCGCGACGGTTGTGGGTTCGATTCTCATGCCGTATATGACCCATATAATGCTCGTATTCAGGAACTCTCCGAAGGCTGATAATGAAGTTAACGATCAATTAAAATAAGCCCTTAGTATAAAACTCTATTTTTTTTACGATTATTTTAATCAAAACCCCAAAATACAGATAATTAAAATCAAGTATAACACAAAGCACGCCTCCCACTTTTCATTAGTGTCTTCACAACAAAGTGAGATAGAAATCCGTTTATCATTAACGAATCTCACGGAACTCTCGATTTAATACAGCTTTGCAGCGAAACAAAGAAAGAAAAACGTAATTACATAAAATGACTCGAGGAATTCCATTTTCTCGTCAATATAAGCCTCCGTTTTTTTTACTGGCATTAGTATTAATCACAAAGGAAACAAATTACTTGTGTGACCAACGCTTTACTTGTTTTGGGAAAATAGGCTATTTTACAGGTTAATAGAGTATATTTTTGCATGTTTTGGAAACAATAACCTAATTACCGTCTCATCGAATTGACAGAGGCTGTTTAAAGTTAATAGTTGAAATTGATGGTTGGAATTTATATTAAGTAAAATACAAGTTTTTTTTTGAAAAAATTATGTGCTTAGAATGAGTATTATTAAATTGAAAGTCGTTTTGGAATTTTATTGTTGTTAAATACTTATATTTTAATTTTTTTAATTTAAACAACAAAATCAAAATCAAAATTGCGTTAGGTATATAGGTCATAGCTAAAGATGAATAATCCTAGTAATATTATAAATGTCAAAATTTGTGACGATCGATATTTATTCTACTCTCATGCAAAAAAAATAGATGAAACTTAACAGCAATATAGCTATATATACAACAGAATAACACATAGACTACAATAACATAAATATTTTCATATCCAATCAACACGCAATGCCTCCAGAATTCCGCAGAAAGTCGGGAACAGAGTGTCTTAACACTAAGTTCCCTGTGCCTACCCTGCTGTGTACGGGATACAGCGTGAAGCAAATTTAATTTGAATGTAATTTTTAGTAAGATTCTTTCTCAAAGTTATACATTTACAACAATAGTAGGATAGTATATGTTTTTGAATATAATTGCGTATTAATTAAAAAACACTAATAGAATTTATACTCAATATCTATGATAATCAGAGAATTCTTGATTTATCCTTCGCATTCCGTTCCGTTACGTGAAATTCTTCTCAACGGACAACAAAGACAGTGATAACGGTTAATAAAAGAACAATTTTTTAATCCTCTTTTTCCTTTTTCTGGATCATCTCTGAGAAAAACACCTGCGCCTGACAGAAACACGAAATGTTTCATGATTCATCTGGCCTAAAAAGGGTAACGTGAAAATTATGTATGTATTTTTTAACAAAAAAAAGTTATATTTAAGTCTTATTAATCAGCTTCACGCAGTATCCCGCACACAGCAGGGTAGGCAGAGAGAACCTCGTATTCTCCACTTTCCACCGAATTCTGCAGGCATTGTGTTGAGTGGCGCCGCAAATCAACGCCGCGCTTTGTCTCGATACCAGAGCGAAGAAATGAAAATATAAATTTAAACAAATATTTAATTTCCTCGAGTCGGGATCGAACCTACAACCAATCACGTTACAACATACGTGCAACATAGTTGTGTCCCTACGCTATAACTAGCCTCTATAAAGATATGCTGATATGGAAGCTTAATATATTTATTTATAAATATTGTTCAAGTAACTTTACTATGTATTTTCACTTCAATAGTAATTAAGTTACTACAATGTAATTTATCTGTTTAATATCTCGATAGGGTGTATCGATCAAACTCTATTTTCCACTAAAAGGGTGATTATATTACTATCTCATGCAATGTATTGTGCGCAAAATTTAAACATGTCGTAGGGGCAAAAGCGTATGACTGTAACGCGACGGTTGTGAGTTCGATCTCGCAAAACTCGTAAAGTGGCGAACGGAGTGTCTTAACACTAGGTCCTCTCTGCCTACCCTGCTATATGTAAAGCTGAAAATGTTGAATTATAAAGAACATAATGCTGAAAATATTATATTATAAAGAAATTGTAAGGAACATTTTAATCCATATTTAACCGACTTTTGTAAGAAAAGGAGGTTATCAATTCGACTGTATTTTTGTTATGGAAAAACTAGTTTTAAAAGAAATATGAGGAAACTTCAAGGCTATTTTTACATGATTTACTAGTATTACAGTACACGCAATGTCTCCAGAATTCGGCGAAAAGTGGGGAACGGAGTGTCTTAACACTAGGTTCTCTCTGCCTACCCTGCTATGTGCGGGATACAGCGTGATGATAATTATTTCAAAATATTCACAATATTTTCCAGTAATATTTGTTACATATCAATTTCGATTTCGGTAATAGACTTTATATTAGGGCAATAAAGTAAATGAGCACAATAAACGCATTCCATCGTACATTTTCTTTTTATTGGTTTTCTAGCTTTAAAGGTTAAGACATATTGTAGATGACACAAAAAGTAATAAGAAGACTTTTTTTAGAAAGAATATAGTTATTGTTATTATTAGTAGGCATTTTTCTTCACTTGTAATAAAATCGTAAGTTATCAGTGTGTGTACATGGAGGATATATCAGAAAAAAATGTTATTTAACAAGAGAGGGAACCCAAAACAATGATTTTTTAAATGTTTGTATCTTTGTCTGATCTCAGACACGGCTAAACTAATTTAAAGGTAGTTGGTATGTTGTCTTTAAACTGATAATATTATTAGAATACCAAAAAAATCTAGCTTAACAGCGTCTAAAAAAATAATAATAAAAATAGCGTAAATAAATAATTGTATAGTTTAAGCGGGCGAAGGGTAGAATGAAATACACTTCTAAAACTGTAAATCTCATTTCCTCATTTTATGAAATTTTGCACAAAGAAATTCTTTACTCGTACATTTACTTATTTTAAACTGTAATTTAAAATTAATTTAATGTTTATCCTGAAATGATACATTCCAAGCACAAGTTCAAGTGACAGCTGGTTGCACTTGCGCCCCTATTGCTTCTTTAAATTGAAAAACTTTCAGAATCTTAACATGAAATTTAATTGGTTGATAATTTTTAAAAGAAAGTAAGAATAAAGTGAAAGCTGCGATTTTTTTTCATTTTTTTCTTTATAGAAATATTACACTTACTAGAAATTATTTTTTATTTATACAAAATATACAAAGCTCATTTCGCTTTGATATAGTGGTTTACTCGATGAAAAATAATAATTAAAAAAAAAACAAATCGAGTTGAGGCCAGTCGCGGCGTATGTAACTGTAAACGCAACAGGTTGCGGGTTCGATTGCCACGCAAAGAAATTAAATATTTAATAATTTCATTTCTTCCCTCTGGTGTCGAGGCAAAACGTGGCTTTGAGGTTCGCCATTCAACACGCAATGCCTTCAGAATTTGGCGGAAAATGGGGAACGTGTTTTAATGGGCACGGAGTGTCTTAACACTAGTTTTCCAGGTTCCCTCTGTCTACCTTGCTATATGCGGGATACAGCGTGAAGCTTTTAAAACAAACACTCATTAACTATAAACACTATGTCGCCTATGCTTAACAAATTGAATGACAAATCGACAAGCTAGCATGTACACCTCTTAAACGTTTAATTCCCATTACGCTGAGTTTTATCGACATCAATCAGTTCCACGTGATCGATTCAAATCAGCCTACTTTTTACGACAAATAAACGAAAGCTCTTTACTTTCTCGTGTAAAGTACTTGGAAAATATTAAGAAAATTTTCTATAATATACGTTTAAGTTGGAAAATATATTAGGTTGAGAGAGGCATATTTTTTTAGATTTAATTTGTGTCCTGCATATAGAAGGATAGGCAGAGGGAACCTTATTTTAAGACATTCGGTTCCCCACATTCCGCCGAAATTTTAAGGTATTGCGTGTTGAGTGGCGGAACTCAAGCCGTAATTAAGGCCGTCATGGCGTTCTAGAAGAAATGAAATATTTATTATGAAAATGAAAATAACGTATTTCAATTTAAAACATACGTATGTAAATAGGTTAAAACATATGTAAATAGGTAATAAACCTATTTACAAATTCCCCATAAGCATCCAAAATGACGTAAAGACGTCCGACGTAATCCAATAGAATCGCAATATCGATGCTCTAAAAAATGACCACCATGAAAGTAATTTATTGAAGGAATCCCAAACATTTCTTTGAATTTATACCCGACGCGACTGACAGAACATAAAAGTTCCAAAGGCAGTAGTATTATTTAGTTCAAAGCAATATAAATTCAAGTCGTGTCTTAGAAGCAATATATGGGTAGGCCTTGATTAGAACCCGCGGCCTCGCCCCTTCATAAATATGTCGTCAGGGGAAATGCGAGACTAAATGAAGTTGAAATTAAACATTGATGTTCAATGTTGTCATATAAAATTCTAAGCGCGTATTCGTTTGAGATATAATATTTTTTTGATGGATGTGTTATGAATTTTGGTGTTTGGATACAATTTTATAAGTTGACATATCTATATTTATTATATTCTTCGGTAAAATCTATGTTATATTGCAGCTCCTGGAAATGGAAGTATCTTAATGAGGACTGTCGGACTGTCTTAACACTAGGTTCCCTCCGTTACCCTACTATTTGAATAGAGGGAAACAATAAACCAGCAGTGATACCAGAATAGTTAAAGATTCGGAGATTTGCTCCCAGAAATAATATAACAAATAAATTTCCTTTGCATTGTTTTTTGTATATTTGATAGCCGTGTGAATTATTTATAAATGAGATCATAATTACTATACTATTAAGACTCATACTTGAGGCCAAGGCGGGCCAGGCTGCCGCATCGCTACCCGATCCTGACAGGTTGTGGATTTGGTTTCCATTCGAGGAAATGTAACCGCTACACATGCTTCTCAAAGTATAACTTACGAAAGACTACTTAAAACTAGGTTCTGATTTTACAATTAGTTTGCTTGCACTTCATATAAGTTTTGTTTCATTTTAACATAACCTAAGAAAGTTGTAGGTACAAAGTTAGACTTCTCAAACTTCGTAACTTAGATACTAGATATTAAATAAACTAGATAACTTATTCTACTTGAAGTATCAGTTCTAGCCTCCCGTAGAGAGAAAAATATACAGAATCTAGAGTTGAGCAATTTTGAGACATTCTGTGCTGGGTTGCCGAAACTAACGTCGCATCATGTCTTATTATAATATGAAAATTATTATAAATATAAAGATTCCCAAAGTAGAGACCGAATCTACGACCATCACTTGTCGTCCAGCGGTAAACAGCAACCGCCCTGCTGGACCATGATGGCCAATAATACTTTAAAAGTATATATATCTTTTAATATGTAAACCATTTACATATGTAAGTATGTCTCAACCAAAATGAAGCGAACCACAGCTCGCAGCTAGCCTCATATGAATCTTCGAAGTAGTTGCTTTACAAGTATAGAACGAAACGCGGTCAGCATGTACTCGTATACATAAAGTTTATGATAGATATGTAACTTTATACCACTCTAATTCTTTATAGAAAAAATATTTTCCGTATTTTTACTTTGCTTTACATTCTATTTTCATTATTAGTAGATAATACCCAAGCTACTATTACACAGAGAGAGAGAGAGAGCAGAGATACAGGCGTTGAACGATTTTATCGGACAAAAGGTGTATATTTTTATAATATTGGCATCAAATTGAATTTTGGATAAAACGACATGACAGTTCTAAGAAGATCAGACAAATCAAAATGTCAATTTGATGCAAACCCGTTTCCTCTTACGACGACGTAGACGATTTAAAATTGCGAATTAATCACATTTTGATGACCATGACCAAAAAGAAGCACGAGCGAAAAAAAAGCTCTTTTTTTACTTATTATAAATTTGAACAAACCTGAGAATACATAAGGAGTGAGGGATTAGGTTCGCTAAAAGGCAATAAAAATAAAAGATTCAAATTTAATTAAACCTTTTATTGGTTTACTTATTCTCCAGCTACCAAAACACCTATCCACAAGAACGCATCTCAAAATTCATCAATTCAATTAAATTACAATTTATACTATAAATATTATACACAGGATTACAAGGAATAAAATTCAATCTAAAAGGAATAATTTACTTCGAAATTTGGCAAATGTGAGTTTTATTTGAAAATAATTGTTTTGGTGTTACCACTGGGAACAAAATTACATATTTTTTTAATAAATGTTGCCAAAAATCTAAGAATATTCCTTCATATACATACTAAAAAGACAAATGATTGAGCAGTAAAAATAAATAATAGAATAAAACTACTTAACAAAATTAGGGAATTTATGAATTACAATAGTAAATATTTCAAGTCAAGAAATTATTTCAAGTAAAATTTTCTAAACATATCTTGTGTTATCAAGATTTCTACCAAAATGGATATACTTATAATGTGTTTTTCTTCAATATTTAAAATACAAATAGTTTACTGATTATTACAATATTTAATATGTGCATTATTTTAAATTTCAGCTATATAAATTATTATTATATAGACAAGCAATAATTAAAAGATATGTCTATTGTTAATAAACGCATGTGTCCTGTACTGTTAACAACAATATTCATTATGCATATACATAAATGTTGGGACAATTTTAATAAAGTTTAAGAATTTTACCAAATATCTTAAGAATTTTGCCATTAATTTTTGTTCAATTGTACAATGCGGGACGGATGTATCGCATGAAAAGCATGTAGATTCTATTAAATTTCAAATTATTATTGAAATACTATTTCACAACAGTTTGATAATATATAATCAATAAATTAAATAAGTGATGCTATCTCTTTTTTTTATTACAATTAGAAAAGACTAGCCATCTATATAATTATTTTACATGTTAGGAATATCAAAACTTTAAGAAAGATTAATTAGACATTAAGTAATTAAAGTAAAAATTACAAAATTGGAATAATATATTTGTTTCGTATATTACAAATTCAACTTTCTATAAAAAAAATCTTCATTTACATCAATGTTTGCAAGAAAACTCAAGAATAAATATATATTTTTTTTAAAAACTCGACGGCAAACTAAGTATTACTATTTATAAAAGGCATTTTAAAAATATTATAGGTACAAAGAAAATTTTAGGAAAAAATTTAACAATATATATATGTAAGTGTCATCAAATATAACTTCACGCTCTATCCCGCATATATCGGGGTACACAGAGAGAATCTAATGTTAAGACACTCCATTCCACACGGAAAGTCAAATCTCGAATTTGACTGCGTGTTGAGTGGGAGAACGCAACGCCGCGCTTTGCCTTATTATTGAAAATCCAAATAAGTCATTCCCCCGAGTGGGAATCGAACAAGCAACAGTAGTGTCTACAGTCAGTATCTGTGCCACTACGCCACATCGGCTTTTGTAAATCTTTAACCCTATACTGCAAAGTCGCATAAATGGACATAATTACAATTTAAAACAATTTTTATATTGTAATTATATATTTCATATTATAAAGATTTTGTTATTTAAAAATCCGTCCAAACTTCTCACTGAGTGTCTTTTGCATTTTGCATATTTTATTGTTTTTTTTAAATAAATTTTGTCTTAGACATAAGATATAATAAGAATTATTAAAATATTGTAATTTTTAATCTATAGACTAAGTGGGATTTAAAATTTTACAAATAGTGTGCGAATACAATACGTAATCCAATAAAAAATATAACACTTGTGAATGTTGCCATATTTTTTAATACACCAAAATATACACTAAATATTTTTTTTTACAATATTCTTAGTAATTAATTAGATTATCGAAAATTACTAATAAAACTATGGAACATATTTTCAAGTAGAAGTGCTATTTCAGTGTAAAAATAATAATAATAAAAAAAAACAAAAACATATTAACAATATTTTATATTGCATTAAAAAAATCAATCTTGAAATCGTTATCACATTTTTAATTATCCACCAAAAAAAAAAGAATTTTTAAGCCATATTAAAATAAATGTCCTATCTTATTCTAAGCTAATTTCACACGTTGAGCCAATATGAGATATTAAAAACCATAGCGGCCAATAATTTACCGATGTTGGTTTATTGGATCAACATGAAAATAGCACAGACTATAATATTCCATATAGAAAGGTAGTTTAATCGATTTTGAGTAAAATATCGATGTTTAGTATGAATTCAAGAGTTCGGATATTTACATAGTCTTAATGATATTTATTAATACAAATCCATTATATAAAAAAACATCTAAAATAATAATTATGTTTACTTGATTAAGACAAAAATCCTGAATTCAATTTAAATTTAGGTACCACTAGTTTAGTGATGGGTTAAAGATATTTATTTATCGAATGATATTTAAATGATGTACCAAAATAATATATAAATATGTCTATAATAGTACAATTCCGCCTAGCTTCGCATCAACATTGAAATATATTTTATATGTACATCCCTTGTATTTTCTAGAGGAACCTAGTGACAAAACACTCCAACCTCTTTATAAATATTTTAGAAACGTTACATATTGCAATGGCGGAATTAAATATACACTAGATAATGTGTATATTTATATACCAGACCGAATAAACATTTCTTTTTGTACCTTTGCGCTCTATTCCTTATATAACAAGGGAGGCAGAGGGAACCTAATGTTCAGACCCTCCGTTACCCACGCACCATCCAATTTTCGAGACATTGCCCAACCCATTAACGCCCAGCGTTGTCTTGCTACCAGAGGGAGAAATCAATAATAATAATTTCCCTTAAATGGGAATCGTAACAACAATTACATCCCTACTGCTGAGCAGCGACAACTGTACTTTCATTATAAACAAAGATAAATAAACAATCTTTCGCCTTTCAAATACAATTTAACAAGCCCATAAACCTTCAATATGACATACGATCTTGACCCCAACTTCGAAGCCATAAATTAAAATTACCAAAAAAACTACCTTTCTGTACTAGAATAAATAGCACAATAATTATCACATATATTAAAAGACAAATCTAATTTAGCTGGAAACCTGTTTGTGTCGCCGATGGTCGTAGTTGACGAGCCTCTGTCCCACTAAATACTTGTCGTTCTTTATGTGCTCGTATAACTTGCGGAATTGGCGTATCTGTGGAAATATTAAATAATAGGTATTGAGATTTATTTGTCCAAATGTAGAAATGTAAATTAACTTTGAAATTGATAATACAATTCCCAAATTAGGATACTTTATTGTCCCAATTTTTACTATGGGACTGATTCTATGAACTCTTCTATATATATTACTATATAATGTGATATAAAATAATTATTGTACATAATATTAATCCATTTCACATTTTTCAGATCCAAGAGCATAAAATTGTCTTCTGCTTATTGTCGCTCCGCAAAGAAGCCCTTGCCTTGCTTGCTTTGTCGCCCCTTGTTAAATATACACAAGTTTGCCAAAGTGGGGAACGGAGTGTCTTAACACTAGGTTCAGTCTGCCTAACCTGCTGTGTGCGGGACACACCGTGACGTTAAAAAAACTTATGAAACATTTACAGTTATTATACGAAGGCTTGGGCGCAGGGGATCCTACAACGGAGTCTTTACCACTAGTGGAGCTATTAAATTTCCTTCTAAAATTTCCACACATTTTAGACATGCGCCAGGTCGTTCGTTTGCATAGATGGGTGCGCGACGGATACAGCGTGAAGCTGATATAATTTAATGCATTAAGCTTGTCCTGAGTAGTACATACCTGGAACAGCAGCAACGCGGCAAGCAGTGCCAGTAGCAGCAGTGCAGGGTAGACGCGGCGCGCCAGCAAGTTGCGCTGCTGAGGGCCGAGCAGCGCTGGCGCGGCGCTGTGCGCCACCACGTACGGCACCGCCAGCGCCAGGCCCAGCCACCGCACCAGCGGCGCGGCTACCGATTGGAGGATGAATCTGGACGGGAGAGTGTTATATTTTAGTTAGTTGGCTGGATACGTAAGGTTTTCGAGAAAATTGTACTAAAGAGGATGAAGCTACATTTAAACCCTAATGTCAAAACTTTATACACTCCACAATTAATCTTTAAAAATTAGATTAAAATAAAAAAATCAATTACAATACTCACTTCAAATCCATTTCCCGTATACCATCTCGATAAGCTTTTTCAATAGCCCGTCGCATGCTCCAGTCCGGACCCATCATGGTGAGAGCGCACACTATCTTCGTGTACAGAACTCCGAGAGCCCAATCCTGCCACACGAACAACACCGGGGACTGTTCCAGGGGTACCCGGAGCGGAATTACCAGCACCTGGTAAAAAATATATATTTTTAACTTCACGCTATATGCCTATAGGAGGGTAGGCTAAGAGAACATAGTTTTAAGACACTGTGTTTTCGCCGCCGGCTTTCCGCCGAATTTTAGAGACATTGCATTCATTCATGCTTGTTACCATAACGGGGAAATGAAAATACTAAATAATTCATTGATGTCACGATGGCTCTATTTGGCTGTTTATTTAAATGATCTAAAATTTTCATTGACTAAGAAGTGTCGCCAACAAATGTAGTTGCTCTTTTCAATATCAATGTTGCAATGTAATTATTACACAGACTGATAGCTATTTTGCATGCAATTTCATTAGGTTTACTAAATAGGCTAAAGTTATTAATATTGTAAGTATTGCAAACAATAAAAAACTCACCAATTCCAACAACAATCCAAACATTAAGGGCACCAGTCCCAGTAGCGCTAGAGCCGCTAGGGCAGCCCTGGCCGCCCTGCGCGTCCACAGCGCCGCCCTAGCCAGTAGAGCAGCCCTACCGCCTCGAGCCCAGCCCGCGGCTAGGGCGCCACCTCGGCCGGCTGCCCAGCATACGTACATGCCTAAAATAAAAAGATTAACAAAATGTTGTACGAAGAAAAAAATCAAATTAAGTCAATGGAAACTCTTGGACACTCTTGGCCACTAGAACGGACAAACATTCACGCTACCGCTTTTTTTAAAAAAATTTTGTTGCCAAAACATTAATAATAAGACCTTAGTTTGATGTTGTGTGTGATTTTTTAAAAGTATTTAGTATTGAGGCCAGTGATAGCACAGCGTGTGATTGTAAAGATGACAAATTATAGGTTCCACTCGAGGAAATCTCGAGGTTTAAATTTTGTCGCTCTGGTAACGAGGCTAAGCGTAGCGTTGAGTTCCGCCACTAATACTTCAAAAACTCGGCGGAAAGTCAGGAACGGAAGTGTTTTAATAGAAAACTTAGTGTCTCAATACTAGATTTCTTTCTGGTTAGATTCCTCATGCCTACCCTGCTGTGTGCGGGATACAGCGTGAACCTAAAAATAGTATATTATAAATTATTATTACTATAAAAATATTATTATAAAAATATCAACACTAACCACAAGCCGCCGTATACAGCTCGTGCACACCGTCGGAAGCTTTTGGCAGCCAGACCGCCATTACTTTACGACCTATGGCCACTGGTATTATCTGAAAAAAAAATAAAAATTAAATTATAATGTCTTTTAAATATAAAGTACACGTATTTGATCGTACTCGCGATGATTATGGGTTCGATTTCACCCAAAAAACAGTTGATAATATACACAATCGTCTTGAAAATTAGGGGGTGTGACGAAAGTGTTTGAACACTAAGTGTCCTTTGTCTACCCTGCTATATGCGAGTTAGTGCGTGAAGGCGAAAAGAAGATCTAAAATACTCACCAAAGTCAAAGCACTAGCCATGATTAGGGATATCGACACAAGCGCCAATAACGCAGCTAAACGCAACGGGAACCACGACACACGCGCGTATGGCTCGAAGCCAGCGGGTCCATCACGCCATATTAATGCCTGGAAGTTTTTTTTATTTAAAAAGATAATTAAATAAATATTGACATATTATATAGGTTGTGCAGTCACGATATAGATAATAATCTCTAAGCCTTTCAAATAATAACAGGTGTGATAAATCGTTTATCTCTTTTAATTTCATATTTGTTTAACAAGAGTCCTATATAAGGTTCAATAGAGGATTTTTACTCATCGAATTGAATTTGAGCCCACAAGCATCAGTCAGTTGTAATATAACTTCTAGTATAACCTAACAAAGTCATAGAAATATTAAATTATTTAAAGTATTACAGTCATGAATTGATTCTATGAAAAACTAGGGCTACGAAGGCACTAGTGGCCCTCGCACGATCCTCGTGTTTCAACTAGGTACGGTTTCTACTCTCTACACATAAAATCTTATCGAAAGAGATTTAACGACAAATACAAAAAAAAATAAGTTCCATACTCACCCTATGAGCAGCACCAAGTTGATGAGGCGGATGCGGAGGAGGATTAGGTTCATTATCTCTTGAAGCTTCTCCCAGCAAATAAGACCGTAGGCCTAGGGCTCCAGCGGCACAGGAACACCACGCTCGGAGCCCCGCCTTCAACCACGTCCGCGTATGAGATTGTTCGAGAAGCGCCGGCAGGATCACCTGTAGTGCAATCTATACGTATATTCATATGGTTAAGAAGATAAAGTGGTATGCATGGAATGTATTATTAATAAGTGGGTGGAATGGACAAAATTGGGTTAGTACAAAATGAACTATGTTAGTATCATTAGTTTTGGTTACTTTGAATAAAACTGCAATGAAGATGATAAATTGTCGTATACATTTTTTTATATTTTATGTAAGTTAAAGATGAGTTTAACTATGTGATGAAATATATATTAATAGAATCATATAATAAAAAATAATATACACACACAAACATTGTATTTCTTTAAATTTACTTATTAAAAGTTAAAGCTGAGTGCATAGTTTGTTAATAATTAAAATATTAAAAAAAAGTAGTATCATACAAAATATAAGTTACAACAATACATTTTAATATTGATTTAGTTTAAAAGCTTTGATAAAATCATTTACAATCGTCATAGGTAACCACTATAAAGTAATTGTATAAAATTGTCACAAGGCCACGTGTGCGTGACCAATATACGATACAAACATGAAATGAGACGAGTCGCACCTTCAATATAAAAATAGCCTGATTGATATCCTCTTAGAACTTATAAGATCTAAGCCTCTCATAATTAGGTAGGTACTTTACTAAAACAGCAAAAGAATTATTGTGGAATATATTCTTATAAAAGAAAATTGTATAACTCAAAAGATAAGACGAAAACTTATTTTAATAAAAAAATATCGAAGTTATTTTAAAAGTCGTTAACTTTACGCATTCTCTACATTATATAAATACAAAATATACAATTCTCACGTTTTGCATTAATGAGTTTAGTTCATATGGGAAAAGTTATTTCCTAAGAGATAATTGATGATGATGATATTTCCACAGTGTAAAATAAAAATCTCTCTCTTGTTATCCTAGTGGAAGGTCAGAGGTCGGAGAGACCAGAACTGATGGTACAACATATTTCATGCCTTATATATTTTCTTCTTGCAAAATAGCAGTCAACTAAAACAGGACGTTAAAGCCAAAGTAATGCTAACTTAGTGATAACAATATAAAAACAACACAATAACCGTTTGTTTATGTAAACACATTATGCAATCGTTGAGACATACGTGTAACGTATGTATTTAAATTATGTAATTTACAAGTAGAAATATGAAAGTTGAACCCACGGACGATTGCTCTAATATTTATAAATGTTAATAACGTTCCTATGATTTTGAAACATCTATTTTTTGAAGCTTTATATTGAATAATTCAATTGAATTGAATAAGAACTAGAAAGAAGCCACATTGATATAAGATTTGGTATAAGAACTTTAAGTAAAACAATGCTTGAAAACAAAAAAGAATAGTTTTTTTACCTTTATGTCGCAGTTAGGACAGCTCTACAATAATGACTCCAAAAGAAATTTCTACTTCATGGAACATAATATATTTTTAATTAATATTTCCATTCTATTGATCTAATTAAACCAAATGTAGCGTCAATTGCGCCACAAATAAGTAAAATAAAAATGATAGGGCAAGAATGAATAAAATTATCGTCCACAGTATTTAGTTTTAAAACGATTTATTTAATTAATATAAAATTAAATAAATGGCACGTAAAGAAAGCAATCTAAATTGTAGTCTTAATCTAACCTTCTTGCTATCTGAAACTGAAAAACCTATCTGCTATCTGAACCTTCAATACTGACTAGCGTAACCTAACACCGGACTATATCTTAATCAGACCGAATCAGCTATATAATACTAACTTCTTCATATAATATTTAAATACTTTTAAGAAAAATGTCAACTTACTTGTAAAAGCAGTAATTCCAGGCTCAATTCATTTACTGGGGCCTCTGCATGTACTGTAACTGCGTATGGCAAGAAACCAGGTAGAACGTATTTGATCACTCGTATTGGTAGCCACAGCATAAATAAGACAGCTGTACCAAACACCATGGCGGAGACGACCACGCGACGGATATGCGACCACACTGAGTGGTGGATCATTTCCTGAAATTAATATTATTATATGTAATAAATATAAAAGAATAATATAAAAAAACACGCTGTATCCCGCATAAAGCGGGTTAGAATATAGTAATTAGAACCTGGTGTTAAAACACTATGTTCCCCACTTTTCATTGACTTTTCGAGACATTGACAGTGACCTAACGGAAATTACGTCGCGCTTTTTCTAATTGCCCAGAGCAAGATGAAAATTATTTGGTGCCCTGAGTGGAAATAGAACCCAGAAACGTTTACAATCTGACACTGTGCGCTACCACGGCCTGTGTTACAAAAGAATCCAATTTAAAATTCGTACATAAATAAGTCTCTAATCATCACGTGAAAATGACTCTCCTAGTAAATATATTTAATTTTTCACGCGTCTCCGCTCTCCCGTAATTAGCAATGTAGGCAAAGAGAACCTGGCATTTAAGCACTTCGTTTCCGTTTCCGGAAAAGAAAATAATTAGTGAGAATTGAACCCACAACCATCGCGTATACATCTAAGTCAGAAGTATTTATGACTTTTCAATAAGTCCTAACATAATGTAACAATTATAAATATAGAATCGTTAATCCAATAAAAAAAAACAATATAAAGAACAGACCACAACGTCAGCTTAGCTTATTATAATATGCTAATTAACTTAGAATAGAATATTTAGTTTACATAATTATACAATTAAATGAACAAGGATAGTGTTTGGTAAAAAAGTACCTATTACATTTCTTCATATTATTATTTAAATATAAATTAAAATACAAAAATGTGTAAGTATTTATTATTTGAAACTAGTGACTGTTGTGTGACCTTATTAGAAAATGATAAAAATCGATATAGCAGTGTAGTAAGGTAGCATCTGAGCGCCTGCAGTGGCTGTAGGTTCAATATCTATTCAGGGGAATGAATTGTTTTTATTTTCTTGCTCTGCCTCTGGGAAAGCGAAGCGCGGCGTTGAGTTCCACACCTCAACACGCAACGGTTTCTTCTGCCCACCTAAATATATATAAAATGAAAAAAGTTAGAGTAAAGAAAACATCATCTACTTAAAAATCAAATCTATGATCCCTAGTCATGTGTTGACATTACTTATACATTTTTACAAATAAATTTGAAGATAAGAATTAACTTGAAGAGCTTTCTAATAAAATATTTCAACAACGCATGAAGATTACATTAGACGCCTATAATATTTTGACGATTCCTTTTGATACAATTAGTTTAAGATAGAAAAATAAAAATATGACAAATAAGCGCAGCCATCTGCAGCTAACTTCAAGGCGACCACGACTCGTCGTCCGTATTATATTTTGCTTTAACTACGATACTTCGTCTCACTCACGTTTCTCATTAGTTAATATAATAACGAAAAATGGGTCATGTCGATAGTTATCGTTCTGAATGTTTCACAGTGTTTGAACGATAAATTAATAAATATTATTTTTATTACAACGCATTTCTAATAGGCAGAGAGTCAGGGGGCGAATAAGTTACTATTTAATATTTCAAATTTCTATACACATTACATGGGTGGTGATTCTAAAGCCACGCTTTATCTAACTCGATAGATAAAAGTATTTAATAAATAAAAACATTTCCCTTGACATTTTAACCCAATTACACATATCAATTATTCCACCACGTCATCTAAATATTAATTTTATAAAATTTGCCTTATACGTCATAATATGGCGCCTTTATTTCCTTAAAGGTAAAATAACCAAATATCATAATTTGAAGTAATTCTAAGATTTAAATTTATGCTTCAATAAAAAACATAAGAAATTTTAAAATATATATGAAAATTGACTAGACCATATGTTTTTTTTTCCCAATTAATGAATCAATCAATAAAAAGTAACATTATATGGTAATAGTACACATTCCAATCACAATGTGCATATTTTGATGTATAAAAGTTATTTGCTTTGCAAATCTTAAACTCTACAATGGATATAATCAAACTAGAAGGAAATAAAAAGAATTAATGACACTGTATATATTCAATTGTAATTATGTTTTCAAATAAATTGCCATTATTGTTATTGTTACTAAGTCAAACTTCCAAATTTCTAAATATTAAAAAGTTATTTATAAAAATAATTAATAAAACTGGAAAGGAAACTACTTTTTCTTCAATTCAACAAGTATTCTATTTTGTAAACTTAAGTTGCTGAATAATTATTTTAAATATTTTTAAATGAAACCTGTTTCCACATTTATCTGAGATAAATAATTAATCGTTATAAATAATTAACAAAAAAGAAATCTCAAATACAATTTGAAAAAAAGGTGCTTTACATTTTTCCACTTATTTTATATACATTTATCACTTACTTGTACAGGACTAAAGTCGGGATCATTCAAGTTCTTCAAAAACCAAAGCACTCCTGGCCTCAACACTTCTCTTAGTAACAGGATGAAGGATGCAAAGTAGTATACATAAACCATTCCAACAAGCCAATGTATGAACATTAGAGTCCAAGGAGCAGCATGAAGGCTAGTTTCTCTGTCTTTGAGAGTAGCGTCGAACATCGCTAAGGAACATAAATCTAGCCACCATCCGCATACTAGGGGTATTACGCCAATCTAAAATTGTAAATATTCTATGATGTTTTGTTTAACATAATATTATTTTTAATAAACATTTATTATTTCAATTCATGTAATAGTATAATAACATTATTAAGCTATTATGATTATTTTTACAATCAGTCAGGAATAAACTAATATATTCTTTTATTTGTTGTTGAAAAAAAATCACCGTTTATTCTACATAGCGGGAAATGTTGAGAAAACCTAGTATTCTTTATAAGCAAGACAATTATCTGCTTTTCACACAAATTTAAGAGATTGAGTGTTGAATGGTGGAAATCAACCCAAAATCCCAAATTATTTTTTAAGTAATTTATTTTATAAATAATCTCTGGATGCCTTACTTGTGACATATATGCCTTACTTAAGACAATATATGACAATAAAAACATTAAAAAATTATAGATATTTAAAACTAATTATAAAATGATAGGCATTATCTCTAAAATATATACAAAAAACATATAGCAAATTAATAAATTATATATATTTTAGTACAGTTGTACTAAGAATGTCTTTTTTTACTGATAACTTTATTGTGTAAGTTCGTTAATCTCTCAATTTATAAATTGTAGATACAATATTTTTTATGATAATAATTTATTCATTTGTATTAAATTTAAATAGTATATTCTTGATTTCAAAAAAAAATTCTTAGGGAAAAAAAAGCATAACATTTTCTGTGTGGATTTGTTGAAGAATAAAATACATACCATTAAAATAATGTTCATTGTTTTTACCTTTCAACACAAAGTTACTAAATTTTAAATATTTGCTACTAAATTAATAACTTTAATCTTTTAAAATATTATATTTAAGTTCCAGCACAGTAATTAAAGAAATAAATTACCTACTTATATAAGCTTTCAATATAAATTATAAATATAATTAAACAGTTTCATTCAGCTTATAAACTTACCTCAACTACAGACAAAAGTGCTACTTTCACAACAACATAGCTGAACCCTGCTGCTTTCTTTGCACTTCGAAATCTTAATAGAGATGCTAATCCATGGAATATTGCTAGAACTGCCCCAACAAGGACATAGCCAGCCAAAGCCATCAGAAGACCAGCAAAAGGACCATCCACAGTCAATCCTGCTCCCGCAGCACACAACTTGCCTATATGATATGGGCAGAATGCAAACACAACTATAAACAATGTGTTAAGAGACACCACCCAGAAGACATGCTCCAAAAACACCATAGATCCATCGAGGCCAAGTAATCGAGCCCATGTCAGTTCTTCAGCAGCAGCTCGGTCCCATTCCATTGGATTCCAGTTACCTTCATCACCAACTAAGGGATCATCCCCATTTTCACCGTTAGGCTCATCTCTAGCACCACCATCGTCGCCTGCACCTTCATTGACATGGTCATTGTTATTATCCTGCAAGGGAATGTCCTCAGGCATTGGAGGTGGTAAATCTCTTTCCATCCAATCGGGACCTCCACCATGCATAATCTGTTCCTTTAGCCACACCAATCCAATAAAAGAAAAGAGTGTGCATGTAACCACAAAACATCCCGAAAACACATCCTTGGCAAGATTCTCTGCAGACACAATATCAAAAGGCAATGATATTACTGGATCTAAAGACCCTGAGAATAAGCAGCGATACGTTCTACAGGCAGTTAAAGGTACAATTCCAAGCCAGGCCAGGGCAACTAAAGTATAGTGCAACCAGTCTTTAACAGCTGATGCCACTGACGTTACTAAGCCTCCGACCACATCACGAATAGGTAATCTTCGAGGCATATCCGGCGAATAAATCGGCATAAACGAGAATCGGTGTCCACATAACTCGCATATTTCTTTCCGTGAGTACCGCATCCACTGTACGAGACATTCTTGGTGAATCCATTTTATGGAACCTGTGCATATGCAAGGGTGAAACAGAGGCCGGTCCGACGTAGCCTCTGATCTGCAGAACCTGCAGAAGTCCGCACCGGACGAGTCCGAGTCCATCATTGTTCACGATCCAGTTTGTCAGCTTGATTATGCGATCTGCGGAAGTTGACGTATTGTATTAATTGCGATATATTTTGCATAAATACAACGTGCAACTGACAGATATTCTATAAACACCAACCGTAGTATGTATGATAAGCACTTAATTGATTAACAACGAAGAATTTCTTATGACAAAATCGAGATTTCACTGTGATATCTATTAACTATTTGTTTGTTAACCGCACAGAAAAGTGTAGTGTGACCAGTTTCACCTTTTCTAATTTATTGCAAAATACTATTGTATCTACGTTTCTTTTTTATTGCCAGTTGTGAAATTATTTGCATTTTAATTACAATTTAAAAACCGTACGGTAATATTAAGCTTTAAATTATACAATTAGTTGAAATGTAACTAAAAAATAATTTGTTTTACATTTTATTATATGTAACAGAAATGTTTATAAGATAAGAAAAAATATAATACCTAAATTTGTCAATTACAAAATTAATAATATTTTAGATAAACACAAGATACCTTCCACGCTCAAGCAGCTGTATTTATTATAGTAGTCTTCTTAAATATTGTAAAAATAATAATAAAAGTGAACATAATCTTTTCTCAGGGTTTTAATTTTCTGTCACTCGTAATCGGTAAAACTGAAATGTCAAATAGTTGACAATTTGACATTGAATATCTCGTGAAAATGATTTACGTGGTTGCGTTTATTTATAAATAAAATTTATATTTTCTATTTTAATATAATAAATACCAAATGCAAATCAAGGTGAGTAGTATTTACATATTTTTTATATTATCAATTAACATACTTTACATTTTTATAGTACTATCTTTACATGTTGATAATAAAATATATGTATACATAAAACTACTATGGTAATTTTATAAATCATATCAACAAAATAAGAAAATTTTATGGTTGCCGTACTTTAAATAACTACTTATTTAATAACTTTTAGTAACTACTTTAATTTTATAAATACATATGTCTAATTACATTATTTTAATTTCAGAATATAAAAACACATTTAAAATATTCACAAAATGAATTCATCTAAGGAAACGCTTATTCAAATTGACGAGTCCACAACCCAGTCTCAAAATAATGGCCAAAATAGAAAATCAGAAATTAATATATTATGTTTAGACATTACCCCATATAGCCCACTAGTACAATTTTTATGTTGTTCTATTTTTGTATTTATATGCTATTTGGCATATGGATATTTTCTAGAATTAATTTTTACTGGGCCAGAAGTCAAACCAGTGAGCCTTTATATTACTTTAGTGCAATTTATAATAACAATGATGTTAAGCTATGTTGAATCTGTTATAAGAAATCCTATTAAAAGAAAGTAAGTATTACAATTTTATTTTTATATGTACAATGTACATACAGTTTGTATTGTTTTGTGGCACAAAAAGAGAAACTTAATAATAAGTAACTTTTGTATATTTTATTAAAATTGTCAGTGACTGACTGTGAATATAATTGTGAATTTTTCACTTGAGAGAATTAATGATTTTCATTTCCCCGCTCATAGTGATGTATAGAGTTTCAATACTCAACAAGTGTTGCAATTTACCAACTACTGTATGTTATCAATATCTCAATGCTTAATATTTTTAATTTATTAAATTTCAGAGTACCAATAAGAACTTATGCAATATTAGCTGCATTAACATTGGGCACCATGTCATTTTCCAACTTAGCATTAAGTTATTTAAACTACCCAACTCAACTTATATTCAAAAGCTGTAAATTAATACCAGTGATGATAGGAAGTATTATTATATTAGGGAAGAGATATGGGTTCTTAGATTATATAGCAGCGGTTATTATGTGTATTGGATTGACTATGTTTACTTTGGGTAAGATGTTTATACTTTTTTATTGAGCTTAATGACTTATCTTGTTTGTCACTGTATACAGAGAAAACCTAGTGTTGAAACATTCCTTTCCCCAATTTCATGCAAATTCCAGAGGGGAAATTGAATCCGCAACCATTGCCTTTACAGTTAAAAAAAGTGGGCCGCTGCCCTACAATGGTTTTATTTATGTTTTTTATTTATTAGTACTAACTACACTTGGGGTCTTTTCATTTTTATTATTCCACTCTGGTAACACTCAATATATCAAATTGGGCAGTAAGGCTATCTCTAGCTAATTCTAAAAAATGTATTAATAAAAAAAACTATGTAGCATCTTTGCATGACTGCATCTTTAATCATGTTTATTGCAAAAATGTATAATAACAAAATGTACCTAATAAATCCTGTAAATTTAAAGAGTTAGATAACAAACTAATGTCTAAGATCATGATGATAACTATATAACAATGACTTATTCATAAAAAAATATTTCATTTTCAGCTGATTCAAAAACATCACCCAATTTCGATATAATAGGTGTAATAGTGATATCTCTAGCGTTACTATGTGACGCCATCATAGGCAACGTACAAGAGAAGGCGATGAAACAGTTTCAAGCTACCAACAATGAAGTTGTTTTCTATTCATATGCAATAGCTTGTGTTTATCTTGTTGTTATAACTGCATTCAGTGGAATATTGAGTGAAGGATTTACGTTTTGTGCTCAAGTATGTATTTTGTTGAATTAGTTTTTAAATAAGTATTTTTTTAATTTTTTTTTTGTTAACTTTACATTATCAATATAATATCAAAATTCTAACATAAATGTGCAACATGGTTGACAAGTGGAGTTAGCTGTAGATGGCTGCAAAGCTGGTATTTTAGAATGTTTTCTTAGTTTTGATTATTTTCTTCTCAAGTAAGCAAGTAGTTAAGTAAGTCTAACTTCAAGATGGCCACGACTACTTAACCGTAACTAATATTTTTCTTTACCACTGAAACATTGCATAATATTATATCTTTTTTTCCAGAAACCAACGATAATATATCCTAATATATTTTTTCTTAGTATAAGTGGATATATGGGCTTGCAAGCGGTTTTAACGCTAGTAAGGATATGTGGCGCTACTGTAGCGGTGACTGTGACGACTATGAGGAAGGCATTGTCGATTGTTATATCGTTTGTGTTGTTTAGCAAGCCATTTGTTTTTCAGTAAGTTATTTTTGTATATGCTATATATCTGTGTAAATTCGACGGTTGTGAGTTCGATTTCCACTTGGAGAATTTTTTTTAATACCATTTTTTTAATTTTCTATCTGCGATTGTGTATGTGCATATTCAAAACGATTTAAATCCAGTATTCAGCGTAAAGCCAAAAAGTAGATAATAAAGTTTAATATATAGAGTAGTTCTACTGGGTCAGGCACGTCATTTGTATTATTATAGTCGTCTTTTATAATATAATTATTTATCTAATTATTATATTTATTTAATAAGTATTACTACGCATTTGTTTAATTATATAATTATTAATTACTATATAAAAAATTATACAACTTATTTAATTAAATGGTATATTAAATTAAGTTGTTACGTATTATTGTCACAAATCATATAAAAGTATGGTTCTACATGACTTATTAGGGTCCTATTTAAAATCCAAAGTTTATAATAAAATTTCGTTCTCTCTTTTCATCTTTCAGATATGCATGGTCCGGCATGTTGGTAGCACTGGCGATATATCTAAATCATTACAGCAAAAAAAATCCACATTACGTTCCAATGCCAATATTGCAATGTTGGCACTATATGCAGTCGTTTTATCAATCTGAGTATCGCTACTTAAGGATAAAAAGCAAGATGTATGCGGATACCGTATAATTTGTGATAACTAATGTTGAGGCCGTCGATTACCATTTGGGGATATTAAGTGTCTTATCAATATGTTCTGTCTGCTCAAAAACATATCTATATATCTCAACATATGTATGTGTGAACATAATTTTAAAATGATTTTATAATGTTTTATTTATTTTAAATAATAAAATTAACTGTAATAAATTAAGTTAAAATGTTTTTAAATGTGATTAATTACTGTCATATTGAAATTTGTATTAAAAATTAATGAATGCTGATGTTATTTATTGATTGTACATTGTAAATGGAAATTATGAGAAATTATTTTATATACAGGGTGGAATTGTCAGCGCCACTTTAAATGAAACCACAGTTTTAACTACTCTATAAAAGCCTAATATAATTCGGAAAAAAAATAATTCCCAAAAATGAAAAAGTTATTTTTTCAAACAAAATAAATAATAAAATTATCGTTTTAAAATAAAACGCCATTTGTAAAGTATAACATAGGCACGCACACGCTTACCTGTCAAAGCGGCAACATCGCATACGTATGTGTGCGTTACACGAAATACAGGTATGGATAAAAATCGTGAAATGAAAAAAAAATTCTACGTTCAGACTGTTGAAGTACCTTGATTAATTTCTTAGGTGTGGGTTTGAAATATATTACCCTATATGCAGTTTCAATAAAAGAAGCGCTGCCTCTTCCACCCTGTATATCTGCATAATATATACATATATGTGATGTTATAATGTTCATTATATATTTTAGTTTTTACTTTTAATATTAGGAAAATGTGTCAGACACTATTTTTTATTTTTGTTATTATTTATTCAAGACACTTACTGTATTCTATAAACCATCAGACATTATTATACATAATATGACTCAATATCTTTTAAAATATTTATTTGATATGTATATTATAGTTCTGAAATGTTCGATTTCATGTTGAACAGAGAGCGCTCAAAGAAGATTGTACAGTAAAAAAAACGGTCAAGAGCGAGTCAGACTCGCTCACTGGTGGCTCTGTAACAATTTCATGATTGTAGTTCTATAAGGAGAAAAGAATTTATAAAAGTTGGAAATAAATTCAAATTTCTATAAATAGCAAAAAAAATATTACAAAATTATATCTGTAAGTAATTCCAATCAAAATATGTGCATATGACCGAATACTTAATTAAATTTATCAAATCTTGAGGTTAATCCAACTCGCACTTGACCAGTTTTTGATTTTGATTGATTGGTATTTGTTATAATTATTTATTATTATAAATATATTTATGATAGTTAAGATAATATATTACGTCACCTTCGTGTAAATAGTAGTAGCTGAAAGACAAATGAATTAAAAGATATACATATGTAAAAGACGGTAGAAAAAATAAAACATTTTTTTATATCAATGTCATTTATTTCTTTTACATGATTTAATACCACATCTATTGCCCTGCATGATGTAATGCACTATAAGAAGTGTGGTGGTTTCCTGGTTTGAATACCACCAATCCGTTATTTGTGAAAGGATAACATATCTATCGCAGCTTTAAACGTTAAATAACTATGAATAGATTAACTCTACATCTTCTTCATTTGACTTATAGGTTAATTTTATGTATTGCATTTTTAAAAATACTTATTAGAAGAATCAATTTACTATTTGCATTTTTTTTAAATCCATAAAATCTTATTCATCTTGTTTTCTATAATTAAAAAATGCTTATCGGTGCGTACATACGAAAAATTGTATATACTCAATTTTTTTTTATTGTGTTGCAACGTCATCTAGTGGCGGCAGGATTATAAAGGAAATAGCATAGTAACTTACTTTTAATGTATTGTATTATCTGTGTATGATATCCATGGAAACATAACAACAAATTTGAAATCTTACAAACGATTAATATAAAGTATATATATTTACAAAATGTATTTAATTATGGATATAAATAAACCTTGAGACATGGCGTTATTGGCCGAGTTAGATATTAGAACGGTGTTAAATGTTGTGGAAGAGAATTTCGAGAGAGTTGGATTGGTTAGTGAGTTAATATAATATTGTATTAAATGATTTTTGTATATATTTTATTAATAGCCTGACTGTTTTTTTTTAATTATATTCCTTATTTATAAACAGTAGAGACTTCTACTTCTTCATTTTTTGGATGGGTTAGCAGTATCACATTGAAGTTTTAATTATATTCATTGCATATTTTTAAATTGTAGTTTTCTATTTTTTAATCTGTAACCAGTATTTCATTGTAGTTTTTAACTAAATTATTTGAAGAACAGTGTGGGGAGAAACCACATTTACCCATACATTAGAGTCCCCAGTTAATTTGAAAGTAATATAAAAAAAATCATTTTTTCTTTTATATATATTGAATGAATATAAGAATTATAAAGAATTACATTTCACATACTAATATAACAATTTCAGAAAACACACGCAATTCGTATGATCTACATAGGAGAACATGTGGTGCCAAAACAAGAGTTGATTGACCATTTTCATACAACAATAAATGATGTGAACGCGGGGTATTGTGAAATTAACGTTTTCGGCTTACTTTTGGTGTATGAAAGTTATTTTGTGCATATAGTTGAGGTCGGTATCCTTATAAATATTGTCAAATTACTTATGTTACTATATTATCATATTTTTGAGATCATTGTAGCACACTGTCTCATTTCCTCATTTTGCTTTATTTATCTCACGTTGTATCCTATAAGTAGAGGGATCCTAGTGCTAAGACACTCCGCTTCTCATTTTTCACTGAATTCTGACCATCTAGCGTGTTAAGTAGCAGAATCCAACGCCACGCTTTACCTCGACACCAGAGCGTAAAAATTTAAATATTAAAGTATTTAATTTCCTCGATTGGGTATCAAACCTATATCCTGCCTTTGTGCGCCACGACTGGTCTCATTTTAATTCGCATTTTAAGAAAGTTTAAAGATCAATTTTGCTTTGCTTTAAGGGCTCAGAGGATACCGTACATAGACATCTAAGATTCCTTTTTGACCGTGAAAAGAAATGGGTACAAGCAAAAAATGATGAAATGGAAGCCGACAGAACGGAGGAAGATTTGACGGACATATTGGAAGAGGAGTCGGACGCTAAAAAGGCGATACAAATGTTTCTGCGTTTGAAACTGTTGATAGTCTACCACTCGATTCAAACAGTCGGTATTGTGTATATGTTGCATCCAACTAGCCTAATTAGCCGTTTATATCTAATAGCCTAATAATCTAGTCACAATAGCAGAGGCCAGTCGTGGCGCACAAAGTGTGCTGCAAAATCGACTGGTTGCGGGTTCGATCCCCACTCGAGGAAAGGAAATATTTATTTAAATTTTCATTTTCATTTCTTCGCTCTGATGTCGATGCAAAGCGAGGCGTTGAGGTCCGCCAGTAAACACGCAATGCCTGGTATAGGAGAGTCTCACCCCACCCTCTACCTACTCTGCTGTGTGCGTGATACAGCGTGAAGCTGATTCACTTACTTATGAAGATAATATAGATACACAATGAAATATGCATTTTATTGATATTAATTTTAATGTATTGTTAAAAGTTGACGTTCAGTAGCTGGCAGGCGCTCACAGCCAGGCCGCCGTCTCTCGTCGGCAGGCTGGACGCCGCCGG
Source organism: Heliconius numata (assembly GCA_016802625.1). Lineage (NCBI taxonomy): Eukaryota > Metazoa > Arthropoda > Insecta > Lepidoptera > Nymphalidae > Heliconius > Heliconius numata. Next base: position 57,897 of record JAEBDU010013094.1, read on the forward strand.
CCCCATAGCAGACCATATGGCACAATTACGTATTTGCTTAGGAAAAGTGCAAAGGATCTGTCAATACATAAAGGCTGATACAAATGTTAGTTTTGTTTTGTGGAAATTTTATTTTAGTATTATTAGTGATGTATCTACAAATTATAAGAACAAACTACAACAGGCGGCCTTATCACTTGTAGTGATAAGGCCGCCTTTGTGCATTTTGTTTTAAGTATTTTTTGTATTGTATCTTTTTAAGTGTGCAATAAAGATTTTTATTATTATTATACTTACCTAGATATATTTTGGTAGATTGGTACATGTAATCTGGTTTATGAATCTTCAAAATATATCTAAAAAATAAACTTTTACAATAAGTTCTTCTTTACATGGTTAAGTAAGTAAATATGTAAAAAAATATAGGTAAAAATGTTAAAAATAATTTATAAGAAGCCAGTTTTCCTACTAAGACCCGTTAATAACGGCAGACGGAGATGGAGAACGGATTAGGTTCCCTCTGCCTGCCCTGCTGTGTACAGCGTGACACTAAAAAAAGCTTATGAAATATTCACAGTTATCATACGAGGGCTTGAGCGCAGGCGACCCGAAAATGGAGTCTTTACCAGAAGTAGCGCTATTAGATTTCCTTCTAAAATCTCCATATATTTTAGACTTGCGCCAGGTCGTTCGTATGCATAGACGAGTGGACGACTATAGATATTATTTTGGTAAGTAAATTGTGTTATCTGTTCATTAATTTAGCTGAAACTATGGTGGCGTTTGATTGTAGAGTTGGATGGTTGTGGGTTCGACACGATTAGGTTTATAGAAAGAAACCACGGCGTTAAGTTACGCCACGTAATACATAATGCCTTGAATGAAGATGGAAACCGATAAACAGAGTGTTTTTACACTAGGTTCTCTCTGCCTTTCTTCTCATATGCAGAATAGATCATGAATCCGGCCATAAAAAATATAGGTATCTTCTTATTTATGATGAAAATGTAAAATTACATTACATTCCCTAATATTACTAAGATGCTCTTTTTCTCCTAGAAAATGTATGGCCGCTACCAACACATTTTACACCACGATTGTTGTACAAATTGAAAGTTGACGATTCATTTGTTGAGCCGTTGCCTGTAATGCCCTGGGAAAACGTTAAGAAAGAAGTTGAAGAAGAAGAAAAAGAAGAAAGGCAGAGTGTTAGCTCGTCTAGTGATTAGTTTATTGGGATTTATACATCTATCATACTTAATAATTACTGATATGAAAATAAATATATATTTAACGTTTCATGTATTTTTATTCTACATATATAAGTTTTTCTAAGACATTTAATTCTTATATTTTAGGGCTTAGTAGGGGTGCAAAATAACAAAAAAAGTTTCATTAAAATTCGTCAAGCAAGTAAGTAGTTTTTGCGTAAAACGCGTACAAAGTACACACCTCAAAATTAAAAATTGATATATGAATAAATAATTATTGTTCAGACTTGAATCCTGTTAAGTATCACAGCTTAAGATAAGAAGTTGGGAAATATTTGCTTTTACTGTACATGATTGTGGGTTCAGTTTCATACTGGGAAGCAATTTATTTAGGTTCATGCAGAATTAACAATGTAGTTATTAGCGTTACTTGAACTCGTCGTGGCGCAATAGGACAGCGTTAACGTGTAAAGATTATGGTTATGGGTTCGGTTTCATTACGACGAATATTTATATTTAAATTAGTTTGATTTCCCCGCTATTAGACAGACCACAGTATTTAGCTCCGTCAAACAACACGCAGTCTTAAAAATTGGGTGGGAAGTGGAGAACGGAGTATTTTAACACTAGATGCCTGTCTGCCTTTTCAAATAGATCAGATAAAATCCTAATACCGTTTTGAACGGTAAGAAAGGTAGGGGAGACTTCGGTTGATCTTCGAAAACACAGTTCGATCCAAAAACATAGATAGAAGAAGAAGGTTACGTAAAAAGCATGAGTACCCCCCGGAGAACATGTATTAAGAGGTTGATGACAGTGGAAGAGACGAAAGAGGTAGCGTCTGGCGCTCCGTTTGCTCCGACTACCCCACTGTACACTGTGTCACTGTATGGAGTCATATAGCGTGAAGCTAAGATAAGATATTAATATTTTGTTACTATGCAAAATGTTAGATCAATATTAACTTAAACAATTACGATTTTGTTATTCTCATAGTAACAACATCGCTACTGACTTAACATAACATTTCGAGAAGATTTGTAAAATGGATAACAAATTATCAAAAAGAAATACAAAAAGAGCTGTAAAATGTGGTATTAAGTTACCTTCCATTCAAAGTGATGATGATAGTCTAAGGACTATACTACACATCGACCCTCAATTTTATTTGCAAGTCGACGGAAGACCAATTAGATCAAACAATTCCTTACGTACGTACAAACAGAATATTAGACAGATAGCATTAAAACGTACACTACATGGGTTTTTAAAGGATGAGATTTTGAGAATCACGAGAGAGATTGAAACAGAAAGAGAAATATATAATACAGCGTCAAAGCACTTCGAAGAATATCAGCACAGTTTTGACAAGTTTCTAGATGATGATAATGATAAAACCATTGTTATAATGAAGAAATCTGATAATTTAGCCAAGGAATTGACGAACCAAACGGAGGAGCACAAGAAAGCAAACTTCGAGCTGGCTACTATAAAATCTAAATTGCAATATATTGATGAGACGCTTCAAATTTTACTTTCTTTTCAATGTTTCCTACACCGGGCAGCACCAATTTTATGGCAAGAGAGACATAACGTAACTTTAAATGTGAACCACTTTGAAATTCTAACAAAGGACTGTGATATATTTATTGAAGTTAACAAGAATTTAATTCGGGAAAGATTGAATCGACTACCTCCCCCACAGCTTTATTTTGAGAAACCCGATCAACTGCTAACTGTATTTGATTTACTTGAGAAACAAAATTTGAATTATCTTTTAGTAACTGAAGATTTAAACGCTGAAAAGAATAAATTTTTGAAGGCTCTTCGATTTCTTAAAAGTTTGCTATCTCAAGAATTGGAATATATAAAAGAAAAGGTACGTAAATACTTTTAAACCTACATTTATTAAATTAAAATTAATTATTCGACATATTAAATAATAATTATTTTTTTCTATTTCGCATTTTTAGATAAAATTAACAGAAGAAATAATCACTTGGAATGAAGTTCGAGAAACTGAATTAAAAAGAGCTTTCTTCCTGATACTTGAAGACAAAATACGTTTTTTAGTATCGTCAGAAACTGTTTTACAAATTTTTAACTACGTACAATTCGCATATGAACAAGTTATCGCACCAAATGATGCTAATTTAAGTTTTTTAGACATGACACTGTCTCTAGAAAGAGAATACAACAATTTAATGTTAGATCTGTCAGCGTTTGATTTAGATATTATAAAAGCAACAGAAAAAGAAACGTATGAAAATGAAGCAAAGGAAACTAGGCGAGCTAAAGATGCCAGTAAACTATTAAAAGACGTTGACAAATTGAGTAAACGTCTTAAATCTTCTTATGAACCACCTAGAGCGAAAGCTTTTAAGTAGAAATCTACATGTTAGAATATTAATTTAAGTAGGTATGTATTTTAATAAGTAAGTATAATTTTGTAATTTATTTAGTAAATGCACCAAATGCCAGTCGTGGCACAGGGACACAAGTGTGTGTCTATAAACATGATAGGCTTCGGTTCGGTTCCCACTCGAAGAAATGTAATATTTAACATTTTCGTTTCCTTACACGTGTGGAACTGTTCATATGGGATCCGAGTGTTTTAGCACTGGGTTCCCTCTGCCTATCCTAAACACATGATTAAACATTTTAAAAAATATTTCTTTATAACCTCCATTTAGCGAAAAGATGAAGATAATACTGATTTAGAAATATAAACTTGACAGTGACAGACGAATAATAATTTAGACGTTTGCTAGAAGTTATAAAATACATTCATTTGATAATATTTTTATTCATTAACATTTTAAAATGTCTTGCTTGAAAGAAGAACGAAAGCCGATGGTACCATTAAAAACTTTAGATGTAATATTTCGTCGTCGCTATGTACCAAATACTCAATACTATTTTGCTAATAGAAAACATGCTATCAAACAGCACCTCAAAGAAAAAAAGCCAGGTCAACCATTTAATGTGCCGAAATCTGAAAAATTACTGTCTTATGTAAAGTATACAGACCGAAGTGAAAAAGTTTTACGCCGAAATAGATTAACACAACCATTACATTTAAAAGATAATCTCAGAATAGCCGCTACAAGAGATATTTCTAAAAGACTTTTCATTGAGGAACCAGTGGATGATGTAAGAGCCATCGTAGAAATTCATCCAGAGTTCTATACGGTAATTGAAGGTCGGCCTTTGCGATGTTTTGATGACATAAAAGTGTATGTTAATAATATTCGGAGTTATGCAATGAATCGACAACAAATAGGATACAGGCGTGATCTTATATTAAAAATAGATCAGAGTATGGTAGAAGAATCCAAAGAATATGATAAAATATCATCAAATTTGAGACGCCATGTTAAAGACTTTCAATTGTTTCTCACAGAAGATTACAAAAGGTCAGCAGCGAAAGTAGCTAAGGCAGAAAGAAAATTTGAAGAGTTAACATTAAAAAACTCTGAATTTTTAGGATATGTATCAAAAATAACGATATTAAATAACATCCTGTTCAAACTGGACGCTATACGTAGTATTTTGAAAATATACAGGAGCTATCTGATTTTCGTTGCACCATTGTCATGGCGAGAATTGTATGACGAAAACTTAAAACATACAATTGAATCAATACAATTTGAATCCGGGGAATTTACAACAGACAACGATCTAGTGGAAACTTTAGATATAGATAGAATGGTAGAAGTTGCTAAACGCGAATTAACAAATCAGCTTCCCCCATATTTGTATTTCAAGAATCCACATCAAATGATGTTTATATTTAGAAACATGGAGTTACAAAGTAGGGAATATTTAATACAGCTCTCAAAAACTGACATGCCCTATCGAAATTTAATGGAACGTATAAAGCAATTGAAGGATACTACAAAAAAAGAACTAGATTATTTTCAATATTATATTGAATCTATAAATAACGAAATTGATAGAGAAAACCATAACGAAAACCATCTTAAAGAAAAATTTTTTCGTATACTGACCACAACGTTTTATGATAGCGTGGCTAGTCCAAGTTCTCTGAAATTGAAAATATGTATAGAGTACGTTTATGAACAAATTTTTGGCAAATGTGAAGAAGGTCATCAAAATTTTCAGGACCCAATGAAAATTTTAGAAGTTATGTATGAGGATTATAATTTACGTCTTGATTCTCTAGATTTTAACATAGTAAATCAAGCTCGAAATGATTTCTTTGCACAAGATTTGAAAACAATGAAAAATTCATATTTAGCCCAACGTGAGCTGAGAGCTTTTAGAGAAATGACAACAGCAATGAATAAAGCATTTTTACCGCCTGCGAAGTATAAAAGACCGGTTTTCAAAAAATTTATGGATAAAAAAAGTAGAATCGCTTTGATTGTTGCTGAAAGGCGAAAATCCCAACTAACTAGTGGAGAACGTATCAAGCCAAAGAAGTTCAAGATAAGTCCAGAAGAAAAAGATAACTTACTGTTATTTACGGAATGGTGTGATGGAATGAACCCTGCACCATATTTAGCTGATTATTATGAATTTGTACAGCCAACATTTGAATGGGTCCCTCGGAGGTCTATCATTCCTTGAAGCATGTTAAAAGATACTTATTTTTAAAAAAGCTACATAATACGTCAAATAAAAATAAATTGATGTTTCTATATTCATTAAAAGTAGTAAATTTAAAAATGTCATTTATAAATAATCTAGTAGGCCAATAAGCTTCTTTTGAATATAAATTGTATACACATATTTTCTATATAAAACACTCTTAAAAGCTAAGTAAAGGCTTTGACACTGCTTAAAAATGAAGTCTAAATTTTTTTGTAAAGATAATGAAAGGTATATGTTGCCACCTGAACCATTGTTGCCGGTTAATAAGTTGAAAAGAAGTGAGATATTACTTCCATTTATGTATTTTTCTAAGAAACGAAGCAAGGAGATATTCAAAAGAGGGCTCAACATGAAAACTTCTAGTAAATATAAAACAAATTCGATTGATTTGAAAAAACGTCTGTATATAGATAATCCAAACAATGATGTTTTATGTTTAACTGATACTGATAAAGATTTTTATAAAGTTATAAATGGAAGACCATTACGACCTAACATACCGCTTTTCAGAACCCTCAAAGAATCAGTCAATAAAGTTTTGCAACATAAATTAGAAATAGGTATTATTGAAGATTGTGTTCTTAATATACACACTAATTATCGAAATGAAATGGAACTATATGATTTTGCGAGGAGTAGATTATCTGAACAAGTAAGATACTTTGACGCTTTCATGTCGGAGGATTACGAAAAATCCATGGCTTCTTTAATTCGATGGGACAAATTAAAAACCAAAATTGAATCACAAGTAGCGGAGTTACAAAATTTAGCACTAGAACAGTTTACTTTAAAATCACGGCTTATTGGTTTAGAATATCAATATAGCCTTCAACAAAAATATGGTAGATTTTTATATTATTTGTCACCACCAACTTGGCGTTTAAGACATAGAGATTTTGCAAGGTCAGTAGAAATTGAAGCGAAAGGTTTCGATTATACAGATTCTAGTGACGAAGACACATTTACTGTTATATTTGAGAGGTTACGGAAGATTTGCTTCTCAGTTCCAATTACGCCTGTGATGTATTTCAGCAAACCAGGAGATCTTATTAGCGTTTTCGAGTTCATGGAGAAACAGCAACTTCATTATTATACACTTGGTAATCAATTAGCACCTTATATAAAAATTCTTAAAACTGGTACTAGTAAACTAAAAGAGACGGCTAAGCAAGATTCTTATTCGCTCACTAAATCCATAAAACGTTTTGAATATTTCTTATCATTTGCCGAAGAAAGATGTAATTATTTAAAAGCCAAATTTATGAATATATTATATGGTATATTCTACGAGAGCGTCGGGACCCTCGACGTTTTAAAATTACAATTACATTTAGAATTTTGCTACAATAAAATATTTTCAGATAGCCCAGCGAGTACTGACATCGTTACTTTAGCACAATGTATAGAAAACTTTTATTTAGACTATTCACAACGATTGGATTCTTTTCAGAATCAAACTGTCAGAAATGCTTTGCTTAAACATGTTGAATTAGAGCGAATAAAGGCCAAGAGAGCTACTGAAGCCGCCAAGGAGTTACATTCGTTTCACATGTTAGAAAAAAAATTACTTGGTGCTTATGGGATAATTAAAGATAACACAGTTACACCACTTAGAAGAACTGCTGTAAAAAAAATTTATAAAGTAAAAAGCAGTAAAAATGAAACAAATAAAAGTGAACTCAAAGTTTTAACAGAAGCAGAAGTTGAATATTTATCACTTTTTACTGATTGGACTGCAAATGACGATCCAGGACTATACTTGCTCAAATTGACTGAAAGCGATAAACGTAGCAATGATTAACAAAATAAATAAAATAACATTATCGAAAACAGATTTTATTACGGGGATCCAATAAAATAACATGTACCACCATAAAACACAATACAATTACAATAGCGTTAATGTTTCTTTGATAAAACAATTATAATAACAAAAGTAGTTCCCTACTCATATAAATGTTTGGTTTCTTGGTATTGACGAATAACTACATTTGGAATTTACATATTTACAAGGTGAATAAAATAAATTGGTAAAAGCTTAACTAATTCCATACATTGGTTACATTGTTATACTAAGATACAGCTATGAGTAAGTAAATAAATAAATACCTAATTAAATTATCGCTACAAATGTGTTTTTAAAATGTATATCTTTCACAATATTCCGTTTGAACGTTCTTTGTTATTTCTATATAAACTTTATTTATGGGAGGAAATATTGTTTTCGGAGGCAGGAAATGAATGGATTGTTTTTTTTTTATATTATAACGATGATGGATTTTTGTAATTTTAGTGTATTTGTAATAAAGATTCTAAAATATATTTACAAGGGTTTTATTTACAAGAAGTCATAACCAGATTGAACTTTGGGAAAAAAATATTTTTTGTTTGAGTAATTTTGGGCCACTCCTGACAACCAACTATATTTAGGAAATGTGTATTCGAAAATTTTTACATGTCCACGTTTTGATGTAAACTTAAATGCGACGCCTTTGGTATATTAAAATTATAAATTAGCGCCAGTGTAGGCCCGTAAGTCATTTAAAGTAATTAATTTTTTTACATACAAGAATGTATGTAAAATTAGTGGATATTTAATTTATATTGTAAAAAGGATCAACGAGTTTATTGAACTTAATCGTTAGGTTTCCACTGTGTATTATTGTAAATTTTAATTAAATAATATTATTGTTTAATTAAATTTATACCATAGCTATTTTCAAAAGAAAACGACTAGTGGTTAAATTAATTTATCAAAATATTCGTTTACCTCAAAATGTTCATAAAATTTGAGCAACACTATGATGGAATATTTATATAACTTCATAAGACGTTACAAGCTTATTATAAAATCAATATTTGGTGTTCAATTCAGGATCATAAAAATTATGTTCCCATAGCTATGAGCATTCATTCTTTATGCCGCTGATATTTTTATCATATAAATTATTATTTTGCATGCAAATAATTTATCTGACTCGCTTTTTCTGTAATTTGGCAAGTTTTCTTCTTTTGAGAATCATCTCGTAAAGTGCTTCGAGACCCTCGTGAAGACCTTCACCTGTGATAGCGCAGGCAGGTTGCACATGCCATGAATGCGAGTCGCGTGATCCGTGTGGTGATGAGACTAGTTCATGCAATCCTAATAGCTTTTCTAGTTCCCGCGGCTCCTTAGCTCCTGGTAAATCCTGTTTATTCGCCAGTACTAATATCGGTACACCTGCATTATCTGGCGACTTAGCAGTTCGTATTAGTTCCATTTTCGCTTCCTCCATCCTCTCCACGTCGACGGAGTCTAACACAAATATAATACCGTCTGTGCATCGCGTGTACGATTTCCACAGCGGTCTGAGTTTCTCTTGTCCACCGACATCCCAAACTAGAAAATTGACTCCTTTTGATTTTCCAATTGTGCCTTTGACCTTTTCACAGTTAAAACCTATAGTGGGGACGGTGTTAAGGTACTGGTCGAACTTGAGCCTGTAGAGCGCTGTAGTTTTGCCGGCGGAGTCTAGACCAAGCATGACGACGTGGAGCGTGCCCTGGGTTGAAGGCAGCGCGTCCAGCAGGCTCGAGTTCTTGCCCATATTTGCACCCATACTGCGTTACGACTGCCGACTATCTGACACTCTCGTCTGGTCGCAGCATGGTGAAGTTCAAACCTGAAAAGAGAATAATAATTTTGTTAATTTTTGGTCTAATTAACATGATGATATTTACATAATAGTCTTCTGTATACATTGATAGTTATTTTATATTTTGTATATCAACAGTGATTCCAGTCTCTGTTCAGAGAAACATTATATAACTTCACGTATTTCTCAAACGGAACTCTAAAAATGGGGAGGACCGTTTTATATGAACAGACAGACAATATATATCACCGTATATAGGCTGATCGGTCACACTCAATCATGTATGAATTAAGCAATGAAAAAAATTTTGCAAAATATAATATTTATAAAGAGCCTATTATTAAAACATTCTGAGAGACTGTGAAAAACAAAAATGTTAAAGATTTATAGAATTCTTAAGGACGAACGATATTTATAACTTGCTATTTTTGTTTTCTTTATTTTATTCTTTCTATTAAAAAATATAAAACAAAATAGCATCTAGAAATAGAAATAAACCGATACCAATACTACAACTAGTTATTAAACATGTGTAAAAAAGAGAAATATGTTCAATAAAATTGCTATCTTAATCTTAGTTTTAGCTCTAAGATAGATAAAAGTAGATATCTAAAAGATATCAAATCTTATCGAGTGGCGCCGACGCGACGTAGTTAACTGCGAACTAATGTTGTCTAACGTGCATTAAGCTTTATTTATAGTCTATACAATAAAATATTTGGTGAATTTGGTTCAGGATATCTACTATAGACAGAAGGAACCTAGCGTTAAAGCCATTTTTTGGCAGCTCCATTCAAATTTTACTCTACCTAAAATATTTCTTCCTTTGTCTAAGGCTCTAAGCCATAAAATGCGAAAATTGATTGAAGATAATATACATAAAGGATTCATACTATTAATATATTTGTGATTCCTAATAAACAATCATTCCCATTAATATTCCGATGACATTTGATTGACATTTGAAATATCGATATCGAAATGCATTACAAAATACTCGTCCAAGACAGGTTTCTGCGATATAGACAGGTGAATGATAGCAGAATCTAATAACGGTAAGCAATAGTAACAGTTAGTAGGTACTGGCGAGACGAGGTGTCGCCGAGACGCCCTTTGCAGCCCACGCCACTTTCTCTAGCGATTGATAAAGCCACAGACATCACGCTCAGTTGCCATTGAAATACGATTATTGGAATTTAATAAGGAATTCGTGAGGATTTTAATAAATAATTCTCAGTGGAAATTCAATATATTTTATTTAATAAATTTATATTTATAAATACCCCTATATAAGGTTTTTATAACAATCTTTATCAAAACAAATATCTGTAAGTTGGGTAGGTTAGTAAAGAAGCGAATTTTCAACACAAGATCAGAAATGAACGAAAACATGAAATGAAAAGAAAAAAAACAACATTTTCTTCATATTCTTCATATTTCTCCGAGTGCCTGGCAAAACAAATGGTGTTACGTTTATACAAATTTGTATGTAAATACTGGTATTGTTTCGCAGGTTTAATGACTTTTTGCACTGGCGGCGCTGACTCGCGAGGCTGGAGACTGCGCTAGTTATTTTTGACATTACCGGCCAACGACCCAGCGATTGCACGTTAATTTATTTTATGAGTGACGTACGGTAATTTCGTATTGCGGTATTAAAATTTGCCTTTGGTTTTTCTTATTATTATTTGTGAGTAATGAAGAAAAATATGACAAGACTTAAGTATACACAAATAAAATCAAATTAATCAGCTTCACGCTGTATCACATAGAAGGGTAGGCAGAGGAAACCTAGTGTTAAGACACTTTCTGCTCAATTTTGGAGATATTACTTACTGAGTGGCGGAATTCAACGCCGTGCTTATCTTTAGACAGCGAAGAAATAAAAATATTTTATATAAAATTATTAGGCCGCCGTGGCGCAGGGGCTTAAGCGTGCGACTGAAATCACGACGGTTGTGAGTTCGATTGGCATTCGAGAGAATCTTCGCTCTGTTAATGAGGCAAAGCGCGGGATTGAGTTCCTCTACTCAACTAAATGGAAGTGTCTTAACACTAGGTTCCCTCAACCTACCCTGACACATGCCAGATACAAGATAAAGTAAAAAAAATATTATATAATCAATCCCATGAATGCAGATCGAACCCATAACCGTTTCTACTGCGCCACTACAACCTCGAACGGCTACTTTGCTGATTTAAATTAAGCGTTAATAGAAGAATATTTTTTATTGCCAGCTCATACAGGTTTTAAATGGAGTTGAAAATAAAATTCGAAAACATATTATAATAAACATATCGAAAGATTTTGAAGATAAACGACTACGACCTGAGCAACTAGAAAAACTTGTATTGTAACTTTTGTTTTTATTTGACCGACATATGATTTTTTAGCTTCGTTATCGACTGATCGGAGGTTTATAGTATTATATTATTTATTTTATATATAATATATAAAGATTAAAATGTACTTTCAAATCTATTCATCTCTTATCTTCTTCTACACTATGTTAACATGCGGTAGAGAAAAATTACAAAAAAACTTAAAGATAGTAATAAAAAATAATTAAAATAATAAAAAAATAGCTTCAAACTAGCCTAAGAATCTATCTTGAGAATTCCGGTATTAAGATTTATATTTTAAAAAATTATTATCTTTTGCATTCCGGTTTTTTGTATATACCCTTTTTTTTATTTAATGTAAAACAAACTATAATTATGCCTGTTTTATTACTAACTTCACTGAGTTGTGGAATCGAGAGAAAGCCCACGTTTCGAGATGAGCGCTTAAGATGGCCCTAAACTTTCTCAAATCCCGAGACAGGTTATCTTTGACTTTCAATGATATATAGTAACATTACATAATAACGCAATTTAAAATAAACATCACTTACTTTGTTACTAAAATGATTATAGATAAATGACTAGACTCTACTTCTAATTTATAATTTTTCTTTTTCTGAACTCTACGCTTAATTCTTTACGTCAAATAAAAACCCTTTTTCATTTTCCATGTAAATTCGTATATATGTATATGTATGCTGAGTGGAAGTCAATATCGCAGTTTCATCTGCTTTTGCAGCGGTGGTGGAACCCGCGACCAAATTGTTTACTATCAGTGTAATCTCTCTATTTTACAATGGCCATAAATATTTAAAATTTATTATTTTTTTATTGATTTAAACATACAACGCTAACATGAACTACGTGCTAAAATATAAATTAAGAATATTCCACGAAATATTATACCAATGCTTAAACAATGTATTACTAACGAAGTTAAATACGCTTAATTTGTTAAATATGATTATTTGTTCGCATACTTAACCCAAACTCAGTTTACCTAGAAATTGTAAGTGATGAGTTGTGCAGTTATACATGAGAACGAGGACTTATGTAATACGATGATTTCTAACTATAAGTGCGATGATTGTAGGTTCGATATCTGACAAGAAAAAGCGCGGCGTTAAGTTCCGCTTGCTAATACGCTGTTCTAATGTTCTGGAAGTGGAGAACGCAGTGTCTTGACTATACTCGTATATGTCCTCTCTGCTATAAATTACATTCAATATGGATTATTACTGTCTTTTGTCACCGTCGGAGAAAGTAAAACCTGATTAATAAATTATTATAAGAAAGTAATATTAGTACCTACCAATAAATAATTAAGGCTGTCCATAAGAAAGTAACGATGTCGTTAGTTTTTTTTAATATACCTACTTACTCGTTAGAATTAATAATATAATTATCTCAATTATCATAAATACGTATATGAATATTTTTAGTATTATTAGTCATTAAAATAAAAATAGAAAGCTTTTTTACTTCTCTATATTCACGCTTTTCCCGTAGATGGAAAGAATCTAGTCAAAATACTTTGTTCTGACAACCGCAGAAGTTAATTATACTTATTTTTAGTTTCACGCTTTATCCCGCACATAGCAGGGCATGCAGAGGTAACCTGGAAACCTAATGACACTCCCGTTCCCACTTTACGTCGAAAGCATATTGGCAATTAAATAATATTAAAGAGGTTGTAGATTCGATCATTGCTCAGGATAATATTTAAATACATTTTAGTAACCCGCCTTGCTAACACAAAGTAAAACGTAGAGTCTCACTTAACACGCAACGCTCGTATTTCTTGCGCAGGCGGATAACGGAGAGCCTTAACATTAGGTTCTCTCTGCCGACACTACATTATATAGGAAATAGCGTAAAGCAATTATATTTCTAATAATCATGCACATCATCTTCCACCTATTAGTAGAGCGTCCGCTATGTTTCGGAATGCGGGTCCTCGTCCGTATGCGACGCGTGGACGACCCGCCAGTGACCCAGCCCTACTTAGCGTGCAACCTACTAATCTAGCTTCCGCTAACATTTATACTTATATCATTGAACATAGTAGTTCTTTTTATATGTTTAAAGTTAAATAACTAGGTTAAGTATGACGGCACGGGCGACTGAGGTTAGGGTAACCATAAATATGTTTATCTTTTGTAAACTATATATGTAAAACATAATAATATACTATGTATTGAACTCGTGGTGGTGCAGGGATACAAGCATTGGGTACAAACAACTATGGGTTCAATTCCCAATTGAGGGGATTTAGATTTGCGCAACCAAACTATAATCTATTTGTATTTTCTCATCACAGATTTCAACCCCGTACCTCCAGGATCCAATTAATACCAATTAATTTGAACATTCAAATTGGATACGAATGCGGTCAGTGCATATCAAATCGAGACCACCGTTAAATGCATGCGAGGCGGCCACTGCACGTAACGGGGCTTATGAGTGGCGATTCGTGTGTGACGTAAACGTGTCGCGGTGAAATATGGTATTGTTGTAATATTGTATTGTTAGCTGTACTATGTTCACTTCAAATACAATAAAAATAAATAAGCTTCACGCTTCCCGCACACAGCAGGGTAGGCAGAGGGAACCTAGTGTTAAGACACTTCGTTCTCCATTTTCCGCCGAAATCTTGAGGCATTGCGTGGCCTGCGTGCGTTTGCCTTGACACCAGAGCGAAGAAATGAAAATATAACGCCACGACAGAATATATTTATACAAACATAAATAATATTAATAGTGTACTTACGTAAAAACTTAAAAAAAAAAAACAATGTGCGTTGATCTCCGTAAGCCCGTCACGTAAACACGTAAAAAATCTGAAAACAAAAAAATACTGTTATATTTTACGAATCAATCACATAAAACAAGGTTTGTTTAAACTTAAAATGAAAAAAAAATAGATTAAAGTTCACGTTACAACTTGAAACATGAAAATAGGAAAACTCAAGGAAAATGTTGAACCATGTGGGTAATTGCGGATGTCTACATCCGTCGAGTCCACTTGCCTACAACGAAGATGCGGATTTCCACTTTCCTGTTCCTTTTTACGGAACCACCAGCACAAGCGTCAGCTTGACATAATTACTGGGAAAAACAATGGGTCAAGAATTCACACTGTTGTACTACGACTATACTCTATTACTTCTTTTAGTTATATAACAATGGTTTTCCCTATATAAAATAATTATATTTTTTTAAATAGAGGGCAGTAGTGACGCAAGGGTACAAAGTGAGTCAGTGTAACAAGTCAGGTTGTGCGTTCGATCCCAGTGAGTGGAGAACGGAGTGTCTTAACACTAGGTTCGTGTAGTGTGAAGCTAGTATAATTTAAAAAAAATTAAACACTTAAAAGAAAGTATAAATATACATTTCTTTTTCATGTCTACGAAATATTATTTTTACAACGCGTCGACCCTGTTGAAAAATTTTATCTTCCATATATGTATGTAGTTACGTGCACGAGCTTTCAAGCTCCAATGCATATCAAAAGCTTAAGTCGAGAGCTTGAAACTTAAAAAAAAACCGCTAATTAGTCGCTATAAGTACAAAAATGTTGCATCTCTAGGGCATTTGTTATAATAGAATCTTTTCATTAGATGATAGATTGAAGTACCAGCCTATGCTTATTTCTGTTAAATTAAGAGCCCGCATGAGTCGTTTATTATGTATTTGAACTTTAAGTTTAATGAATGAAGTTAAAATAATATTGATTTAAAGTAGCCGCAATAATAAATTTATGTGCAAAATAAATATTTATCGAGTCCCAAATATGTTGTATATACATACAAAAATAAAACAAACGTTTCATATTATAAGCTTCGATTTTACGAGTTGTTTAGTAGGCATTAGGATTTTTTAAAGAAAAGTTATACAATATAACACATATCTTATATCAACAAGATGTATAAACATATTACGACAAAAATGTGAAAATAAGAAAACGATATTTGCCATAAAAATCAAAGAGTCAGGCGAAAATGTTAGAAAACCAAAGTTACGATGTTTGTGTTAATATGTGATTATATCGCAATATAATGTAAATGACATGGCAAAGTCGTGCTGGAAACTGTTCTGGTAGATTTCTAAAGATGGCTGAGAAAATCTTTATGTCGTGACTTTCATAATACACTTAGCTATCGATAGAAATTTATAAGAATTAAATGAATTAAACTTAATTAACAAACTTTCTATAGTACGTAAATGATCACATTTTATCAAGTCAGAAAATATATTAAGTAAAATCGAATACAGCCGAATTGATAACATCCACCTTTTACAGAAGTCGGTTAAAAATAACTAGAAATTAAGGGCATCCAGTACAAAGTGCTTAATGGAAATTATTTCAATTGTGAACATCTGGTAAGTTCGACCTTATTAGTGCATGTAAAATGAAAATCAAAGGTTATGAGGGCCCATATAAACTGCTCTTAATGCCATAAACTTTATATGGATTTTTTATGAAGGCGGAGGAAGGAGCGTCTTCTCTCTGCCTATGTTACATTTATACATTAAGCATTATGCATATATTATGCTTTTGTATTTTAAGCGTAGTAGAACGCCAATTCTCTGTCTTTTCGTCGACACGTCAAAGCACTCTAAGGAAGTAGGTCATATATAAAGATCTGGAATATATTTGATAATATTTTCGATAAATTCACAATTTGTTATAAATGCTGAATTTTTTCAAATGAATTAACTCCTGTTTCATATTTTATTGCCTAAACTAATTTGAAAATGAAAATAATTTGAACATAGTTTTCTCATTAAGTCAAATGGTACTTTCATAAACTAAAAACATAGTGAAGATCCCTAAAAGGTTCTCTAATTAGGGTTCCACAGGCGTGAAATATTCATGAGTGAAATTTAGAAACCGTAATGTACTTAAGTGGTATTCTGTTTGAAACACGTGTGCAATCTGAGTTTTTTGAAGATAATTAACATGGCATATAATTTTATTTAACTGACTGCGGAAATAAGACTATCATTTTGTTTTTTTTTTTGTATTTTTCTTTTATGTAATAATTTTAAAATATTTATTTATTTATAATTTAGTAAAAAATATATGTTACTTTAGGAAAAAAATCATGAAGTCCTTGATTTTCATTATATGTATAATTAATGCGTTTCAATTAAATGTTTATTTTTAACGTTTTTACAGGAATTAAGCGTTTAAATATATGCAAAGTCAAATAAATAATTCGTGCATTATCTAATGAACCACACGATGTTTCAATAAACCGACGAAAAGCTAAAAATAGCATTTCATAAACTTCAAAATGATTGCCTTCTTGAAAGCATATCAAAATTTTTATTGCTGTTATTAAAAAAAACAAGGATATTTATTTCTTCACTGTAAATACTGTATGTCCATTAGAATTAAAGTAACCGAAGCGGAATAAAATAAAATTATATAATAAAAATAATAATATAATGATTATCCAGACGTTTGTGATCGGTGTATGGGAAGTAACCGTTTTGTATCATTTGTCAGAAGTGCTTAGGTATTGTATGTTAATTTGTATGACTTTATGGCTATAATGAACGTGGGAGGCACAATGTGGCCGTCATATTACATATATTTATTTGTTAACACTTGTTAATCTCTTTTTTTAAGCTTCACGCTGTATCCCGCATGTAGCAGGTTAGATAGGAAAATAATATTACCCTCCGTTCCTTATTTCCCGCTGAATTCTCGAGATAGTGCGTTTTGAGTAGCGGAACTCAACGCTCTGCTTTGCCTTGTTACCAGAGCGAGACGAAAATATTTTAAAAAATCATTCCCTCGAGTGGGGATCGAACCTGCAATATATCAAAAATTATACTATAACATATAGCAGAATAAATAGTCATACTAGTACATACATAAAGAAAGAAAGACTATAATAGAGCTAAAGCGTTCATAAATTAGAACGATTACCCAAAAGACAATAGAGTTCCCCCGAAGTTACCATGATTACCCATAGCCCGGGCAATTCGACTGAAATTATTATTATGACACTTGCTATTCGGTTCTCATATTCATTAAGTACATCGAACTCAGATCGTGGTTTTTCTGAGGCGTGACTCTGCTTCGTGATATGTTGAGTTTTTTATACTTCAATACTAATATGTTTTTAATGACTCTTAGTTTTGCTAATGATGTTTTTTTTTGCTTCACGCAGTAACCCGCACACAGCAGGATAGGCAGAGGGAACCTAGTGTTAAGATGGTTCGTTTCTCATTTTCTGTCGTATTTTGAAAGCATTGCTTGTTGAGTGGCGGAACCTAACGCGCCGCGCTTTTGTTTCGACACAAGTTTTTTTATAAACAATAATTAAAATTAATACTTTACAAAGTACTATAAAGTATATGTATGTATATTTATATCAATACAGTAAATTTCTAATAACGAATTTGAATATAAAAAATTTTGAATTAAGCTACGCTCTGAGAAATATTAATATGATACAAGTATTTTTCTGAACAAGATTTGCATCGCAAAACTCATCTACGTCGGATTAAAAATGGCTAGATCTTTTTACTTGTTATTAGAAAATATTTTCCGAGGTAGATTTTTATCGATTTGTATATCCCACTTGCATTTTATTTAATACTTCGGTATATATAATACTGAGACCGCCGTGGCGCATTGTCAAAGCGTCTCACTATAAGCAAAGCTTGTCGGTTCGATTCCCACTAAGGGGAATTAATTATTTTGATTTCTTTTTTGTAGTAACAAGATTATATTAACACTAAGTGTTCTCCGCCTACCCGACTATATTACTTAAGCTTCATATCCAGAATTAAAAGAAGTGTAAAGTCTACTTTTCTAAGTGTAGTGTATACCTCATTATGTATTCTAAGTCTTTTAACCTAATTCCAAAAGCTTATCATTTAACATCTATCAAAGATAATAACATAATACTCGTTTAGATTTTCCAAGAGCATGTAATACAACCACGTTGTTGATCTCCTACAACCTCTTATTTGTGCCGAGGTAAAATTGCTAGGAAATTATCCATATCAAACCTACTTTCACTGAAACTTGATAAGTAAGTATATAAGTAATCCTTTTTACACGTGTACTAGAAATCCTTAAAAGAAATGTCTTAGATATGTTGAAATATTAATGGAAATTATATCCTTGAAGTGAAATATTTATTTACATTTATATTTGCATTTCTTCGCTCTGGTGTCGAGCACTCAACACGCAATGTTTCCAGAATCCGGCAGAAAGTGGGGAACGGAGTGTCTTAACACTAGGTTCCCTCTGCTTACCCTGCTGTGTGCGGGATACAGCGTGAAGCTGATTGATTTTTTTTTTAACTCCTTGATTAAGTAGCATACGAGTACATCAATAGCAATACCGGTAAAATATTTGCCGATTCAACCTACATCGGAATCAAAGGCAACATAAAAGCAATGTTCAGATTGTTTGTAAAAAATATAGGTTTTATATATTTTTCGTTACGTTTTTCTAGTTGGTATACAAAGTCCGTCAATTTCTAGTGATATTGTATGCTAGATGTTTAACCCTTTGCAACGCATGGGCCTATTGAAATTAGAAGATATGTGTACATAAAAATAAATATTCTATGTTATATACGTAAAAAATAGTAAAAAGGCTGCAGGATTGCAGGCAGGCAGGAATTTACAGCAGAGAAGAAGAATGACTTAAACAATATGCAATTTAAAGGCATTTCTGCAAGAAAATAGAAATCTAATAAGAAATATAGTTATAGATTAGTATAGAAACATAATAAACATTAGAAATCTATTCAAGCTCGACAAGTGATGTCAGTATGTCACAGTTCGACACCGGCTTGACCGGATTGAGGTCACGCCGAACGCCAATATCGTTTCAACTTTACTTTCCAGTCGGTTATTACTTATGAGTTTTTATATTGTAGAGATTTTTATAATTTATATTCCGTTATTGTTTCTTTTTTATAACCTAAATATAATGATAATATACAAATTATTTTTATTTCCTTGCTCTAGACAAGGCGCGGTGTTAATTTCTACACTTGCACAAGATGCAATATCTGGAAAATTGGGAAGAAAGTAAGAAACGGAGTATTCTAACACTAAGTTTCCTCTGCCTACACTCATTTAACTTCCCGCTGGATCTCGCATACAGCAGAGTAGGCAGGGAAACACTTCCGTTTCCCATTTTCCGCCGAATTTTCGAGACATTGCATATGAGTGGTAGAGCTCAATATGAGTGGTAGAACTTAACGCCGGGCATTGCCTTTTAGACTTTTTAAATTTATATTTAATAAAAATAGATTTCACTTGGAGCACTTATTTATACCTGTTTAATAATGTAAGTACTTACATTCACTCATGCCTTTTATAGAGCGAAACTTTTATAGAACGCTGTTTAAATTTCCATCTGCAGCGAGTGTCGGATGTACCTTAGTACCGTGCATCTTATTGGGTCAAAGTGCTTAAAAACATCTTACAAAATCATCTTTGGCTCTGATAGAGCGGTCAAGTATATCGTCGTTGTTTTATAATATTATATGTATATAAATTGAATATTAATTTTAGAAATAAATTCTATTAATGAAAAAATAATTTATGAGGCAAAACGCGGCGTTGAGGGACGCCATTCAACAGGCAATGTATGCAGAATTTTGATGAAAATGCAGAACGAGGTGTATTAAAAGGAACGGAGTGTCTTAACACTAGGTTCCCAGGTTCCCTTTGCTTGACTGCTATGAGCGAGATACAACGCGGAAGTAACAAAAATAATAAATGAAAAGCATATAGATAATATTTTTGTAGTAGGTACTAACTCTACATTATATCGACTCGCTTGTATCGTCACTAACCTATTATTGGCAATATCTTGTTGCAGTGCAATGGCTCCTAATAAGATCATTGAGACATAGCCAGACTTCTACCTACTATGTATTTACACAAAGAGTAGTATAGAGTTACAAAGTTACAAAGCTAGTATTTTAGTAGTGGGGACCTAGTATGTATTAAACTCGAGACATTGCGTGTTCATTGGTGGAACTCAACGCTGCGCTGTTAAGGGGAGCGGGGTTATTATAATTACTAATTCCCCAGAGCAGGAATCGAATCCACAATCATCGCGTTTACTTTCAGACTCAGACTGCCTCTATACGGCATAATAAAATATGCAGATCTAAAACTATTGTAGTATCAAACAGCTGTATTTGTAAAGTGAATTTAAAACAGATTTTATTGTCGTCGAAAAAATATATTTTTTTATTTGTTTTTCATCGCGTTGTTTACAAGGGCTATAAAAAGTTTAGCCATTTAGAATACATAGAGAAATAGAAAATGAAAATAATTTAATAAATTTTATAATAACTTCATGATTTCAAACATATCATAAATTTATATATCTATATGAAACTACCGTTTCTCAGTGACTCCAAGACAGCACAGACAAAACTTAGATAATCTAAATTTGGCGTAGATATACCTGGGTAGTTTAGGGGCTGTAGGGAAGACTAGGGGGAGAATCTTAACGACATATACTTGACTTTCGAGTTCATCGTCCACGTAATATGTTTTCACAATAAACATAAGTAATCATTTTAATTTTCACATAGCAATTAATTGTGTATGTGTAGATGTGGACATGAGAATATTTTATGATTGTTGAGAAAATTACTACATAGCATTGTTGTAATAAAATGCTTTGAAGGTTGTTTTCATTTTATTTTATAATCTCGTGGATTGCTAAAGCTTATATATTATTTATATAAAAAAAAACAGGTACACAAAGATGTGAGTGTAAGGCGATGGTTGTGGGTTCGTTCTCACTCGAAGGAACGAATTATTATTTTCATTTCTTTGCTTTAGCATCAAGGCAAAAGTAAAAAGTCCGGTGTCAAGTGGGGAACGGAGTGTCTTAATACTACGTTTCCTATGCCTACCCTGATATATGGGGAAAAACGCGAAGCTAAAAATCATTTATTCGCTACATTACATTTATTTTAGGTTTATTAATATATTTTTTAGTTCTTAATATTAAGGTGCTGTAACTGCTGTACTACTTTTGTCTACTGCGGCGTTTAAAGAAACCGACAACCACTAGCACAGTAACCACAAATATGGTCTACCGGTTAACCGACTTCATTGCACCGTACCTTACATAAAAGAGGAGCAATTAAATAAGCTTGAGCGGCTCCAAAATGTTTGCATAAGGTTCATTTTTGGACTTCGCAAGTACGACCACGTATCCGAATTTCGTAAAAAACTCAAGTGGCTCCCTATTCGACTTCGCCGGAATACTCATGTTCTCTGTCTTTTGTATAATGTTCTCTTTTCTACGCATTCCCCTTCATATCTTAAAGAACGATTTAAGTTTTTATGTGAATCACATAATTTACCACTCCGCTCTAAGTCTCGTTTAACCTTTGAATTTCCTCGTTATTCTTCTTCCTTCTATACCAATTCCTTCACTATCAAATCTGTTCGCTTGTGGAATTCCTTACCCTTAACAGTCAAACAAGCTATGACTATACAAACATTTAAAAAGAGGCTGAAAGATTATTATTTAACGCTATAAGTACCTAGGTTTCGATAGTATTTTTTGTATTTATTTCATGTTCTTGTTTGTGTTCAAAAAAAAAAAGTATTTTTATGTATTTATTTATATATTTATGTATTTATTTATTTATTTATGTATGTGTGTGTAAAACTAGATACAGCTCTGTACACCCCTTCCCTTTTCAGACAATGTATTCTCTCCTCTACCCAAAGGTTGCCTGGAAGAGATCGTTCTCTTAGCGATAAGGCCGCCAATTGTACTGTTCTATGTATTATTACATGTATATGTGTCTTTTCTGTTGTACAATAAAGAGTATTTTGTTTGTTTGTTGTTTGTTACCTTAGAATACCTACATACGAGTAAATATCGTTTTCAATATAGCCTAGGTCCAGTCATTCCTAATTAACAGCAATTCGGTTGCGGTCTCGTTCGTTAATTTATACGAACTACGTGTTCCGGACTTCAAATATGAGGAAACCGACTTCAAATATTTAAGGTAAGTTCATAGGAATAAATTTTATTGTAACTTGATATTCATAGCGTTTTTAGTGTTAAAAGAAAAGATGATGATTTTCTATCTCTTAAATACAATTAGCAGTAAAAATCTTACTCTATAAATCAAGCTTATAGCTAAAAAGTAATAGTAAAAAGCATTACCAAACTTTAGAATTCCATAGTAGTGTTTACAATAAAAGTTACAAAAAACCATACGTTAGGAAATCAAGGCAATATAATATGTAGGTATTATGAATCAACACAAATTTAACGCTTTAAAAAATAAATTGAAACAATGATTCAATCAGGATGTTTCATTTCCTTTATATTTTTTGTTTATTTTAAGGTCGATTCAAGGTTTATGGATTCTAAAAACATTTGGCGGTTAAATAATTTAATTGGATTGTTAAAAAATAAGTAAGATTCTTATTTCCCTAACTGCGTATTTTAAAAATATTTGACACCATTGTAGCGCAGTTAGCATGGTCAAACTGAAAATTATAAGCCCGGGTTTGTATCCCTTTGAAAAAATAACACATAATAAAAAAACAGCAAATAGGATTGCCTCCCTATAGTCAATGAAAAATCAATTGTATGTGAATAGGTACATATTGTAAATATATATGTATAAATAAACAAAAAAATAGCCACACTTTTTTTATCTTATTCGTGTGACAGGCATGCCATTCGTATTAATACAGTTCGTGCGAAAAATGTTTTAAAGACTTACTAGTCCTGTAGGACCTATATCAAGAAGTAGACATCTGTCAGTTTGACAGGTAAAACATTTTGGCAAAAAATAAGAAAGTTGTTTACTACAAATACAATTTTAGCTTTCAATTATAAATACTATATATTTTTACAAATTATTATAAAGAATTTGTCAATAAAAAAAGTTTCTAATCATAATTTATAGTATATACTTATTTGGATAATGTTATAAGGCTGTCGAGGCGCACAGGTACACAAGCGTGTAACGCGACGTTTGTGGGTTCGATTCCCGTTCGGGAGAATGAATTATTATTTACTAATATTTTTATTCTTTCGCTCTAGTATCAAGGTACAAGCACCGCGTTTAGTTCCGCCACTCTTGACGCTAACTCTTGACGCTAACGCAGTGTCTTAACAGATTTCCTCTGCTAACCCTGCTATATGCGGGATAGAGCGTGAAGCTGATAATGTTATTATACTCGCCACTATTCCAATAGTTGCGTATTTCTGGTATTAATTGCAAAGATACAGTTGCAGCTCTACTTAAATAACAAATATGTATAAGTGGATATAACGTCGATACCACTTCTCATATTGCGATATCAAATTATAACTGAAATAAGATAGTTGTAGAATTGAGAAATATATACAACATGTATGTATATAATTTATATTAAAATTCAATTTTATTTCGTAGTTTTCAATTTAAAGACTGTTAAAATGTTTCTTTAACTATATTAACAAATATATAAGTAAATATATATAAACCTAATTTCAGTAAAACCCTTTAATTTCTTTGTTTGTAAATGATAGCCATCGCCTATCCAGTCAAATGTAAAATTAAAATTTAAAACCGGTTATTACATGTAAATTCACAAAGAAATAATATACATAAATTTCAAATAGCAATATGGATATCTAGAATGAAAAATATTACCACGATATCCATAAATATTGGCTTTGAAAACGGTTCCGCATATTTTAAATAAACTGGAGATATTTACTGTATAATATGTAGGTCGTTTGTGTTCATATAATATGAAAGTTTAGCGTATTTTGCATATCATCGTGAAAAGACCAAAGTAAAAAGGATGACAATTCTGCTCTTATTTGTTAAAGACAAATATTATCTATGTCGTTTATAAGAGCAAGTCATTATATTTAATCTAATAGCAATATAATATATCTCTCTGTAGTCGTTTCCTCAAGCTCGAGGATCGTCGTCAGCATCAGGGTTGCATATGAAGCAGAATTCTTCTGTTAATTAGTCTTATTAATAGAGTCTTATTAATTATCTGGGGGCAATATATGCACGTATATAAAACTCTTTTCTTACTTTACTACCAGACAACGTATAACAAAAATACATAGAACACTAAAAAACAATAACAGAAGCTGAATTTTCGTATGAAGGTTCCTTAAGGAGGTGAGCACTAAGAGATTTTCTGGAGGTTCAGAAACAGATTAAGCCTGATTTTACGTTCCTAGAAAAATAGGTTCCAAGCTACAACTTCATAAAAAAAATACAACAATGATATAAACTTCACAACCATAATACTATTGTATATACAATTATAAGCAATTAATTGATTAGAAATACTTACGCATACGTTATTTTAATTGGACTGTAATTGAATTAATTTAGCATACGATTGCTATAGTGAATTAATGCTCAGGATGTTCTTCCACTTATTCTTTCTTATATATGGTAGGTATTATAATTGCTTATAATTTACATATAAGGAAATTTACAAATAAGTAAATATTTTTTTTAAGTAGTGTTTCGCCCACATCATCCGCATGGACTACGCCCTAATCCCCTTCCTCTTGGTTCGGCTTGGTGGAAAATTGTAGGAAAAATGGAAATATAAATTTAAATAAATATTTCATCCCCTCGAGCGGAAATCGAACCCACAACTAGACGGTTTTATAGTCACACTTTGTGCCTCTGCGCGACGACTGACTGACTGACAATCGTTCGTGTTGAAATTTAAAAAAAAAAACAATAAATAGTATAAGGTTGTTGTCATATTTTTATATTATCAATAATGTGGGTTAGATATTTCGATCCCGACGACGTTGATAATGTCGCTATAAAACTTTCTATTTATATATTATGTAGAAAGTATTAATAGCATATTTTATTTGACCGGCTCTACCTTTACATTTTTTTTATGAATTGTATAACAAGTTATTTATATAGTAGTATAGATATTTAGATAATTATAGTATACAATATTTAATTATAGAAAAATGTGGGAAAAGTAACTTACGATCTCTTTCAGAAGATTCACTTTAATATTATTAACTTTGTGAAATATTTTTAATAAGTGACTCCGCTGGAGCAGAGTACCTACAATGTCTGGCTGTAAACCTAATGGCTATGGGTTCCACTCCTGCTTGGGGAATGATTATAATAAAATTATTTTTAGAAGTTAATCAGGAAAAAACCTGGAGCTTCATAAATATGTACATGAAAAATGCGAATTTCATACAGACAATCTTATAAATTTTAAATATATGGATATTAAAATAGATAGCCATATTAGGTATATATCGTAATATTTTTTATAATATTAATAATATTCAATTAATTAATTTCTCAAGTTAACATTATATTGTATTTATACAAGGGTATAGTATTAAGAGTTATGTCTAGAGAACAGAACGTGCGATTATTTATGTACGAGTACGTAAACAAAGAGCCCTCTGTGATAATGAAATGTTTTCCTCTATTATTGTACGGTTACTTGTAAATGACATCATAATATTTCGTTTTATTTATTACGTTACATACAACAAGTGTTTATCATTATAACTTTAATGTATCACGTTGTTTCCATCATATAATAAGACAGGTAGACGAAATAGAGTTGAGGCACTCCCTTCTACTTTCCGCTGAATTTTCGGGACTTCGTGGATTTTGTTGCGAGAGCGAGGTGATGAAAATTATTCATACCCTCGACTGGGAATTGAATCTACAACTGTCGTATTAACTGTTTCTTTATTTTTTTATTTAAAGTTTTCAATTTATTAATTGAAAACAATTGTTTATTATTATAAAAGAAAGAATTCTATTAACAATTCCATCAATCATGGATCCTTTGCCAAATAAATTGTGTTAACATCAAAAACAACAATTTTTCCAACAACAAATACCAATTAGTACGTAATTGATTCTGAAGTAGCTTGGCTTGGCGAGGTATTACATTTTAAATCCATTATAAGACCCGTTCATATAGAATTGTAAGCTATCGAGAATTTTGTTCCGATGCGACCAACGGTTGATTGGATAATTAGTAATTAACTGAAATTAAATTATTCTTTAATTAATTGATTGAAGTTTGGACGCTAGGTCCCTAATGAAATTATCTTATTATAGAGATATGCCCAGTATAACTGATGTTTCGTGATTCTTTAGCCTTTTTATTGTACGGAAAGTTGTTTACAGGTAAGCCGAGTGAGAATTCAGTGACATTATTTAGCCTAGTTTACTTAAATTTACAAAATAAGCTTATTATTCTAGCGATTGAAACATTTTGGCCCATTTGGAGAAACAAACATTAATCCAATTTCTAACGCTGCATTTCGTTTAATCAAAACATATTAAAAAAAAAAATTAATACATAACAAATACAGTAGACATATACATACGTTTCAACTGCATTATGACAGTGTTGACAATAAACATTTTACGTGGAAATTTCCTATCCCAAATGGAATTAATAACGAATAATATACGAATAAGCAAAAAAAATAAAAATACTGTAATTATACATGTAGGTACCGGGTACCTATTATTTCACAATTCGAAAGGAAAATATATTTATTTTTATATCAAACCTTGACTGGAATCATTGTTAAAATAGCGACAATATCTGAAATTACTGTTAAAATGGCTTTTTCAAGGTACAGTGCTCGCACCTGTACCATTTGATCAAACAATATCGTATATACGAGTACGCTAAACCTTGGCTTGCTCTTAAGCGAATTGGATGAGCCAATCTTGGTCTTAAGTGATATTGGCAATGTATTTGGCCCAATAAATCCAAATTATCTAAAATGAGAATATTGTTTTTAATAACTACGAAATATAACGATTAATTAGAAAAAGTTACAATTAAGGACTTAATTATTTTGTATTCTTTATTAAAAGTACCTACATCAAATAAGTTAAATAATATTCACAATAAAATAAATAATGATATAAATATAAATAAAATATTATTAACTGTAACTTCTCTTATGATTCACGAACATCTGTCGTGACATACTCATGAGCATTTTTCAAAGCGTGTGGTCAATTTTACTTGCCAAACTATATTTATGAATAACGTAGTTTGCTAGAAAAAAGATATTAAAAGATATATTAGTAAGGCTCTGCCATTAGATATGAAAAAGTTTTACTATGTATAGATACAAGATAACAAAAATATTTTAACTTTTAATTGTTTTGCCTATAGAGTTGTTCTAGACAAGGATCTGCATAGACAGACCCCAATTGCTTTAAAATGTGCACCATAGGATGTACATTTCATATTTTTCTGTCATAAAACTTTACGAACTTTTCAATATTATGCATTGATTCTTCGAAGCTGGCAGCATTGCACCTGATATCACTGTTATACTATGAAATCGAACATTCACGGGAACGGAAGAAAATACAATTGTTCCGCTTCAAGCTTTTCGAATTTCCTCCGGTCTTTGTATATCTAGTCTCAGGAAAATAGAATATTAGAATATTTAATTTAGATATAACATTTTACTATAGTGGCCCATAGAGTTTTCTCTGTATACTTTAATATGTGCGAGATACTTCGTAACACTAAAAAAATTATATGTGCAACCATTTTCACATAATTATCAAGTTAATTATCACGTAGAGTGTAGGCAGAGAAAACATGGGAACTTAGTGATACATATAACCCAAAAAATATCCGTTCCTCAAAATCCACCTAATTCTCGAGGCATTGAGGAACTCAACCCTGGACTTTCCCGTTACCAGAGAATTTGTTTCCCGTCGTTCGATACATACATACAAAAAAAATCTCATCTAAATTGTTTTCCGTGAAATTTGTAAGTAAATGGAAGACTAAACTACGGTTAGAAGCGTCTAATAAATATCCTTGACATGATATTGTACCTACAACCGCACTGTGGAGAACAACAAAAGGATAAATATACAAGTTTTGATAGGAACAAAGCGTTTTCTTAGTATTTGGTTGATGAGATCATGTTATTCACGAGCTTAAAATAACCAACCAATACCAACTCTTTTATATATATTTATTCTTATTTGTAATTTGTGGTTTCTTATTTTAATAATTACAGTTTAAAAAAATCATGTAGTCATTAATTACTAGTATTTTTTTTGTTGGGCTATGAACACTATGAAGCTAAGACAACGTATTATTTGGTACGTAATTAATTGGAAACACGACAATTGATGGCTACGGTTTTTTTGACTGACTAACAGAATTTTGTAACATAGAACTTCTACATAAAGGTAAAATATTGAAAAAAAGACTTTCTGTCCATACTGTAGATGCGTAAAATCAATATTGCTGTTTTGTTATAATAATGTCCAAAAATCGACGTACATTTTTTTATTTAGTAACAATATTAAAAAGATCTTTAAATAAACATTATATTGCGATAATAATAAATATAATAACATTAATATAATAAGGTATGTAAACACTTACATTATACAGCTAATATACATAAAAAAAACATAACTTAATCGAGGTCAGTAGTGGTGCAGGGGCACAAACGTGTGACTTTAAACACGACAGGTTGTTGGTTCTATTCACAGTCGAGGAAATGAAATATTTAATATTTTAATTTTTTTCCCACTCAACCTGCAATGCCTTCAGAATTCAGTGGCAAGTGGAGAGCGTAGTGTCTTAATATTAGGCTCCCTCTGCCATGCTAAAAGGGGGATACAGCGTAAAGCTGGAAAAAAGCATTACTTAATAAAAGTTTAAAGGCCATATACTAAATTTAGATTACTTCTAAAACAGAATCCTATCATCCAAATTTCACGGCACCCACGCTCAATATTCAAATGAATGTTAACTACGCTCATATTACAAAATACATTTATATAAATGTATATTATAATCGTTCCAATCGAAGAAAACCAATTTCATTATCATTTTTATCGTATAAACGTGTACTTGCGTACTGGACTGTCGTAATATTGTATTTACGAAAAGAAAGTAT
>JAEBDU010013094.1:112649-146436 GCA_016802625.1 Heliconius numata
GATTTCGGTTTCGGCCGTCTCAGCAACCGAGCAAGGTAGCTAACTGCCGTTTTATTTTTAAATCTTTGCAAGTCAATGCACTTGATGCACCTGGTCTGGACCCTGATGATATTAAACCGTCCATAATAATTGTCTCTACATGCTGTGAAATTTAATGATGCATTAATGAATCGGGATTCAGGTAAGATTATAAGGTACAGGATTGTTGTTGTTGACAAACTGGATATGAATAATAACGATATTCTAAATTTAAAAAAACAGCTATATCGTCTTGAGCGAATTCGACACCGGAGCGAAGAAATGAAAACAAATTTAAATCAATAGTTATTTTATTTCTTCAAGTTGGAATCGAATCCACAACTAGTCGTGTTCACAGTCACACACTTGTGGCTTTGAGCCACGACTGGCTTAAAAAAATATTCTATTGTCTACAAAACTTGTATTATTAAAATTTTCGGGTCAAGATCCAGGATAAATGTCTTTCGGTCCCTATTTGCGTTGTAAGGTTGCGCTGACGTCTACCCTATCTATAATGGCAATGGCAATGGACGTTTCAGTTTCTTCTGAGTACGTACTATAAAAACTGTCAGAAAAAATAACCTTCAATAGTTTTATTGTCACTGGTTATATAATACTTTGCTTTTACAAATTGTTTATTGTTTACTTTTAGTAATCTATTGTGTCGGTTGATTGATGGTTATATGGTTAACGTTATTCATTAACGATAGTATGAATGAGAAAATATATGAACGAATGAATGAAAATATTAATATTTCATTCACTTTAAAAAAATAAGTAAATCCCCTGAGAATGAACATGTACAGAGATAGAGAGAGAAAAATAATATTTCGATAATGAATAAAGAAGATTAGAAAAATCGTTACAAATAAGCGTAAGAATGCGGAGAATAGTATATCCTGGTTAGATTAATAAAAAGATAAAAGCTAAAAAATAAACCTACTATACATAAAAAATAAGTAGTAGTACTTTTAATTATATAGTAGGTGCTTTAATTTAATTAAGTATGGCAATTTTCATATTAAAATTGCATTTTTAATATTGAATTTGAAAATTCATTAAACCTGCAAATAAATACACAGCTGTATGGCCCAAGCTCGTCCTAGAAATTCGAAAAAGCTCGCCTTTTTTATTTGTCACAAATCATATAAAATTTAAATAAATAAAATATTTTAACTAAAATGTAAAAATAGTATTAAAGATTAAAGACATAACTTAAGACATTCAAATATGTAAGGAACATTAAAAGTACCATTGAAAATATTTATTGGCATACCCAAGACGGTACCATTTTGATTCAGTGTTGCCTAAGGACAAAATAGATGTAAAGTTTATTCATTCGGCTCAACTGAGAAAACATTCTTATTCTTAGTGCCAACGACGTTGATGTATTGCTCTCTATGTCCTCGTGCACAGTGCCAGTGGGGAAGCTTAACTATCCATTTTATTGGTAAAGTATAAGACAATTGTCAATGTGAGGGTATTTTACAAAAAATAAAATATTGATACCCACATAATTATTTATAAAAGAGGAAAGTAATAAAGGAAAAATAGGTGACGTTTTTGATAGATTAAATCAGTACGTCGTTATTCCGCCTCTCGTAAGGTGTAAAATTGTGACGGTGTTCAAGTATTTAAAATCAGTGTCATTGTTGGAACTATGCGTTTTAAAATGTGTATAAGTGTAAAGTGTTTGTGATAGAAACAGTGTTAAGTGTGCTGTGTAATGTGTTAGGAACAATTGTGGTTACTAAGTGTTTTCTTACACTTACTTCCTGACATTTTAACACATGATTCTTTCATTTCATAGTTTTTTTGTGAGAGATGATCGAGCTTATTAGGTAAGTTTCGAGTCATTTTTATGGACATTTTTTGTAATATAATATAATGTAAATGTGCTGCAACTTCACGCTGCAACTTCACGCTGCAACTTCACGCTATATCCTGCGAATAGCAGGGTAAGCTGAGGGAATCTATCGCTTAGATATTGCGTTCCCCACTTTCCGCCGATTCTTTTTACTTGGCTCGTTATCAGAACAAGTAAATAAAAATATTTAATATTTATTGCCTCGAGTGAGAATTGAACCTACAACCTCTTTCTTTGCATTCACACGCTTGTGTCCCTGATCCCTGCGCCATCGGTAGCAGCAGTACTTTGTAGTAGTTTTTCATTAAAAACGATAACTTTAATAAATAGCTTCTAATGGTGAAATGTTAAGTACGTACTTAGGTATTCCAAAATGATCTGTACACATGAAAGTATTTGAATGAGATGAAAGTATTTTTATGTCCCCTCAAGTTAATTTTAACCACATAAGTCGTCGTTTGGGATTCGTTGGTATGGAAACAGTTTGTCTAGACTTATATATATATACGTACTTGTATATTGTGTGTTGTGGCTCTAAATGACATCCTCTAAATAAAAATATTGAGAAAATAAAAAAAACCGCTCCTTTTGTATTGTTATTGTTCGTTTAAGTCTAAATCTTGTTTACTTGCTTATGACGTCACATGCGTTAGATGTTTGGTGCCATTAGGAAAAAAGCGATTTTACCAAAAAGTTTTTTCAAATCAAATTGAAATCATTTATTTTCTATGAATAACATCACTAATAAACTACTGTTTGCCTTGATTATGCTTACTTTATTTTTTATTTTTTCTTCTTTTAACAAAACTTGACGTTAAGCTCCGCAATTAAAAAAAACGTTACTTATAAAAATAATACATACAAAATGTGCTCTTTCACATATACGTATCCTCCAACTCTACGTCACTGTAGCACTGACATTTATTATAAAAAAAAATGACTCAACTTTTTTTTGAATCCACCCATTTTCTTTTCTAATATTCACCCTAATATCGGGAAAACTAACAAACTATATACTTACGTATGTCATTTGGGTAATATTGGTGTATTTTTAAAGCTGGTACCAAACAGGGGTGAAACTTAATCGGTAAATCATTAGGATTCATTATTGATGTAAACGAGGGTGCCACCCTCAAGTAATATAATAAATTCCCAATATATCGAGACGTTGGTTACCGTAAAATAAATTTATATGGTTGGTTATGTTTTTTTATATGTAAAAACACCTAAAGGTAATATTTTGAATTTTATAACAAATCGATTTTTTTTCTTTTACATATTTATTGTTAAAGCATAGCTAAAATCTATTATGATTATTAGATTTGTAAATGATAATGAAATAAATTTATCTGTTTTAATTGATTTACTTTAATATAAAAATATTTTTTAGACTCTATCCACAGTTATAGATACATGTTTAACTATAAACTAAATAGCGAGCAAAAGTTTCAAATTTTGCTAACGAAAATTAAAAGTTAGAGTTTAATTTGTACTGCAAACTTTTAACGATGATATATAGAAATGAGCCTGTGAAACTTAGTTTGGGCAAACTTAGGTGTTTAAATTCGTGAAAATTATTTAATTATTCAATTTACTATATTAATAAAACGCTATATAAATATATTATATTTAATTTCATCACATTTCTTATATGGGAGCTCCTTTAAATATTTATTTTATTTTGTTTTATAGTATTTATTTTTGTAATGGAAACAGAAATACACCATCTATGAAAATTTTACCTGTCTTAATATCATGGTTCATGAGGTGCAGCTTGGTGACAGATAGACAGAGACAGTGGAATCTTAGTAATAGTGTGACCCTATTAACCTTTCTTTACCTTTTTTTTCTGAACGTAGGATAAAACATGCATCTGAAAAAAGTTGGTACAGTAATTTTTATTTGGCGTTTATGACGCGAACTATCTTAAAAGTTAATGTTTGACAAATATACGAGTATACCTAATATAACTAACTACATATGTATAAAAAGTCGATCGGTTTCAATAAGAAAACATATCATTTAAGATCAGAACGAAATTAGTGTAGATATAGAAAAAAACATATACTCATATTCAAAAATATTATAAGCCATATTAAATTATACGGTAAGACGATGGACATCGTACCTACAATATATTATATTTTTTACTGCAGGGCTTAATGGGGTATTAGCGACGGATGATGAGGTATTCTACCTGTGCGGTCCATTTCATAATAAGAACAGATCTGGCTTGCTTTACTATAGAAACGTATATGTCGAGTCAGTATTATTTTATAGACTTATAGCATACTAGGTTTGACCTGTGGCTTCTGCTCGATTATGAAATGGATATAATTTTTTTAATGGAAAAACAAAAAATTATATGATGTAATATAGCCTATATAGCCTTAAAGTAAATTTTCAAGTCAGATCAGTAGTTGCAAAGAAAGCGCATCCAATAAGCTCTTCAGCTTCTAAATATAGTGTAAATAATATACTCGTATAACATTAGATTTCTATTATAAAAATTAATGTTATAAAAGAATGCACGCAAAGTATTAAAAACATTACTTTTTATATTTTTCATTATTTTTACTATTACTGTTTTAAATTATTAGTAAACGCAGTGGTAGCTATAATTTTCAAGTATAATTATTTAACGTTTTGCCTCAGTGATCATAAAACTTTTGTATTACTCGGTTCATCAGTTCAATCTCCGTTTCGTATTCGCTGGTAACCTTGTATTTTTGCCTTCTATTATACAATATTTAAATAAATATTTAAATTCTTTAGAGCATAATAATTATTAAGGCTTTTAAGCTCTAGCACGAATTAGTTTAAAATTGTATTATATTTAAAAGAAATGTAAATTTGGTACCTAATCATTTATGACACGCACGAAGGGAAACAATCATAGCGTTGATTATCCACAGCGGAAGTACTCGTTCCTATTATAATGCATGGACTTCCTTCTACCACGCAAGTGAGCTATTTAGATATAGACAATAAACCGCCATTAAATTTTATGTTTTAGTGCAGAATTTTTGATTTTTTATCAGTAAAACCTAATCACTAAAAGTGATGTCTTGCAGATAACCTAATAAAAGGGTCCTATAGATAAAAGCAAGCATGGCGCAAAAGCAAATAAATATAAATAATTAAAACAACTTTATATAGTAAATAAAAAAGCTACAAATTTTAACAAGCAGCGCCCAACGTGGGGCTCGAACCCACGACCCTGAGATTAAGAGTCTCATGCTCTACCGACTGAGCTAGCCGGGCATGCTTCCTCCTAATGAATATGAACAAGTATTACAACATCGTTTTTTTTGTTTTTATAAGTATAAAAAACAACTATAGTATACTTTTTTATATGTTTAATTGGATAATTATGTCAACGGATTTCAACCTTGAAAAATAATTTGCGTTACGTTAATATAAGTGCCATCCAATTCAATCAAATTAAACGTATTTCTATTAAATACTAATTTATTTTTATTTTTATTAAATATTAATTTTTACAAGCAAAATGAAATGTTCCTAAATCCAAAAGATTAAAATTACAATGATTAAGTGTAATAATACCTATAAATAACCATACTAAAATAATGAAGCAATTTTCCCTATTTAGGTACACTGAAATAAATCCTATATCTTATAAAACAAAGTCGCTTTTCGTGTCTGTCTGTTGTTTCTAACTCTTCTTCTTCTAAACCACCCAACGAATTTTAATGCGGTTTTTACCATTAGGTCAAGTATTTTTCGTAGAAGGTTTATATATAGTTTATTATTTGTACATTCTTATGTAAATTAACATAAATACGATAAATGTGTATAAAGTCCTACCCGTTGAGACACTTTCGCGCATGCGCTGCTTTAATGGTAAGTACTACATGAAAAAAATGTACTGGAGTATTGTTTCTCTTAACGAGATCTACAAAAAAGTCCGCGACGGCATATTCGTATCTTTTAAGAATAACGTGTAGTGATCATTTTTCTGTCTAAAAATAATAATTTCAATATATTTTTTATTGTGAGTCATATTTTTCCATAATGGTATTAGTCCTTATCCTTTAAAATACTTTATTAATTTTCTACTTTAAACGAAGATAAAATTTGCTTTTCACACTATTTCGAAATTGCGAATAGTTTTACAGAAAAACGCATTCAATTGTTGACACATCACGCCGTTGACATATCAGCTGTATGTTACTCAAGTTTCACTTATCCCTTACTCTCAGCATATGAATAAGTATATTAGTTACGTTGGCCATTTAATGTAGACCAAAGCTGTCTTTTACTGTTTTTTATTTTAATAAGTACTTTAGAAGTTGTTACAATATCAAAAAATCCTTGCTGCGAAACGGCTCGCCACTCGCCATGCGTTCCGTTTTGCTTATACATTTTGCTATTGGTCGACGTGATCCCATTCCCACTGGACCAACAATCAGAAATTGGGTATCAAATTTTAGAGCAACATCATCAGCATTAAAAACAAGACCACAAGGCCGAATTAGGACGTCAACGTCAGCGGAAAACGTGGATAGAGTGCGGGCTTCAATTCAACAATCCCCTCGGCGTTCTGTTCGGAAACATGCCGCTTCACTAGGATTATCTTTCAGTAGTGTCCGCAGAATACTGCATAGAGACCTTAAATTTCACCCATACAAGATTCAGGTAGTGCAAGAATTAACAGTTAGAGACTTAGACACACGAACAAATTTATGCCGGTTTTTATCCCGGTCATCTCATTTCTTTGCGAGGTGACGTTGGGTGGCCGCCGAGATCACCTGATTTAACCCCCTGCGATTTCTTTCTCTGGGGTTACCTGAAGGAAAAGGTGTACACGCTTCGTCCCCGAACCATCGATGAACTGAAGGCTGCAATCACGGAAGAAATCAATGCTATTCCGCTGAATATGACTCGACGAGTAATGGACAACTTCCGGGAAAGGCTTCAGCAGTGTGTGGTCAATGGAGGTAGACATTTACAGGATATCATTTTTAAAACCAACTAAATTAAAACTGCATGTTATGTGCTTTCAAACAATAAAATAATTTTTACTGCATGTCGCTTTGTTTTTAATACACACCTTATTGAAATCGGAAAGTTCAATATGACTCACCCTGTACAAGCGCGTCCGCCGCGCCCGCCTGCCTTACACGCATCGGTGGTTCAGTGGTAGAATGCTCGGCAGCCACGCGGGCGGCCCGGATTCGATTCCCGGCCGATGCATTCTATTTAATTTTCCTCACAGGCAGCCACGTAGTGCTTGCTTTTCATCAGGGACAGAATACCCTCTTCAGCATTAACCACAAGCTCGAAAAAAAAATCCACCTGCCTTTATAGCAACGAAGATTTAGATGCGTTTGCACGTATTGGATAATTGGAGTTGAATGTATTATTTCAGCGCGATATATTTGGTTTCATATTTTTTGTAGTAGTTATTAGTAGGTAGGTTTTTGTTTATAATTTCTCCCGTTTAAAAATAGTCATTTAAATATACTTTAATAAGTACTTGAAAAGATTAGTAGCACAGATTTAAAATTACGGTACCTACTAAAAAATCCTTGCTGTGTAAAACAATTGGAATAACCTTATTAAAACTACGAAAATGCGGGTTGCATTAGGGTTTAATTAATTTTCACATTATCTTAAGTGCTTTGCAAACATACATTATATGAATAATCCAGTAGTAAAAGCGGGCGAAGCCGCAACTCAATTATATAAGTGATCTATTGGGAGTTCAGACCCTTTGTTGTTACTGTTGTAGCTATAGAAACGCGAACAAATTCCGATTGCGATTTAACACGGCCCTTAATTATACAAGTATTTGGCTTCTTGCCTAGAAGAAGGTTTCACGTGTATTTTTAGAAATATACCAGTATTTACCACTATCGTGCCCCGGTCGGCTCATTAATTTTGTATAGCGTTGTATTACCAGTGTAATAAATGGTTTAATCTTGGAAATTTCTCGATAAATTTTCTGTAAATGGATTAATACATAACGTTTATAGTTCTTAGAACTATTTGTTATTTTTATTACAGAATTACATGTAGACGAAAAAGTTTATATCATTTTGTTTGTTATTTATTATCTTAAGAAAATTTTAAGTGCATTAATGAACTGTCTGTTCGAAATGGAATTCTTGTTTTTTTTCACAGTTTTTCTTAATATGTTTTATTTAGCTCAGCACTGTATCCCGGGACCTTAGTGTTAAGAACCTCTTTTCCCAGTAAGACACTTCTGTTAAATATTTTCTGGCGAATTCTCCTTGATGGGCTTGTGTGTTGTGGCGGAAATCGACTTCGCGCTTTGCCTCGTTACCAGAGCGAGTAAATTAAAATATTCAATATGTTGAGGCCAATTATATTATTATATAGTGTTAGTGTGCGACGGGTCACGATCACGGGTTCGATACCCACTCGAGGAAATTAAATATTTAATATTTTCATTTCTTCCTTGAGCTCTGCCACTCAGCACGCAATTCGACTGAAAGTGGAATGCAGTATTAAGATACTGCATTATGTTATTTATGATAGATAGGCAGAGGGAGCCTAGAATAAGTTAGAATTTGTTCTTGGCTTCTTCTGCTTATTCTGATAAATGCGGGTAATTTAAAAAGAACGGTAGTAGTCATTAGTATAAACAGAGGTAAAAAATAACATTTAATTTAACTAAATAAAACTTATAAGTTAACTCTTTTAATTTTATATTATTGTTTATTTGCAGAACAGTATAAAAATAAATGAATCTCTTTTTTCATCTAAATTCATCGAAAATATAGCTTGTGACCCGCATTTCTAATGGAAATCCCAAGGTAAGTAGGTCGCCATAAGAGATTGACACCAATAAAAATATAACGACTTCCAATGTTCCATGAGAAACCTTGGGTGGGGAATTTTCTACATAATAATATATTTTCTTCATCCAGGGAATTTAATGAAGATAGTCTTCGGCTTGTATAGTATTTAATATGGACGTATGGGCTTTTGGAGAAAATGTAAAATTAAATTCAACGCTCTGGTTGGGCCGCAGGCCTAGGCTCGAGTTCCGCGGGGGTTCCTTGCTGCCGATGGCGTCCTATCTGAGGATATAGGTAGTACGCGGAGGAAGCTAGTAAGTGAAAGTGGAATGGAGTGTCTGAACACTAGCTTCCTACCCCCTTTGTCTACCATATCTACGAAATAAAAGTAATAGCAATCAAAAAAAAAATAATTTGTTATAGTCTCTTTTATGGTTTTTATAGTAGCAATTTAATAGAGGCCTACAAATATTATCTTTATTGTACGCTATTAGTTTCCCCAACGATGTTAAAGTTAGGATTTAGATATAACGTTTATGATCCTGTTTTATTTAGGTCACAGGCTGGCAGGTCACATTTGGTAGTCTAATCTATGGTAATCAGGCCCTTTAGAAATTGCACATTTCTCATGAGAAAATTACAACGTTTTAAGTTATTTAGATCGAACCATAGAAGCATATTATTGAATTTAACTTTACAAAGATCTACTAAAGATTAAATATTTTCATTTCTTTGTTCTAGTGTCCAGGCAAAACGTGGCGTTAAATTCCACCTTCGCGCCTCCAGAATTCGGCGGAAAATGGGGAACGGAGTGCATTAACACTAGGTTTCATCTGCCTACTCTGCTGTATGTGGGATACAATGCGAAGCTGAAAAATTATGTTTTCTAAGCTTCACGCTGTATCCCGCATATAGCAAATTAGGCAGAGGGAACCTAGCGTTAAAACACTCTGTTCCCTACTTGCCACCTGTTGAGTTTGAGCCACGACGACCTCAAAAGTAATTTTAATATTATATTGTACTAACTTAATAAAATTTGAATAAATTGAAAATTCAATTAGTAAAGTCAATATAGTCTTTTATAAAATAAAGGATCAAAAGCATAATTCCTTTCGTTTAATCTTCACAGTGGCTCGTGTAGTGGGGACGGTCAAGGACGAAAGGTTGAGGGCGCAGACAGAAGTCGTCGACTGTTAACTTGGCTATATTATATGAATCGATTTGCTGTTATTACAAGTGACTATCAAAAGAAGTCAAGGAAATTATATTTATTGTGATTTTTACCTGAAAATTGGTTGAATACCTATACAAAGTAAAAGTTATTTTTTTAGGTTTTTGAAATAAAAATACTATCCTATATAAAATATTGTTTAAATTTTTCTTATAAAGTATACAGATTAGATAGCTTTAGAATTAATGATATCTTAACATTTTAGTAAAGCTATAGTGTGTACAAATACATTTTAAATGAGGTAGAGCTTAATTCTTGTTTGTGAGATCTCTGGCTACTCTGCTAAGGATAAAAGATAGATGTAAACCTATTGAGTCAGTTATAAATTATATTATTATTTATTGGATACATGGTCAACAGCTTTTTTATCTGTATTTGAAGATGAAAGGTTATTTAACTTTTTAAAATATTTATTCAGAACATATTGTATCATATTAACCTTCTCTATGTTTTAGAATCTGTACTAATAGAGTACTATATATATTTACGAGGATTTTACGAGGATGGAAGTTGGAAGTAGGTGACGGATGGATTTTATTAAAAGATAAATGTCTCCATACAACGTGACATTGGCGAAGTGATTAGTGCTCAACTGGCACGCTTGAAGCGCCATAAATAAAGAACCGAACCGAACCAAACATTTCATAATATAGATAATATATTACTGTATTAATAGGATGATATGTAGAGTATCTCATATTAAGTATTTTAATTTAGCTCGTAAAATTTAAAAACTATGTAGAGATATATACTTTCATTCTTATTCATATTAATAATATATGACAAGGCCTTATATGTCGCCTTTTCACAAGAAATCAGAACAAGAAAAGTAATTAGTAAGTTTGGTGCTGTTAAGCGAGTACTTGATTTACCAATATGCCTTGAAAGCTGGTAACTTGTTTGACTTGTAACTTTATCGAAAACAGCTAAGAACAGAAAGCAGTGTAATGTGACTTAAAATTAACATAATAATCACAAAAAATGTAGCATGACAACATTATTTTAAAAATAATTCTAACTTCAAACGTGAAAAAAAATCATTTATAATCTTAAGATACTCCCACTAACCCAACGCAGTACCAAAGCAAAAAAAAAAAAACAAAACAAATATTTCATTTCCTCGAGTAGGGATCGAACCCACAACCAGCCGCGTTACAGTCACACTTTGTGCTCCTGCACCACGACTGGCCTCATCTCTATCATCCACCTACCAATTGCTTAAAAACACATGTTAACCGTGTAAGTAATATCTCTTCATAAGAAAATAATAACTGCAAGCTGCCATGTGCAGATGTGAAGCGCGCGTGCGCATATTGAATTTGCTCGTTTTTGTTTTGTAATTTGACATTTGTTCTTCTTCTTCTTCATTTTAATAAACATTTGATTATGTATGAAATGAAGAAATTTAATATCCTATTATTTGAGGTCTAAAGAACATGTATTTAAATTAAGTTACTTTTTCTATACTCTACGTTTTACGTTTCTACGTTTTTATACGTTCTACGTTCTTTTGCTCTACGTTTTTGTCGCATTTTACGTATATTTTTGAGACATTATATGTAAAGTGGTAGAACTTAATGCCACGCTTTTAATCAGAGCAGAGAAATTAAAATAATTTAAATATAATCTTTCCCCCGAAAGAGGAAAGAACATACAACCATCGATTTTATAGTCAGACGCTGTCTTACTGCGCCACAGCGACCTCATAAATATATAAAGTTCTTAATTTTTTTCTACTCTTACCCATCAAATATTAGATATCATACTTTTTTACCTAACATTTATTAATATATGAAGTCTAATTATAGATATTATTATTTTTTTATATTTTCTTAATGAAGTTTATTTAATATACGTTTAATGTTTTATTTTCTGTAATAATAAAAGTGCAAATAAAACGTTGCATCATTAAAACACCGTAATCCAATCGTTAACTAAATACTGTTAAGTAATTAAATCCTGTAATTGGTTTGGCCTAAATAAGGCGGGTTTGATTAAAGATGGACGTTATTAGAACGACTTCTTTTGATATATCATTTGTTCCTATATGAATCTGTGTCATATTGTCATGTGAATATTATTTTTTCTTATTTAGCTTCATGCTTTATCCCGAATTCTGGAAGCACTGCGTGTTAAGGTGCGGAACTCAACGCCGTGCTTTGCTTTCTCGTTGCCAGAGCGAAGGAAATTAAAATATTAATTATTTAATTTCTTCGATTAGGCATCGAACCCACGCTTGTGCCGCTTGGCCTCAATTATTATTATAAAAACAAAATATACTTCCTTACGACATTGCCTAGTTCATACAATGGCTACTAGTCCAAATCTCACCTGCGTGGAACCTTTAGCAGACTGAAATGATGAATCAATGAAATCTTCTATCGCACAACAAAGATACACTGAATTAGACGAATTATATAAAATGCGTAATAAGATAGTACGGCCAATGGTTCAAGAACTTATGATGAATTTAATCCAACCCAATTTTTCGTTTTTTAGTTCAGCGATTGGGGCTGTTGATGTCTGAATATGTCATCATCATCAGGACTTTTCTCATACATTTCTCTCATATAGGTATGAGACGAGTAAAGAATAAACAGGAGAAAGTAAAAATCCAGACAGGATTAAATAACATAGAATATCTGAAGCAACGTCCACGAACACCTAGAGTTACTTTTAATGACCTGACTTTGTCCCAAACGCGGAACGGTACCTACGAGTACCTAAGTATAATTACAATATTTTAATGAAGCCGCTTCCAGACGGCTCCTTAGTTAGATGTACGTGTTTGCAATTATAATATAGTTTTGTCTTTATTATTTAACACTAGCTGCTTCCTGTGGGTTATCATTTTTAACTTATAAAGTTTTTTTTTAGTTGGTAGGTTTATTTAATATTTAAAATGTTTTATTTCGTTATTTATAGTATAAATAAATTAATTTCATCGTTCGTAAGTGAGAGTCCTGTAGAAATTTGTGTTGCTTATAAAGACAAATAAAAAAAATATCATTTTTCTGTAAAGCAGGATAGAGAGAGAGAGCAATTAATAGTGATTAAAGTTTATTTGCAAAGTTGCCATTCACATCAGAGGTCAGTCTTGGCACAAGGGCATAAGAGTGCGACTGTACACCCGACTGGTTTTGGGTTTGATTCCCACTCAAGGAAATGAAATATTTAATATATTCATTTTCTCGCTTTGGTAAGTGAGGCAAAACGCGAACCGAACCCACCACGACCTCATCAGATCGAAGAAAAATAATATTGTTTTGAATAAGATATTTGTTTATAAGTCTCCAGACATACTCGTAATATGCCTACTCCAAGTCTACAAAGTTCTATTTTTTTTTAATTTATTTTTAAATTTATTCTGCATACTTGTGGTATACGACTTATTACAACACAGCATAAACACGGTAGATGTGGAAAGACGTTATTGAGATTATGTATTTAAAGTTAAACTTGTTTCTATCGATTATTTACCTTATCTTTAGTATATGTAGATTTTATTATTTTAGTTTATATTTTTTAAAAAATCTAATAATAATAATAGATAAAAAAATGCAACATGTTTATTCAATTTTTTTATCATTGTAACTTCAAACTTTTTATTCGTAGAGTTATATAAATATAGCCCGTATAAAGCCTTTCTTTTTATATTGAACCTGAGAATCCTAAGATTAGCGCGTCGATACAAAATCTTGAATATTAGTATATAGATAGGCTAGTATAGATAAATATAATAAATATAAATAGTAAGAATTATTTTTATGTAAGT
The DNA here is from genome assembly GCA_016802625.1 of Heliconius numata. Classification (NCBI taxonomy): domain Eukaryota; kingdom Metazoa; phylum Arthropoda; class Insecta; order Lepidoptera; family Nymphalidae; genus Heliconius; species Heliconius numata. Next base: position 126,329 of record JAEBDU010013094.1, read on the forward strand.
ATTTGCAAGAACAAATCTGTTATAAAAACTGCATCACTGGTTGATGCAGTCTTTCAAGATGCAATATGTGCTCAAGTGGTTTCTGAGAATAATAAATTGATATCTTTTATTTTTAAATGATTTGACATCTTCAAACAACAAGACGTCATGAAATATTAAAGACGCTAAATGATTCTTATATCAAGTTTCATATGGACTTGTAAAAGTATATTCTCTTTTTATATATACCTAAGTGTAATAAAGAGAACGGAATATTTTCACACTTGGTCTCTATGTTTCTTCTACTTATCTGGCTATGTGAGTACAAAGCGTGGAACATATATTTTAACTTAGAAAACAAATTCAATAACAGTATTTTTGGAAATAAGAAAGTCTAAAATAATCGAGTCCAAAAAATCTCTTACATTTTTTGAAAAGACACACTGATATGAATAGTAGGTTGGTAGGATAAAAAGAAAAAAATAACTTTTCGTAAACGTAGACAAGCAATTTAAATCTATTCATAGAAGACGGTTGTTATGGCGATACTGAATATACTTTTATTAAATTAGTGAATCAATTTTACATTTTTAAATATAAATTATTATAAAAAAGATACATTTAAAAATATAAAAAAAAAACCACTCTTCCGAGGGCGGGACAAGGGTCCAAGCCATCGGTGGCTAGGGCTCCAGAGAGAGGAACCTCCGCACAATACGTGCCGTCTCAAGTAATACTGCCTTCTGTATCCGGTTCTTGATCCAACAGCTAAGCGATAGCCTCTTAAGGTGTTGGTCGAGGCTTTTCGCTATTAAACCGTTAACCGAAACCACTATCGGCACAATGATAGTCGCATTGACATCCCACATGGCGGTAATCTCATGGGCTAGGTCCAAATATTTAGATTGTTTTTCTTTTTCGGCCTTCACGAGATTTTCATCATGTGGGATAGTAACGTCAACAATCACTGCGCGGCGCGCCGCTCGGTCTACTAGTACTATATCAGGTCTATTGGCAACAATATACCTGTCAGTAATAATAGACCGATCCCAGTATAGCAAAGCACAGCTATTTTCAAGAACAGACATGGGATTGTACCTGTAGTAAGGCACCTCCAATTCTACAAGGCCATATTGAAGAGCAAGTTGCTGGTGTATTATCTTGGCTACTTGATTGTGTCTATGCAAATACTCGCCATTAGCAAGATGAGAACAACCAGAGACAATATGTCTGAGGGACTCCCCAGGTCGATGACACGCCCGGCAGATGTCGATAGTGCCATCTTTCATAATATGTCTCTGGTAGTTCCGTGTCTTGATAACTTCGTCCATAATTGCACAGACAAAACCTTCAGTTTCTCCGAAAAGATCCCCGAACTGTAACCAAGATAATGATGAAACAGTATCCACGTCCTGGCCCACTAGGGCTCTATGGAATCTACCATGCAGCTCCTTGCTCTTCCATACAACCATGCGATCAGAAGTAGTAAGTACTACAGGCCGACGCCAGTTCTCTTTGCCCAAGGAAAGAGGAGTAAGGCCTTTGTCAACTGTTACCACATCCTTGTGCATATCCACGTCAATCTTGAGAAAATATTCTCTAAGACTGCATACCTCGTGGTTATGGAGGTTCTTGACATTCAAAAAGCCACGACCTCCACACTTACGCGGGATATACAGTCTCATTACAGACGAACGCGGATGGTGCATTCGGTATGTCGTCAACAATTTACGTATTTGGCGATCTACAGAGTCTAACTCAGTCTGTGTCCATCTTACAATGCCAAAAGTATAGGCTAAAAGCGGCATAACCCAACCGTTGAAAGCACGCACCTTGTTGCCACCAGATAAAAGGCTGCCAAGCACTTTTTTCAGGCGGCTAAAGAAACGCTCCTTCACCAATTGCTTTATGCTCCGCTCATCAATACCCAATGCTTCAGACATTCCAAGATATTTATAAGTCTCACCTTCACCAAGAGTTCTGAAGGAAACAGAATCTGAAATGCAAATATTATCAGATCTGATCACACTCCCCCGCACTACATGCATGCTAGCACATTTATCGACGCCAAATTCCATTCTTATATCACTACTAAAAGTTTGAGTTACCTTTAGTAGCCGCATAAGATCAGAACGTTTTGACGCAAATAATTTCAGATCATCCATGTACAGCAAGTGAGATATGACCTTACCCCCCCGGCGAAGACGAAAGCCTAAACCTGAATCCTCTAACAAAGTGCTAAGAGGATTCAGAGCTAGGCAAAACCATAAAGGACTCAGACTGTCACCCTGAAATATACCCCTCTTTATCCTTATCGGTTCAGACGTTGCAGGAATATCACACTCCCCTAGATGACGAAGGACAGTGACCCATTGTCCCATACAAGCCTCCAAAAATGATCTCAAAGTAATATCAATCTTATATAACTCCAAGACCTTCAAGAGCCAAGTATGTGGCACTGAATCATATGCCTTCTTATAGTCTATCCAAGCAGTAGTGAGATTTTTCCTGTTCCGCCTTACCTGTTGGCTTATAGTTGTGTCAATGAGAAGAAGTTCCTTTGTACCACGGCCACCAGCCTTACACCCATTCTGAGTCGGTGCCAAAATTTTATTACGAACAATATGTCCTGTGATTTTTTTATTCAGAATAGATGTAAGGAGCTTATAGATGGTAGGTAAGCATGTTATTGGGCGATAGTTTTTAGGCTCTGTGGTACATCCGGATTTGTATGACAGGAATGTTACACCTGTTGTCAAAAATGTTGGTAACGATCCAGAGTCAAGGGCATCCTGGAATTGTGTTGCGAAAACGGAGTGTGAACTGCGAAACCACTTCAGCCAGAAATTATGCAACCCATCTAGCCCGGGACATTTCCAATTACTAGCATAACGAATAGCACACCTCACGTCAATTTCGCTTATTTTTATAGATCTCATTGGTATAATATTTTCGCAATTTTTCGCAATATCACAAAACCATTCACCCTCAGTGTGTTCAACAGGAGCCGACCATATACTACGCCAAAAATCAGCACAAGCATCTGGATTCGGAATCTCGCAATTAACCACACTATCCCCAGAACGTTCCCATTTCCTGTATACACTCCGTTGGTTCTTTTGAAAGGCACTATTCTGATTGTATCGATCCCATCGTTCTCTATATCTTCTAATGCGTTTTGCCAATGCATAAAGTTTCTGTTTCAGAAAGTCAATACGGTTTGTGACGTTAGCCATATACTCACTGGGCTTTAAATTTGTTCCAGAAAATGCTTCCGCCACAAACCGCATGACCCTCGGTCGACGATTACCCGACTTGAAACTTATTAGCTTGCCAATGAGGATTCTAGTCAGATTGATACGCTTTTCAGTGTCGTACTGCCATGCCGGCACCGTATGCTTTGATGCCTTAGTACCCCCTTTATTTGGGAACTGTACACCAGCAACACGACATACAGCTACAGCACCACAATACAACAATGAATGCGTATCAGTAAGATCGTTACAGTTGTTAAAATGACTTGGCAAATGTTGATCTAGAATCCTCACTAGTGCTATGTTACGTCTATGCATAGGCAAACGAGGTAATTTTGGTCTGAGATCTACCGGAATGGAACCATATTCCAAAATAGCATCTTTCAAGCTTCTCCTCAATCGCTCATCATCCTGGGCACTAACAGACAACTCAATATTACCTTGCGACTCAATGTTGGCGTGCTGGAACTGTGACCTGATGTCGCAACTGTTGTTGTTGGTAGTATTGACCTGTTGAAAGCTCAAGCGTAGCCTTTCCAGTACGGATTCATCCAGCAGATGACGTCGCTGAATGATCCGCACCCTGTCCGACAGTCGCTGTGCAGTAACGGTCGCTGTTGGTTCAAGCTCCTGAAACATAGACAGTAACCTTGAACGATACGCAGTGAGGTTAGTTCCCCCCTCTGTTGCCCTATAGTACGCACGCATGACACTCTCATTCAGCTGTTGAGACCATCTCATGCGAGGCACTTTACCACCGGTAGCGGGAGCCTTGTTGAGCATCCTCGACGCTCCTGGCTCCAAACCCTCCGCTGGTGGGATGTCGGCGCGCCGGCGTGGTCTTAAAGCCGGCCCTTCCGACTCTGACATTCCTTCCTCCGAACCCGCAGTCGAAGCCGCAGTGCGATAGTCGTCTTCTGAGGACGGCGGTTGCGGATTCGAAGGGCAACATCTTTATTATGGCGATATATTATTAGGCTAAATCAAAAATATTTTTAATAAAGATATTTCATCAAAAACGTAGATGTGAAATGAGAGCCAAATTGAAAATTCAATAATGCCGTGTTGTCGATTCCACACATAAAAAATAGAGGTGCCAAGTTCTGTGTTCGTTTGGTATACCTACCAACCATATATGGTTCAAGCTCCATATTTCAATAACTGTTTAAGCTAGTTTATTGAAATTCTAAATATTAACACGTCATGTACATAGATTAAATAATAATATTGAGATAAAATAGTAATAGTAAAAGTTCAAAAGTAGCCCCAAATGGTTAATGTAATAATACACATTAAACGTTTACAGCTTTTTAACTTGGCTGGACTAACTAGACAAGAAAAGATACCTAACTATACTAGAAACTAAAACTCTTTTTTCTGTGAATTAATAATGAGTATGTTTTTTTCGTGATTACCTATCAATAACTTTTTAATAACGACAATAGTTAAGGCCAAGTCAATTTAATCAAACAAATGTTGAGAGAATTGTACAATTTAATTAAAAACAAACATTTACACTCGTTTTAAATAAACGCTTATTTAAACTTATTTTCCGCTTGAACTGAACTTGAATGAACGTGCAGCATAATATTTAATTGTAAGTCCGTGGCTTTGAACTCGCTTGAGTGGTAACGTCGCGTTACTGGCTCGTCTAGACTCGCTGCGTTTAGTTTAATTTATCTAAGTGGATTTTGTTATACGGAGACCTTAACTAGGTATGTCTATGACAGGCATTAAATTTATACTAATATACTATTTAATATTATAAAGCTAAAGAATTTGTTTGGTTGAACGAAATGATCTCAGGAACTTCGAAAATTCTTTCGTGTTGGACAGTATATTTATTGGTGAAGGCCATAGGTTATTATCATTTGTTCACGTGGACGAAGTAAAAGCTAGTAAGTTATATTATGTAACAAGATCTTGAGACCGTCGTGGCGCACAAGTGTGCGATTGTAAACGCGACGGTTGTAAATTTGATCCCCAATCGGAGGATGAAATATTTAATATTTTCCTTCTCTCGCTCTGGTAACGAAGCAAACACGGCTTAGAGTTAGGCCACTCAAAAGCGCAATCCCTCAAGAAAGGGGAGAACAGAAGTACCTTAAATTACCCTAAAATTAGGTTCCCAGATTCCGGGAAATGATAATATTAAATATTCCATTTCCCCGAGTGGGAATCGAACACACGCAACCGCACCGTTTACCGTTTACATACAAACGTTTGTGTCTACACACCATGACTGGCCTTGTTATCAAAATCTTAATAAAGCTGAAAAATTAACTATTATTAACTATTAACACGCTGTATCCCGCATACATAATAATAGGCAGAGGGAAACTAATGTTAAGACACTCCGTTCCTCAATGTCCACCGAATTTTTTGAGGCATTGCGTGTTGAGTGACTGAACTCAACGCCGGACTTTTGCCTTGGTGCCAGAGCGAAAATATGTCTACCTACCCTGATGTGTGCGGGATACAGCGTGAAGCTGATTCACTCATAAAGGAAAAAAATGTGCGGGATACAGCGTGAAGCTAATTAATAAACGTGTTAATATCATGAAAATTACAGAAATTCTTATATAATGAGGCATAGGTAGTTCCATGGCACAACTATAACTGTACCTACTGCAAACTGCGTCTTGCATTATTTTTCCTTTTAAGACTTTGATTCTTACCTGACCCTTAGAAACCTGCGAGCGTGCCTTGAATACTCAAATAGACTTAACTTAAACAAAATATGGAACCTTATTTCAATGGTATAAAGACTACTATCAAACAACATCCACTTACAAAGATTTTTATGAAAACCCCGTGAAAAGGAGGAAGCTGCCATGTAAACGCAACTTTCAAAATAGCACGTCTTTTGTTTGCGCTTTATTAGAAGTATTTCAATGGATATTCAAACTTGTATATGGAAAAATATATAAAGTGTTAATTTTAGCAAAAATCATACATACACTATTATATGTATACTATAGCTTATACACAATTATCAATATTAATATTCTAGGGTAGGATAGTGACTCGATTGAGTTCGATTTATAAATACAGGCCTAAATAAGTAGGACCTAAATAAATGAAACCAAATAAATATTTTTTATATTTACTAAAAATGGCTTAAACATAATATAGAACATATTTCACGTTCACTTTCAAATGTCAAGTAGCTCTTACCTACGCCTATGTCATACTTAGGCTTGAAAAGAAAAACAAAACTTAAACAAAAATAAAAAACACAGGGCCATTTGTGGCACAAGGGCACAAAGTGTAACTGTAAGCGCGACTGGAAATAAAATAATTATCTAAATTTATTTCCATTTCTTCGCTCTGGCGTCTCACAACGTCCACCCAACACGCAATACCTCCAGAAAGTGGTGTAAAATAGGGAATGGAGTGTCCTAACACTAGGTTCCCTCTGCCTACCGTGCTGTTTGCGGGATACATCGTGAAGCTGAAGAAGAATAAAATTAAAACAATACCTATAGTAGCATTAACACGATATTTTTTTGGTTTTTTTGTCTTTAAAGATATCCTCTGTAAGTATTTGCTTTTGTCTCGTAACCATGGGAACGGCTAGATTCTGTGAATAGCCAGTACGAAAGTAAACGAAACTAACTCGGCCAAGGGCAGTTATGTAAGCCAAATTATACTTTGTATAGTAACTAATATTTTATCATTAGACACCCACCTAGTTAATTGTGGAGAAGATTTGAATCTATTCCCAAGAGTCGTCTACCTTTTGTTTTTGTCTCAATAAAATTTTGCGCATATAAGCCTATTGTTTTTCATTTCTATTTCTTTTAGATTACGTTAGCTTGTCGTTTGTAGATAGTGGGTGGGGGGGCGAGTGGTCCCTCCAGAATACTCTGGTGCCAATCCCAGAACAAAAAACAAAACCCATCTAGTAACAAAAAAAAACCCCGAAAAATTAAAAAAAGCAACAATCTATGCAAAGTCCAACTTAGAAAATATCTCTAGATACGTCCCAGGTAGGCAGAGAGAATTATTAAATTTTAATTGTTAAGAAAGTCTGTTCTCCGCTCTCTTCATCGCCTCATTCCCGCTGCTTGACGGCATAGCGAAAAAATGAAAATAATTAATTTTTCCGAGTGGGAATCGAACACATCAAGACGGAAGTGGTATTCCCCCGTTTTAATTTCTCACATAATTCTATCAAAAAAGAAAAAATAATATCGTAAAATATCGTAATTGACATCCAAGAGTTAGATATTGGCGAACTGTATAGCCCTTTTGTACTCGAGTCAGTAACTAAATTATGTTTATATTCCGTGGGAACAATCAGTTTTAATTTTTTCTCAAATCAATTATAAATAAGAATAACTTTTTACTTCGCTCCCAAAAAATACAAGAATAACTTTCTCATTTAAAGTGAATAATATTATTGTGGATTCCAATTGCATTGTTAAGATTTTTCATATCGCATTAACAAACTTCAGTGAAATCTGTGTTTTAATGTTATGAAATTAGCCTACTTATATAAATATTTGTATAAAACAAAATAGAGGCTAAGTGCGAGTCGGTATAGCCCATATAGTTCCATAGTAGTAAACGTCTTTTGTTATACAGGTAGCATATTTTACAAAAATTTCAAGCATAACGTTATACGAACATGATGAAAAACAAAGTTATTTTTCGCTTACAAAAAAATATGCCGTTTTAACTAATTATTATTTTTGTAAGTGTTAAGGTGGAAATTATAGTATATGCTTTTTTTTAATTAGAAAATATTTTTAAAAAAAAAGGGACCCGTGCACACTTTGGCAATCTGTTGTGATTTTAAAACGGCTAACGCCATCTAGTAGCATAATTGAGTAATAATAAAATATACCCTTAATATTTTTTCGTGTTTATTGTACATACCAAAAGTAATACACATCCTTAATAATTTGTTTGGCATATAATTGTTTGCATATTGTCATTTTGATATAATAAAAAAAATATCGTTACAGCCATCTATCAATAACATTAGGTATTACTTGCTAAAGTTCGCGCCTAGCTATGACCTGTTGAAGTATAATTTGTCGTTACTACAGTTGCCAGCAGATGGCGCTGTATATAAGGTACCTTAAATTTATATAAAGCTCTATTTAAAAATGAAAATGAATAAAATAGGATTAAAATAAAAAATAAAAATATACTAATAGAAATTTTGTACTGTTGTGATTATAGGATGAAATTATATTATTATGAACTATATATAATGGCGACACCAGTTGGGTAGAGAAGAGGGCACTTTATTTTTGAGAAATTACAGCACTGTATTGAGAGGATGTTGTTGGCGGTAAGAATATTAGCTGTGGAACTCAAACAAGGCCAAGCTTGCAGCTAAGCTTACAACTGTCGTTCGAACTGGAGTATATTTCAAAGAGGCTCTTCTCTTTAAGCCTACACTCACGTTGCAAGTCCTAGGTATTGCTGCTATTGATCTCTTTCTCTTGCAACGCGGTCCAGCACCGGCATGGGGAAACCAAATAATGCTAAGAAAATTCTTCACTTGTTAAAATATTATTACTATTAAAAGACAACTTTTTGAAAACGTATAAAAAATTGAACGTAGCGGAATCTGAATCCGCGTTTCAAGAAACGAATCCACCCAGCATTCTCCCCTTCCTGAGTGTGGAATAACATTTTAAAAACGTTAATAATTTTAGCCGTATGTTTATCTATCTTTAAAAAAATATGAATTGTCTCTTCTTTATAAAAATAATATTTTGTACTGTAGCTTATAATTTTTAATATATTTTTTTTTTAAATGGCTTTTAACATTCTTAATGATAATATATTCTTAATGATAATGATAGGCTTTAGGATTTCTTTGTCATCGATAGTGCAGGGCTTCTAGGGACATCTCAGTGAGAAGTCACTTTTTATATAACAATCATTATTGTAATAAAGTGCATAAGAAATAATTTTATTTTCAATGAAACATTTTATCTTATATGGTAGACTTATTAAAATGTAACTCTATAAGAGCTCTATAAGAGTGAAAGTGGATGAGTGAAAAGAAGTGGGTAGTAGTGCAATTTTAGTAATTAATAATTAAATACACATTTTATATAATTTCTATAATTTTTCGGTGAATAATAATCTTTTGGTTAGCGTAATGTGTCGAAACATTTTTCTTTCATATTACAAAACATACCACTATTATGGCTTTTAATAAAATAAGCACTTATCATTCAGTGGAAGTAATCTCAACTCTCATAGTTTTCTTTATTAAAATTAAATTTAAATGCTTAGTTTATTAATTAAAAGAAAATTTTAATTTATTATTCATGTACATAAATAGAAATATGGAAATTTCCGACTGCATAGAACCGAAAGGATTCTTTATAATAAAATGTCGGTAGTCATATTCAAGTTGTTTAAGCTGAAAGCTCTGACCCATTTAAGACGACTGTATAAACAAGGGAGCCTCGTCTCAGTTACATGAAAAGGATCTATTACTATACTCTGGAATTTATTAATATACTTCTTTTAAAAAAAAAACAATATAAAAATTTTATCATAACGGGATTTGAACACGCTCTCCTTAGAAACCGTTGAAGGTTCTTGCACAATTTTTAAAAGGCGTGGGTTCAAGTCCCAGTTCCTTCACATTATTAAACGTAATCTACAAAAAAGTAGTTATCTTTTGCTAATCGTGGAAAAATACTCATAAATATAGTCAGTACCCAGTTTCAAATAATTTTTCGAAGACTCGTGGATACTGTCGACAATTTCTCTTCGCAAGTCTTAGTATAAAAGCTTTTCCGTGTCATAACTTCAGTGCAGCGCGAACGTACCTATATTATGAAATATTGAATTGCAATCGTTTTGATTCGCATTTCGATGGTTTATCGAAATTTTATATTAAAATTGTTATTATTTCATAAACTACTGTGAAGGAATAAACAAATTTATATTTGTGAATAAATTTGTACTGAATTTTTTATTTAATTTAATTGAATCTTTTATTTTTATGTAAATTCAATTGTTATTCTTTTGATTTGATTTTAGTTCACGTTGTACCGTAGAGAATGCAGAAAATCTTAGTATTGAAATGTAAATATATAATGTATAGGAAAAATATATACTAAGCAGCTTCGCCTCCCGGTCGCTTTGCTTGCTGTAATAACAAAAAACTCTTTAAAGGTGAATGCGTAGCAAAATGCCAATCGATATTATTAATTGCAAATACTATAATTATGTAACATATACATTTAAATACAATAAAAAGATATCTATTATATTATACCGGTTTCCCTGGTTGATCGACAGTAATCGCTCTAGATTGTTTCTAAGATTGTCTTTACGTGGGGCCTGTAGAGCATTGTGGAGGACAGAGTTAATTGATACATTAAATAAAATTATAAGGCAATTTTAATTTATATAAACTTGTATTGAAATGAGGCCAGTCGTGACGCAGGGGCTCGAAGTGTGACTGTAAAAGCGACTGATTGTGGATTCGATTCCCACTCGAGGAGATCAAATATTTACTTATATTTATTTTTCCATTTCTTTGCTCTGGTGTCGAGGTAAAGCGCAGCGTTGAGTCCAGCCACTTAACACGCAATACCTGCAGAATTCAGTGGAAAGTGGGGAATGGACGTATATTAATGTTGTAATTTTTCTTGACACTACTAGGTTCCCTCTGCCTACCATTACTGAATACATAATATTAATCTTCAATAATTGTACATAAAACTATTAAATAGTTTATATTTGTAATTATATTTGTAAATTGCGGCTTAGTAAAGCAGACGTTTAATGAAATGCCATGCTAATTGCTAAGATTATCATCCCTTGTGTTCTGAATCCGCTGTACTAGTTACCTCGACTTAAAAAGTAGAACTGTTAATGAAGTTCACAATAAAACTGTGTCTCTCCTAACCATAACGAAGGTAATCTATTTTGCTTTTTAACGAGCACGTTTATTGGAAAAGTTTAATCTTTTTTTGTACATGCAAATTCTGGTTGTTACAATGAAATAATATTATTTTGTAAATTTTATATTGTTCGTGTTTTATATAAAAATAAATATTATTTACTTTTTTTATATAATACATTATTTATAAAAAAATATTCCTTTTAATAATTTAAGTATTTAACTTTGTTCGTAGAAGTGTAGTTTGAATTTATTTTACATAAATATACATAATAAATTTAAATTGGAATTGAGCAGAAAACTAGTAATTTAAACATATCATATTATATTATACTAGTATTTGGCTCATGGTTTTGCCTGCGTGGCATTATGCATCTTGATATTTACCGTGTCAATAATACAGTATACAGGGTGGAATTGTCAGCGCCACTTTAAATGAAACCACAGTTTTAACTACTCTATAAAAGCCTAATATAATTCGGAAAAAAAATAATTCCCAAAAATGAAAAAGTTATTTTTTCAAACAAAACAAATAATAAAATTATCGTTTTAAAATAAAACACCATTTGTAAAGTATAACATAGGCACGCACACACTTACCTGTCAAATCGGAAACGTCGCATACGTATGTGGGCGTCACACGAAATACAGGTATGGATAAAAATCGTGAAATGAAAAAAAAATCCTACGTCCAAACTGTTGAGGTACCTTGATTAATTTCTTAGGTGTGGGTTTGAAATATATTACCCTATATGCAGTTTCAATAAAAGAAGCGCTGCCTCTTCCACCCTGTATAGTTAGATATCTACTTATAAATATATTTTATTTGGATTATTTCCTCGATTTGTACCTAAATTGTGAAAACTTGCCAAATTTCATGCAAAATTTGCCCATTTTGTATGAAATGGCTATAAATATAAGTCTGTAATAATTTATTTCTATGAAAAATAATTCTCACTTCGTGCTTATAGGTGCCTATAGGTTTTAATTACGGCGGAGAATTTCATACAAAATACAGTATCTTTTGATTGCGTTGACTTAAAAGCTTATTACCTTTTGGGAACCCTAAAAATGTATTAAACATTTTTCTATTCAATTCAATTATACATTTAATAATATAGATATAATAATGTAAACTCAATTAATACCTACTAATTTGTTAAAGCTGCACCAACACCACCCATTAACTCCACTAAATGCTCTCGAAGCGGTATTTCACTAATTAAATCATCCGGATATATTCGGTAAAGCGTACTTTAACTTTTTGTTCTCCGCGTAATCGTATGTATACGCCATTAATCTGCCTTTCTATCTGGATTGATGATGTTGATAGTAATCCATTTTAAATCGTGTTTCATCGAGTGCGGCGAGCCTGCGGGATTGATGCGTGCGATCGAGTGTTTCGTGTGGACGCGTTCATCTGTTTTATAGGTATACTTGTATGGTTAAATGTTATGTAAGAGTTTTATGTAATTAGTACTGTATTTTTAGTTTGTAGTGTGCTGATGTTGTGAATATATTGAGTTTGACAAAAGGGAAAAAATCAGCTTCACGCTGTAGCCCGCACACAGCAGGGTAGGCAGAGGGAACCTCTAATTAAGCCACTCCGTTCCACAATTTACACTGAATTCTGGAGGCATTGCGTGTTGAGTGGCGACAACGCCGCGATTTTGTCTCAACACCAGAGCCAAAAAATGGAAATATAAATTTAAATAAATATATCATCTCCTCGAGTGGGGATCCACCCCACAACCAGTCGTTTTATATTCACACTCTGTGCCCCTGCACTACGACTGGTCTCTATGCCTTAAGCATTAAGCATTTGACTTTAAAATTGATGATTATCATCAACTTTCTGGTTCTTAATCTTGAGGAACTTGCGCTTGGTAAATGGTAAAACTAAACAGCAAGAGCCATAAAATACGGTATGTGACAATTAAAATAAAAAATGAAGTATTTTAGCATCTACCTCCAATATGATTATATTTACAAGACAATATGAAACGGTGTATGAACGGATCTTTATATATTTAATAAAATTATTATCATTTGCATCGTATGGAACAAAACACTTAAAGTGATAATTGTGAACGTGTATTATTAAATGAATAAATATTATATAACACCTACGTATTTTAACGTTTTCATCTAATGGAGGATTATTTGCTTAACAATAATCGTAAAAGCATTAATTAACTCGAATTTGCTGCGTTATTATAATTTTAATTATAAATTAAATATTACATACGCTTATTTATACTTATACATCAGTAGGTAAGTCCGCGTTACCGGCATAAGAAAAGAGTAAAATGATTCGTCACTATGTTTTTGTATATTTTAGTGTCTTAGTAATATTCATTTTTAAGAAACGTAAAAAGTAAGAGGTTTTTATTTTTTGTTAATTTTTATTGTCTTTTTTTCTTTATATAATGATAATATTACCCTATTTTACCTATAAATGTGGATTTATTTATTACAATTAAAATGATTAAAATTATAATTAAAGACATTACATAACTCATACAAACAAACACTTATTACAACGTAAACTAGCCCATACACTACTCTATTACAGTAATGCCCATAATTTAGAATTTTCAGCGCACTAAAATTAAAATAGAGCTGGATGCATAAATCCTAGCACGGCGCTAACTGCGAGAATAATGTAGCTTCAATTATTCAACGAGCATACTGCAGTTTTTGCATTTACATGTTATTTTTTACGCTTTAGACGAAGAATGGGGTGAAAGAGAATGTATTGAACTGAATGCAAATGGTCCATAGATTGAAACGAACTATTGTTAGTGTATTACTTCTTTATCTCTGGTGCTCGGATCGGAAATTTAGGACGATTCTTTTCTCTCTTCGATTTTGTGAAGTTTTAAGACGTTTATTATAAAATAAAAACTTTAAAACGTAGACTTTCAAAGTTTTTTTTAGACAAACCGCGGCGTTTAGTTCCGCCACTCAGGACGCAATGCCTCTATCCGGAAAGGAGCGTCTTACAGTGTGAAGCTGATTATTTTTTATCAATGAAGAATAGGCGGAAGAATAAAAGAAGGAAGTATTATGTTATTAGGTCCTTTAATCTACACACGCACCACCTACTACCTACCTACCTACCTACTCTACTATTACATGATATGGGACATATTATATGAAATTAATAAATATTCTTCTAAACTAAGCGATTATGGCGTATATAATAATTATATTGATATTAAATATTATTACTGTACTAATAAATTGATATTAAATACGATAACACGTCAATCTAATGATAATTTAACAAACTATTAGTTTAACCCGCCGTCGTGTGGGTTGGGTCTGTGAGACCCATCATATTCTAGTCATATTCCATCCATCCATCAGCCTTTTAAAATCTACTGCTGGACATAGGCCTCCCCCAATGCTCGCCACCCCGTCTGGTCCTGCGCCCTTTGAATCCGGGTTCCCGCATATAAAGTCAGTATGTAGTTTAGTCATATTATAGTCTATTTATTTTACTTGTAATATTCCCGTTCCTCTGAATAACTGGAGTTGCTGAGTCGTTTTAAAAGTCACACTCATTTAGTCGTATCACTGCAGTGTTGGTTGTTGTTTATAATTTAAAATGGCAAATTTATAATTATTTTATTTGTGTTTTTTCTAATGTATTTAGTAAAAGGTAGACCGACAAGAGATCTTTGAGGGAGACATTTCGTTCCCATTAAGACACTTCCTGCAGCCCGCATCCCCACTTTCCGCCGAATTCTAGAGGCATTATGTGTTAAGTGGTAACAGATCTATGTTATATTTATAGATCTATTTCTATATATAATATATCTGAATGTCTATTTCGAATGCAATTTATTAAGCGTGGGCATGCTTAATCTGACTCCTTGCGCAGGCACTCCGAGGATTTAATCTCCTCGCTATCGACTCCAGCCTGCATTGAAACTTCCAGTAGACTGCGGTGAAATACAAATAAAAGTACGAAGCAAACAAACCGTTAGAAAACTGTATAGAACATTTCAGTGACTGAAATAAAGTTATTTATACGGGCCAAAAGTTTCTTAATATGAAAAAGTTCATATAAATCAAATGAACGCAACGACCGATTTATTAGTTCTGAACGTAATAAGGTATTTAAAATTTGGTAGTTAAGAAAGATAACACTATTTTCTAGGCTTATGATTAGTATACCTATATTACATTGTACAATGGAATAGAAAAAACTGACTACAATAATTTTTTAGTAAAAGTAACATAATAAATGAAGCAGTCATGGCTTAGCGTCACTTTTAACGTGAAGGTCGTGAATTCGATTTTCACTTGGTATGAATGAATTATTTTCATTTCCCCGCTTTGGTTAGAAGACAAAACGCAGTGTTGAGTTCGGCCACTCTAAGCATAAGCAGATTCGAAAATTGGACGGAAAATAGGAAATAGAATATCTTCCTACTAGGTTCTCTTTGCCTATCCAGCTACCAGATAAAACGCGAAGATAAAAAAAACTCCCTCTCTCTCATCATTGCTCGCTTCGTTCGCTTTAATAATAAAAAAATATTGAAAAAAATATTTTGTATTGTACCTACAGTAAAGCTTTCTCTGAAAAATCTATATTCTTAAATTCAGACAGTTATATAAAATTACCTAAGCATTTTTTTTATTGAAAAAAAAGGAAATAACGTCGTGAACTAATGCAATTACAGATATTTTTGTAGCCATAGTTTGTTTTAATTAGTTTGTTAAAATATTTTACAACAAAATAAAAATAATCGAGTATTTTAGAACTGTATTGTTCTATCTAGGAAACGGTTTGCGTACTTTCTGATCTACCTTGCATTTCATTTTTAGACGATTTAATTTTCCTGTTTCTCTGAAGGGTGACTTCGGGGCAAAAGCTTTATACGTTTTTAGAATTCAAGGTTTTAAAAAATACAGGAAATTTATATAGTAGTACTTTTATAAAACGTTTTTTTTTAAAGTAATGACTCAGGATAGGCAGAAGAAACCTGGGAACTTAGTGTTAAAACACTTTGTTCAAGAATGAGGGTTCAATCTTTCCTTCACTAGGTATTGAACATAAAGTTTTTTGCCTACTGTAATGCGGGAAAGAGCGTGAAGCTGCAAAAAAAAATCTTATGAAAGATGAATTTGATCTAAGAAACATTCATTTTCATTTTACATTGAATTCTTAAATTGGGTTCCTTATAATTTAAATTTTGTAGGAATATTATACGCAGCTATATGGGTTAGGCGCTAGCAAAGGTAGCTCAAAGCTTTGTGACATAGGCTTGTTCTCAGAACATAAGCCGCTTGTCTCTTGACTGTAATTACAGTGTCATTCACGTGATCTTGACGTCTTCATATTCATAGAGGTATGTATTATTAGAAACTAAATACTTAAAAGTGCTGTACCGATTTTGAGAAAATTTAGATTGTTAATTTCAGCTCGTCCACGTGATCACGAGATTAATTGTCTTGATAGACAGACAGTCGGACAACAAAGTGATTTTATAAAGATTTTTTTCCTTTTGTGGCGCCCATCTGAAAAACGTATTTTTTATATTGTTCTATAGATAAAGGTACGGAACCATTCGTATGCGAGTACAATTCGCACTTGGTCGGTTTCAAGACACGTGCTAGCGTGTCCAGCTTGTTTAAAATTGTCAAGTGGAGTTTAGAGTATAGATTGTATTTAGAGTATATATTTATATAAATCTCCAATTCTTTTGTCAGTAAATTCGAAAACGAAGCATTATTTAATACTTAACTTGGCCCTCATTTCACGTGTATATTTTTAATGGTATTTTAATTACCTCTAATCTATGTAGATTATCGCGTGGTAAAATCATGAAAAAACGACACTCGAAACAACCAGATAAAATGAAATAGCGTGACATGTGAATGAATTCTATTTTAAGCTAGTTGCTATTGAATTATTTGTTACTATAATGACTCTTGTTTATGGCATTTACTAAGTATTTCATATTAAAATTTCATTTGATATACAATTGATAGTTGAATATTGTAATTTTATAGATTACGATTTTTTGTAGTTCTAATTATATAAATATGTCATGAATGCCAAAAATCATTTCTAGTGTTTACCAAATTCCTGTGAAGAAATTGAAAGAGCTATTTGAATAGTTCGCGCGGATGAAGTCGCGAGCACAAATTAGTTGCTCACATATTAAAAAAAAGCATTTAAATTTCAGATTTTTCAGTTTTTATTTCACAGAAAAGCGAATACGCAAAACTCTTAGCAGAAAATAGTAAAAAAAGATATAAAAAGACCATTCCATACGAATCTAGCTTAGCACGTGGAACACACGTCAGTTCATATAATCCGACGTTTATATCAAAATCCTTTTTCCATCCTACGCAAAATACGGCTGATAGAGCGCCATTCGACGTATATGGAGGCTTTTAGGGAGAGTAAACATCATTAACGCATAGCGGGCGAAGGTTAAAAACATTCGAGCGTTTTTGTCCGACCCTTTCAAGAGACCTCACATTATTCCATACGAGCCTGGTAGTGAGTGTCAACGGTATATAAAAATGTACTTTCTATGAGGTTTTCTTTTTTTTTTACTTTAGGTATACTTGTCTCACGTTATAATACTTGTGTGTTATATAAAATAAGATATTATTTTAACTGGATTCGGGATGGCGTATATTTTGGTGTATGAAATTTATAAATTTTAGAAAATCCGTTGTTTCGAATACTTTATAGTAGTCTATGGTCTATTTTTTAGTGTTACGTTGTATCCCGCTTACAGTAGTGTAGCCAGAGGGAACCTAGTGTTATTACACTCTGCTCCGTATTTTCTGTCGAATTCTGGAGGCGTTACGTGTTGAGTGGTGGAACTAAATGCCGCAAATTGCTTATTTTTTTATTTCGGTTTGACTGTTATTTATTACCAAAAGAAATTCAAATCTATTCTTGCACATACATTCTTTGCTTATAATTGAATTTAGAATTATAACTTCCTTGTTGCGCATAGAAGCACCATATCATTATTGTCATTAATCATTATTATCATTACCTTTAAAGGATTTCTCAGAGTATAGTCCGAACTTGTCACGTCAGTATTTTAACGACGTTAAAGTCACGCTAGCAACCACCCGATAGCAGCCAATAGCTCGTGAAAAAATGAAAATTTTATGAGTACTGGCCAAATGCAATAAACGTTTTAAAAGAGGAATAGTTTTTGGTTGTAAACTGAAATGCCTTCAGAATTCGGAGATCAGAGAATTTGAAAATTGGAGAACGGAGTGTATTAACACTAGGAACACAGTGAAGCTAAATACGAGTACTCGTACATAAACAAATATACATAATTATTATTTCAAAAACATTAAACATAGAGAAGAGTTAACAAGAAATCACTTTGCACAATTAACGCAAAGTAAACATTTGTTGGATACAAGGCGTTAATTAACTCGGTTAACTGAAATCGTTCCTGATTGTTGCTAGTTTAATTTAAAGTTTCGAATAGCTCACGCACACTTACCTACCTTTGTTACGGGGTGCAATTTATTTAATTATGTCTACTAGGATTATTGTAATATAGTTGAATATAACTTTAGATTAAAAACTTTTTGTTTTGTTTAGACTAAGAATTTTACTTGCACGGCTAGTCGTGGCGCAGGAACAAAGTGACTTAACATTAGGTTCCTAGGTTCCCTCTACCTACTCTGTTATATGTATATGTATGGGATAAAGCATGAAGCTAAAAAATTGTCATTAACACCTTTGGAATTTCCGAAAATTCTGATTTAGTCCTTCTCTAAACCCAATCAAAATGCCAAACTCCAGCTTTCATCGCCACGTGATTAGTCTGTCAGTAAGTTAGCTATCTATCTATAGATATTTTGAAAGAAAATCTACGATTGTATGGACAGTGGAGTTTGACGTTGTAAGATGGACTGATTGATGAGCTCAAAGCTACATGGCTTAATCTTGATAGACGCTTCTACATCTCTTTTGACTGGACCACAAAGCTATTAGTGTTAGTATATCAAGATTACCTATAAAATAGATAACAATAGTAATCTAGAAAACGTAGTGTCAAGATTCTTTGTTTTCCGCATTGTCTGAATTCGAGTTGAGTTGAAGTGTTAAGTGGTATATATTATTAAAAAAAAACATATATAACGCATATTAATACAAATAATTATATAGGAGCTGATTCAATGGTAAAATATTAATAATATTATAGATCTATGGGACGTAATTTACGTTCCCATTTGTAGATATTCAATTCATATATTATACTCGTGTATAATTCGAAAAATAATTGTGGCTATTTTGTGGGCCGCCTCACCGCATTCACGTGTGAAAATGAAAGGATATTTTGAGGGATGAAAACATTTTACCGCCTTAATTTGTATTGCGGTTGAATATTATTATTTTGGTATATTTTTTTCAATGTTATACTAAAAAGTATATTTATAAACGACCCAATATAATAATTGATAAATAGAATAGAACATGGCCGATAAGTAATGAAAGGAGAGTCTTGCCACTAGCTTCTAGAGCGTGAAGATCATTCTACTCAACGCTCGTCTGAAATACAAAATATAATAAACTACCGGTGATTTGTACAGTTCTGTATTCTATACAATACCTCCGGAATGTGACTGACATGGCGCATTACTACAGCGTTTAACGTACCAGTTGTTAGATTCATTACTTAGTAATATGAATATTATGTCATTGCTAAGTCGAACTTTGATGATATGTTAAACTTCTTCCTCCTTCTTCCTGCCATTAATCCCGGCTATTGCCAGGGTCTACCTTCCTACTCAACCTACTCCACTTTGCACGGTCTTTTGCGTCCTCGGTGGTTAGACCATTGGCCCTCATGGATATATTGAACTAATAATAAGTTATATATCACGAGTTTTCAGACAATGAAAAGTAAAGTGGTTAAACGAAAAAACTCGCTACCAGGGATTTCATTTCCTCGACTGGGAATCGAATCTCCAACCTG
>JAEBDU010013095.1:0-79382 GCA_016802625.1 Heliconius numata
TTTTAGTTTTATCTAATTAAAAGGTGATAAAACTATAGTGTTATAAATAGCACAATTGTGTTATGTTTAATATCTTTTATCAAAGCATAGAACGACATGGAAATATTAAGTTTTGTCTGAAGAAGAATATTATTTATTTTCACGCTAGCAAGCAGTGTAGCCAGAGAGGACTGAACGCCAAACGTCATCGATCTCTTCATACAAAATTGTCCCGCTATCAAAGTAGTAAAATACATTGTGATAATAAGATTTTTATTTAAATAGTCTTTCTTGCCATATTCATACTATATATTTTGAATTGTTAAGTTAATATCTCATAACTAATAGATTTATTATTTCTTTTTTAGGCTTTAAAAGCAACAAGCAAGAGCTTTTAAAACTTAATACAGATATAATTTATATACCAGCCTTGCGTACTAAACAGTAATCGCGTATTCCCACACTATGCCCCAAACACCAAGTATCAAAAAGTCACGAAATAGAAACGTGTGTGGTGCACTTAATGTCCTCTTAGTTCCGTATGAGTAATTGTTAGGACTGATTCCACGTTACCGGATTCTGCTGTAACCAGTAGCGGTAGGAGATGACATCATGGGTTGAAAAAACTGCATTTGTCAGATTATGCTAGTTTTGATGAAACTTTTATATATGGGTAAAAAACATTGAAGTTTAATGAACACTTTTTTTATAATCAAAATATAGCCAGCGATTTTAGGCGAATTTAGCTCAGTGGCACAAGCGTGTAACTGGAAACGCGACGGTTGTGGGTTCGATTTTAACTCAGGAGAATGGATTATTTAATATTTCCCTTTTATCAGTCTTCGAGATCAAAACAAAGCAAGGCGTTGAGTTCACTCAGGAACTTTCCAAGTGGGGAAAAGGAGTGTTCTAACACTAGGTTCTCTCTGCCTTGCTATCTATTTACTTGCATGAAAATTGCGAAAACTGTAAATGTCATAATTTTATTACTTTGTTACTTTTATACAATACTTATAACTTGGAAGCTGAAAAATTGACCTAACTTAGTTTAGAGTGTCTTGAAATTATGAGACAAATTTAGTTACGGTCGACGAAAAGACTCGAAATAAAACGTGACAAAAAAATATGTAGTCTGCAAAATTATAAAATATGAGAAGCAAGAGAAATACATATAACATAAATTTACGAGTAATTAAATTTAAATGTGAATTTTTCGATTAATGATAAGTAGATAAATAATAACTGAGACCGTCGTGGCGCAGAGGCACAAGCGTGGGACTGTAAACGCAACGGTTGTGGGTTGATTTCTACTTGAAAGGATGAAATATTAAAATTTTCATTTCCTTGCTCTGGTTATTATTACTTATTTTTTTAGCTTCACTGTATTCCTCACACAGCTTCTGCCTGTCCTGGGAACGAAGTGTGTCAACCTGCTTGTGATCCTCTTTTTCCACCGAATCCTCAAGACACTGGCTGATGAATGGCAGAATTCAACACCGCGCCTTATCTAGTTACCAAAGCGAAGAAATTAAAATAATCCATTTCCCCGAGTAGAACTCGAACCCAGCACCTTCTTATTTACAGCCAGACGCTGTACCTTACCCTCAACTTAACAATTTCTATAATTGTCACAGTTTAAACAAGAAAATAATAAAATGACTAAACAAAACAACTAACACGTATCCCCATGACACAAATTCAATCCACATTTCACCACATTAGCTCACCCAAAAACCTTCATCAACCAGCATTCCCATACTATGTCAACAAAATAACCCTTGCCAAATAAACGAGTTGCCAAAATGCGAAATAAACTCAATTTTCCTCCAGAACGGTGCAAAATCTCCTCCCGGTGAGCGTAACGTAACGTGCTCACGTCGTACCGGGGTGTATGTATGGCGGTCGTATGCGAGCAACAGGTGGCCGCCCGTAGGGTTAAGCGGTTCTACTGCAATGGGTTGACGTATGCTCTGCTTAATTTTTTTTAAATATAAGCAGTTTTGAGTTAAATTTCTTATTGAATTTATTATGTGTGAAGTTTGGTTTTTCATGTTTTGTTTTTGTGTGAAGAGGATAATTGTTTTGATATGTTTTAAATATTGGGTTCATTTTAAGTAATTTAATTTTTTTATGAAAAATATCTTTAAAAGTGCAGTAATGTGTTCTGTTGTGGCATTTACGATATTTTTAAAAAGGCAGAAAAAAGGAAAAAGCATAAACTTAAAGTAGATTATCTACTTATTACCTAAAATATACAATATTAATCTAAAAACAGATAGAAAAAAAAACTACATTTATTATACAAAAAACCTCAAGTAGAGCATCATTCACAGAAATAAATACGGAAGCATTACAAGGAAAATGTTTTCTCATATGGTGGAAAATCCTGAGGCTAATGCGTGTTACGGCCCATGCCGGGGAATTTATGTCGTACTTTTGTTTTACGAGCTCTTTGAATAAATTTCATAATAAAGCCACGGGCGGGTTAGTTGTTTACGAATTGTTTTTGTAGTGCATATTATTTAGTGTTCCCTACACTAGTTTAGTAATTTATTAGTGGAGATCTTGGATTCGATTCTCGTAAGGGGGAATGCATTATTTTTAGTTTCCTCGCTCCAATAATAAGATAGTATGATGTTGTGAGTTTAGACACTCTATGTAGAGTCTTGAAGATTAGGCAGAAAGTGGGGAAAGACATGTCTTATAACTAGGTTCCAGACAAGTTTTAGCTAATATTTTCGTGTATTGTTTTACTGTTATTCTTGTGCTAAATGCAAAAAACAGTGCACGGTATTTTTTAGTTTCTTTTTATCTCTGGCAAGCTCTGTCTCTGAAAGTTAAAATGCAGCGTTGAGTTCCACCACTCAACACGCAATGTCTCGAATTAAGGTAAGATAGTGGGAGTACCTATTATACATAGTAAGACATTAAATTGTCTCTACCCTTCTGCCTTAAATCATTCGGTTTTCTCAGTTGATATATAAAACGAAATTATCCTTGAAATTTGTTAACAACTTGAATCACGACACACATTAGGGTAATCTCGTGGGATTCCCGACCGTGTTACATTATCAATATTACTTTAAGTGATATGTTGGGGTGGGGGAGATGTTATCTTTGTGAACATAGTCTAAGAAAATTGTATTTTTACTATGAGGAAAGAAAAATGTTTGTATACGTTTTTCTTTATTTTTATATTTAACGAGCTTAAGTCACTCGTTTGGGTTAACTTAAAACGGAATATAGTAAAACTCATTTATTTTCATTTTCGTAGAAATATCGAGAAATTCTTTCATAATGCTTCTGTGCACTCCCTTGTTTATCTATATACTAAATTTCAAATTTCTATGCTCTAATTCAATTTTTTTTTATATATACTTTTAAAATTTTATATAACGCCGACGGTAGTGTCTTTTCTGATTCATGATTTTGGGCTCATAAATCACAACACACGAGGTACCCAATCTTTATTTTTTTTATGTAAGTGTTCCATCGCCTTATGTATATAGAGTAAAGGCAGAGACTTTTTTCTACATACAAAGCAAATGACAAGTTTACGCTGTATCTCGCAAATAATAGTGTAGGCAGAGGGCATCTGGGGACGTAGTGTTAAGACACTTTCGTTCCCTTCTTTCCGTCGAATTCTGAAGGCATTACATATTGATTGGCAGATATCAAACCCACTTTTTGCCCTCACACAAGAGTAATAACAGACAAATATTTGTCTGTTATTACTTACTCATGGGTTCGATTTCCACACAAGGAAATTAAATATTTAATATTCTCATAGCGCGGCGTTGAGTTCCGACATTTAAGACGCAATGCCTCTAAAAATCTGATAAAAAAACAATAATTAGTGATAGAACAATTTCACTTAATAGATTTAATAACAACGACAACAGAACAAGAAAAAAGGCTCGTAAAGTAATCATATAGCTCAATAGTTATACAGTATATAGTAGACAGACAGTAATATCAAAAGAAAAGATATATTTAAGTTCTGTTCTAAGCTGAAAATATTATATATTTGACACTGTAGAAAGAGTTCCAGCTTCCCAACATCTAATACTCAGTAGAATTTTCCTAATTTTTTGGAATAAATTGAAAGGAAGTTCTGAAATTCTTTAAAGGCTTCCTTGTAGGCACTTGCTGCCTTACACTTGCGGAAGTTACCAAGAACTAAAAAAAACAAGAATCCAATGTTGACATATTAAAAAAAACATATTACCACCTCATACAGTACGTGCCATCTTGAAAACCTTTTAGAAAAAAAAAACGCTCGCATAATAAGTACACGAGGCGAGTGTCAGCCGTCTGAATGGACTATGGAGGCACATTAACGCCGCATTCATCTACCGACTAATGACACGTCCGCACGTCATAGTTGGTGTGTGGTGCAAGGTGTGGGATTTGGGACTTTTCAGAGAACATATAAAAATTTTAACGTAGCGGGATTCGAACCCGCTCCTCTTCAAAACCATCAACTGTAACTGCAACCAGCCCTCTGATTGACTAAGGCATGCGTAAATGTAAAAAATATTTTGTAGAGCCTTCGAAATGTATGGAAAACTATATTTTTTCAGTTTTTTGCTTGTTTTTCGGTTGGGTAGGCAGAGGGAACCTAGTTTTGAGACACTAATCGCTTTACTTTCGGTCGATTTTGAAAGCTATGTGTATTGAGTGGCGGGACTAAACGCTGCGTTTCACCTCGACACCAGAGTGAAGAAAAGAAAATATTCAATATTTCTTTAACAACCTAGTCCTATTTTTGATATTTTTTTATATTTTATTATATTATTTTTGTTATGAATGATAAAAAGTCAAATAAGAAACCTATAATCACCACGTTAGTTAAAATATTACTAATTAAAATAGCACTAATCCTCTACCACACTGTACAAAACAATGGCAATCTTGTGTTAAAATACTCCGCTTAACTTTCAAGACATTACGCAATAAGTGGTGGAGTTCAACGCCGCGCTTTATCTCACTTCCAGATATACTATATATAAAGAAAAAAAAAATACTAACTAAGCCTATGTCTTGAAACGTTCACAGCCATAACAGATGAGAATATTAAAACATTACATATTTTCCTTTCTTCATTCCAACGTCGACGCTTTCAGTGGATTTGTAGATGTTTCTGAACAGCATAAGTGTTACGTGAGTTACTATTATATAAAATATATTCTGGGTTTATTTTATTTTTATAAAATAAAGCCTGAAATATTGAGGCCAGTTGTGGCGAAAGGGCACAAGTATTGGGGCTGTAAATACGAGTAGTTATGGGTTCTATCCTCACTCGCAATGAAATATTTAATCAAATTAATATTTTAATTTCTTTGCTCTGATTTCGATTTCGCCACTCAACACGCAATGCCTCTAGAATTCTGAAAATGGGGGACGGAGTGTCTTAACACTAGATTCCGTCTGGCTACCCTGTTGTGTGCAGGAAGTTGATTTAATTAATACTGTAATATAAAAGTTATCTGTATCTATAAAACTCTTCCGTTACTGAGTAGTTGACAGACAACTCACAGCAAAAACTATGCGGAATAGAACGATGAAACTTGGCATGCTTGACTTGCAGGATCCTTGAGGACCCTAAGTCGAACACTAATGGAGAATTCCCCGAAATTCCTACAAGAACTGGATTATGGGCTACAAAGAATATTATGTTTTTGAAAAACAGTATGAATTTATTTATCGCGTTAAATACTTAATTCTACTTAAAGATACCTAAATAAAATATAGCTACTTGAACCTTGTAGCTATATTTTATTTATTGATTAAAAACACACCCACAAAAGATTATACAAAAAAACAACAACAATTCCACTTATTTACGCCACAACAGAAAACACACACACATTTCCAAAAACCTATTAAAAAAATAAAACAAAAGGCAGGAATCCGCATTCACTTGGCTGAATGCTGAAAACCTGGCAACACATTCACACTAGCACTAAGGGGGTATTCACACGTAGCACCTGGAGCTTCGAGGGTCTATTATCCTGCTATTATACCATAATAGCTCGTCTCGTTTAGTGTGGAAAAAACTTACGTGGAAAAGTTTTTATAGTACTTGTAATGTATGTGGTGCTGTCTGTTTTATACAGGATAGGTTAGATTATATGTTGCTTGTAGTAGTGTTTACCCTAGAGGAAGCACAGAGTTAAGACACTCCGTTCCCTATAATCCGCCGACTGCGTGTTGAATGGTGGAACTTAACACCGTGCTTTTGTCTACCAGAAGGAAGAAATGAAAAATTTATTATTATTTAATTTAAAGAAGATATGAAAATATTAAATATTTCATTTGTTTGTGGTTGTGGTTCGATTCCCGAGCCAACCCCTGTGCCACAACTGTCATGTATAGGTGAGATTATAATCTTATAATTACGACTATATCGGTAGGAGTATAAGGTCGTCGGGGCTTAGAGATTCAGCGTCTGTAAGCGTGATGGTTATGGGTTCATTACCATTCGCCGGAATGATTTTATTGGATTTATTTTTATTTTTCCGCTTTGGCCAACATAGCACTGCGTTGAGTACTGCGATATGTGGAAATTGAGTGAAAAATTGAGAATTAGGTTATATCTGACTAACTTGCTATATACCCGTTATAGCGAAGTGGCGGAATTCAACGCCGCGCCGCTTTTGTGTGAGTTGGGATCGAACCTACAAACATCGCGCTTATAGTCATATATTATGCTACGTCGGCCTTATAGAATATTGTCATAATTATACAAATTGGAAGCTATTATAATATATGTATACATTATACAAAATATTTATTAATAATTAGAATAATTCAACATTATCATATAAAATTCCAATATATAATATATAGATAAGACTTCTTATTAAATTAACCACAGCCAATACTGTGTTTGGACATTACCGATTTTAAATATGACTTTGTAAAGAAACAGGTTAACAGGTACCGACCGCTATTAGCTGAGTGTGAAAGATTGGTAATTGCTTTTAAGTGCCAATACTTAACAGTCGTAGTACACGTAACTACATTCTGGTCTAGCGAATATGGCGAAACTACCACTTTCTTGTGAGGTTTAAACATAGTTATATATAATATATATTGTTTTATTTTATACTTCGCACATAGTAGGGTACAGCGTGAAGTAGAGGGAACCTAGTGTTAAACATTCAGTGCCACGCGTATGGCCTCAAGTAGCAGGGTAGGTAGAGAGAGGCTAGTCTTCACAAGACATTCCGCTTCCCGAAGCACTGCAAATTAAATGGCGGAACTTAACGCCGGGCTTGCTTTGGTCCCAGACCTTGATAAATAATAATTTATTCGAAAATGGAAACGTGTGAAACGTGAAACTGACATCGAATTAATTTTAGTTTTAGCGTGAAACTTTAACAAATAGACTTACATTCACATTTATAACATAAGTAAGTATTGTAAGTACTGTCAGTATGATTATATTTCTAATCACAAACTCATTAAGGTGTGTTCGATTATATGAAATATTTATCAATATTTTATACGAAAGTACTAAAGTACTTTCGTATAAAATGTTTTGAACAATGCCAATGTTTATGTTAGCTTTTGGCCTGTTAGACACAAATGGCTACTTTATTTCAGTTAATCTATCTACACCTTTATGTTGAAATGTCCACAGCGTGTTTACGACTTCAGGTACAATGGATTTTGAAATATTATTGTTAATATTGTAATTCGAGCAATTCTGCATAATTCAAGGTTCGATTTCCTGTTACAGTGTACGAGGTTGAGCTTAGCAAATGTGAGGTCACTAGTACTTACTATTTATTTCTGTAAATGGGACGGATGTGGGTTCGATTATCGCTCGAGGCAATGATTATGTTTAATTTGTTTTCGTTTTTCCAGTCAGGTAAACGGGGTTAAATTCTGTTTTAAGAGAAATTCTATATTCTAGAAAATAGACGGAAAGTGGATAACAGAGTGGCTTAACACTCACAATAGGTACCCTATGTCTACCTGTGAAAAAATGTGAAACTACTTAATACTTTTTTTCTTAATATTTAATTTTTTAAATTGTTGCTGCTGCTTGCTGTTCTCTGGGCTGGCAGAACCTAATGCTCTAATCGTTTCACCAGAACGAGAACATGAAAATACTTTATACTAATATTTTGCTCAACGCTTCACATGCGTTTATTATACAAAAAAATCTTATTCTTTCTTTCTTTTCCTTACTCTGGTAACAAAACAAAGTTGAACTGAATTGCGCCACTCGATACTCAAGGTCTTCAAAATTAAAGGGAACAGAGAGTCTTAGCACTAAGTTCCTACTACCTGCTATAAATGGGATACAGGGTAAAATTATTTAAAAAATACATATTAAATTGCAACCTCACACCATATTATAGAGTAATCCAATACAAAATAATTTCCGTTTATACATTTCCCTATTTCCAGTGTACCAAAGGTACGACGTTAAGATATCGATATCAGAACGCTAATGCAACAGTAAGTCATGCGCACGCGCCGCTATACTTCTATTCTATAGTAATAACCATTTTGACTTACCTACCCAGTGTAGTGTTACCATTGTAAATAATATTGATATCGTTTTATAATTATGTTATTTTATTATTTGTAGTATAACTAAGCTTAAATGGATAAATTAGATTTATTGGGAAGTAAATTTTTTTTGTTAGTTTCATGCTGGATCCCGAATGTAGCAAGATAGGCATCTTCCAACGCATTTTCGAGGCATTGCGTGCTGAGTGCCGGAATTTAATACCGCCAAGATATTTTTTATAGTCCAAGAAGACCAGTCGTGGCACAGGAGCCCAACCAAGTGATTGTAAAGACGGATGGCGGGTTCGATTTTTACTCCAGAAAATATTTCAATATTTAATATTTTCATTTCTCCACTCTGGCACCTACTGAGGCAAAGCGCACACTCAACACAACGCTTTCAGACTTTAGCGGAAAGTGAGGAAAGGAGTGTCTTAACACTAGACCTACCAAGCTACAAATTTGAAATACTAAACATAATAAAAAGATAAAATAATGATAAACCAATAAATTAAAATCTTCATATTATAGATTTAGCTCAACTAACACGATTCCTACTCCACATCCCACAATCAGTTCCACACTAGCTCCCCAGATCCAGGCCAGAAGGTTGACATGTGACAGACAAATTTATGCATCTGATAGTATCTTATCGCGCAGGTTTATTACCCTAGTACTGGGCTAACGGTGACTGTGCGTAAAATTGCACTGGTTTTATGTCTTATTTAATTTAATATGTTTTTCAACTAAAATTCGTATTATAATGGTTTAGATTTAATTTGGTTTATTGTTCTTATTGAAAATTTTGTTTTCTGGTGTATAGTCCATGTATAAAAGGATACATTTAAGGAGAGAGATGGAGAGAGTTTTAAGCTAATAGCATCAGTAAGATAATAGTTATAATAGAAAGCCGAAAATGTTACTAAATGTTAAATGTTATTTTTAAATTTCTTGCTTCATCTACTCTTTAATTTACTGGCAGTTGCGACGGCTGAATATATCCAGTAGTTGGTCGATTTTTTATGTTGCCCCAAGATTTTTTTTTAGATTTCGACACAACTTTGAAAGGGGGATGACTAAAATACTGAAAAGAGTTAACCGCGGGCGTTGGTCAACTTGATATGTAGAAGTTTGAGAGGTCAGACAATAGTACGATGATCCTATCACACGAAACGAAGCAATGAGCTTCTTTCAGCACTTTAGATGAATTCTGACCAGAATTGAACCAATTATCGCCGCGGTAAAACCTACCTATTTTTGAAGAACCAAATTTTATACCATTGTAGAGTCTGTTTTCGTTTCCGGGAAACCAGAGTTTGGAGTACGGATTTTTTAACTTAGAACATCCACACACATATATATGTGATATTTTTTGGGCTTCACAGCTTGCCGACCTCGCCAACGGGAACCTAGCTAGTGTTTAGAGCTAAGACATCAAGTTTCCCATTTTTCGCCACATTTCAAATTGAAACTTGACGAATTTGAATGGTAAAACTCAACACCTCACTATATCAATTAGAGCGAAGCAAAAATAAAAATAATGTAAATATAATAATTTTCCCCAATTGCGAACCGACCACAACCACCTTACAGCCTGTCACCACCCCACCATCTCTTCTATATTTTAAATCTAATATACCATCAAACCACCTTATCTACATATATATAATAGTGTCAATACTCTAGTCTAGTACTTGTAGTGTTCTGGAGCGGCGTGTAAGGGTATACGTCAGTGCGACGCGGACGTTCTGAAGACACGAGTCCAGCCCGAGCCAACACTACCGTATCGAGTTACTGATTTACTGCTCTGCTGGAACCAAATGTACTGGTTCGGAGTAAACGCTTGTTTCGAAGTTTGATACTAGTTGGGATATGTGGCGTTGCGTGATATTTTAAGCTATAAATAGTGTTTTTTTTTATGTGGCGTTAGGTTATGCTTTAGCCATTTGTTCAAAAAAAAAGTGGAAATTTGGGATATTTTTTTTGTTTCCCACATAAGGTTTACTTAAAGAAACGTACAAAAATATAAGATAATAAATGAAGCCTTTTTTTCAGTTTCACGTGGTGACCCGCATATACAGGGTGGAAGAGGCCGCGCTTCTTTAATTGAAACTGCATATAGGGTAAAATATTTCAAACCCAGAATTAAAAAAATAATCAAGGTACCTCAACGGTTTGGACGTAGGATTTTTTTTTCATTTCTCGATTTTTATCCATACCTGTATTTCGTGTCACGCACACATACGTAAGCGACGTTGCCGATTTGACAGGTAAGTGTGTGCGTGCCTATGTTATACTTTACAAATGGCGTTTTATTTTAAAACGATAATTTTATTATTTATTTTGTTTGAAAAAAAAACTTTTTTATTTTTGAGAATTATTTTTTTTCCGAATTATATTAGGCTTTTATAGAGTAGTTAAAACTGTGGTTTCATTTAAAGTGGCGCTGACAATTCCACCCTGTATAGCAGAAGTAGGCAGAGGAAACTTGGTGTTAAGACTCCGTCTTAATACTAAAAAAGTATTAAGACTCCGTTTCCCACTTATCGTAGAATGTTCCAAATATTGCCTGTTGAGAGTTCTAACTCAATGTGTCTGTACAAGAGTGAATAAATGAAAATATTAATAAATAATAATTCATTCCCCCGAGTTAAAATGGAACCCACAACCGTCGCAGTACAGGCACATGCGTGGGCCCCTGTGCCACTACGTCCTCATATAAACCCCGCCTCGCCTCGGAAAAAGAATACTTAATGAAAAAAATATATAGATAAATAATTACACATATATTGCTATAATTATAATTTTTTACACAAAAAAAAACCAGACAAGATGGCGATTAAGTAAAGTACGCATTTACCCACGATGTTTGCAGTAATCGTGCACCCTTGTCTTTCTTAAAAACCTCGTACTCGTAGCTGGTACGTACGTAGTCCTTACTATAGCATAATTGCGGTCATTATTTATATAATATGCTGATGTGTGCTTGAGTTAGCAGGGTAGGCAGAGGGAACCTGGGAACCTAGGGTTCAGTTACACTCCGTTTCCATTTAGACGCATCCTTACAGTTTTTTCTGCTGAATTCTGGGGTATTGCGCGTTTGAAATTAAAATATTAAATAATTCATTTCCCTAGTAGGAATCGAACTCACAACCGCCGAGTTTACAGTCGCACGCTTGTGCTCCAATACCACGGGGGCCTTTATTATTATAGTATTATATATGTAGATATATCGTATTTATCATATGAAAGTTTCTATTCTAATTTAATTTTATTGCACCATATATCTGTCAGTTCTCGTTAGCTCGAACGTTTGTCTAACATGTCAATAGCGTGCTGGACTCTAAATACAATCATAATGGAGTCAAAGGTTACATTTTGTTATAGCTAAATATAATGCACATAAAGTGCAATTCTATACTATATTTTATATCTTTGTAGAAATCCATGAGAGCATTGTGACGCAGTGGAAGATTGACTGCAATGGCTGGCTGTGGGTTCGGTTCATTTCCCCGCGTTAAAAAAGAAATATATTATATTAATTATTAGTATAATATGCTTATATTTTCTAATTACTTATTTGGTTCATAGGGAACTAAATGGGTCATTATAAAATATAATTGATGTTTTACCTCTAGGTTCCCTTTGCCTACCTTGTTGTATGTCAAATACATTGCAGAAATAACAAAAAAAACAAATATGTACTCGAGTAGGAATTGAACCTACGACTTACATTGTGAGTGTACTCGAACCACTCCACAATAGTATCAACAATATGCTAATATACAAAAACAGTATAAACCCTAAAATCACTCTAAGCATTGATTGTCGAACACGGTAACGTCTCGGTAACAAGATAGCAACGTCTAAGCTCACTTATTAAAGGCCCTTAAAGTGAAATACACAGTGTACATTAGTGCTTAATCGGTAACACGTTACCGACGTCTAACTTAAACATGTCAGATGTTCGCACTTCGCAGTTGTCGCCCAAACTGTTTTGTATAGTGGGGTGGATGTTTCTTTATAGTTGATAATTTTACATTTTTATTCGAATTTTGTGATTATGATATCGTTTATTTTTTTGTATAACCGGGTTTAAGTTTATTTTATTTAAGTAAATTTTATATAAGTAAATTCTGTAAATTAATTAGTTAAAAAAACAATCAACCAACATTATTATTTTAAAAAAATGGCGAATGCACATGCACATGAAGCAAAAAAATATATTTTGCAAACAAATCCCGGAACAAAAACAGAACTACCTTGACTTTGTTGATAAATTTTATTACTATTCTAAACAATAAAATTAACAATAATTAATATTCTACATTACGCTTGCCGAAGCGTGGTCTCCCCTCTAAAACGCGCTTACCCCAACGGTCATCGGTTCTGCGGCAAATGTGACCAGCCCATTGCCACTTCAGCCTGCTAATCCTTTGGGCTATGTCGATAGCAGTGGCGTGCCATTGGAGAGGCCTATGTCCAGCAGTGGACGAGGACAGGCTGATGATGATAATGATGATGATGATGATGATAATATTCTACAATTTTACTTGTGACTTATATGGCGCGGACGAAGCCGCAAGCAAAAACTAGTAACTAATAATATAAAAAGAATATTATTTTAAAAGTATCAAACCTTGCCAATCCACACCCGAAGCACTGGAGAGCGTTGTCACTACACACATTACGTGTGAGATACTGCGGCATTGTGCAAAGGAACAGGCGATTTGCGATTCTAAAGGACCATTCTAAGAGAATTAGGCGATATGGGTCCGCCGACGCCAGTTTGTGCTTATTGGGAGAAAAAAAATATATTTTCTAGTGTTTTCATGTTTTAACGAAATGAAAAAAATAAAAAAAATGTAAACTTTTTTTTTTTAAATTAAGACTAATGTAAAAAAGTGTGGGGTGAAAAAAACATATTTTCCCCAAAATGCCCCGTGCTTTTTTACATTATTCTTAATTTAAAAAAAAAAATTGTTAATTCTTTCTCAAAAGCGTGTTAGAGTAGAAGGAACATTGGAACTTGATGTTAAGACACTTCCGTTCCCCACTTTCTGTCGAATTCTGCCTCCTGTTTGTTTGTGTTTCTGTTGAGTGGCGGAAGTCAACGCCGCGCTATGCCTTGTC
This sequence comes from Heliconius numata, assembly GCA_016802625.1. NCBI lineage: Eukaryota > Metazoa > Arthropoda > Insecta > Lepidoptera > Nymphalidae > Heliconius > Heliconius numata. Next base: position 13,642 of record JAEBDU010013095.1, read on the forward strand.
GCTTCCTCCTTTCCTTTCTTTTCCTCGAGTCGAAACCCACTTTTGCCTCTGCACCACGACCTGCCTCAAACCCATAAATATATCCCTATTTAAATAACAAAACCAAATACTAAAACCCAATACAATCAATAGAAGAAATTAGCAATCCCCATCACATATCATCCACAGTCGTGATGCCCGCTAATTGCGCGGCGCAGCGCTCACGACGGTACAACGCTCCCATTAATCATACAATATATTGATATAAACAATTGTCTTGCCTTTAATGGTAGATTGATTTTCGATTTTGAGTGGGAAGATTTGGGTTTTGTAGGGTAGCCAAAGGGAACCTGGGAACTTAGTGTTGACACACTCCGTTCCTCAATTTCCACCGAATTCTGGACGAATTGGGTGTTGAGTGGCTGAACTCAAAGTCAAGTTTTTTGCCTGATTACCAGAGCGAGGGAAAAAAAAATATTTGATTTCTTCGAATGGGAATTGAAACTACAACCTGTCGCGTTTAGAGTCACACGCCTCAGCGAAACGATAGGCTTCTTTTTTACCCATGTTAGAGAAATATACAGGAGTGGAACCTAGCCTAGCCTTAACTATATCGGTAAAATTTAAATCATCATCCTGTCTTCATCCACTGCTGGACATAGGCCTCTCCATAGACCTCCACTTTCACCTCTTCGCATCCAATAGTAAAATTTAAATAATTCTTCGAATTTTATTAGTAGGTAGGGTATTTTAGAAGTATATAATTTAGAATGTACAAGTCATATAGAACTATGATGCATGGAAATGGTATGTATCGGCGTTGCTTTGTCGTGAACCGACAAAGGCACGTGGGAATGTACTTGTATTATCCATTATATAATGTTTGTATTTTATCTAAATTAACAATATTTATTTTTTTCAGCTTTCTACTGTATCCTTCATAGGTAATCTAGTGCTTAAATTCTCCGTTCTCCACTTTTTCAATTTTGAAATACGGCGTGTTGATTATAGAAATTCAACATCATGCTTTTTCTTAAACTTGAGAATTGAACTAACAACCTGTCCTGTCTACAGTCACGAATTAACTAGCCTTCAAACAAATATAATATTACTTGTAGAATATTAAAAAAATGAAAGAAGAATATTAGTCACCTTAAAACATCAACACGAATAGTTTAAACTATTTTTCTTAAAAATCTTACCTTTGTTAAATCGATGACATCATATTATTTCGCGAATTTTATGACTAATAATATATTTAATTCTAGACAAAAAATGTATCGAATATATTTGATATAAATATCTTTCCCGTTACCTCGGACCCCACAAGGGAACCGCAAGTCATGGACGAATGAGTCGATCATATCGATTAACTAGATTTCGTCTACGCTTTGTTCGATTTGAAAATAATTACCTACGTACGTATGTATGTATGTATGGCAAATTTAAAAATTAAACTTGAGTAATGTTGTTCTTAAAAACTGGTCAAGTGTGAGTTGGATTTGCGCACAAATGGTTCCCTCTATAAATACGGCATAGAATGAGGTTTTTTGTATTGCAGCCTGCCTTTAATATTTATTTTATTGTGTTTTTCTGTATTTGTTTTTATAGTGTTAACAGAAATACTTCATCTTCAAATCTGCGATTGTCCCTTGAGGAAATGAAATATTTAATCCTCATTCTGGCAACAAAACAAAGTGCTGCGTTAAGTTCCGTCATTTAACACGCAATGAATTTACCCGAAAGTAGATAACGGAAGTGTCTTAATGAGGATCAGAATATCTTAACATTAGGTTCCCAACTTCCCTTCCTAACTAGAAAAAAAAAATCTTATTACCTGACAACAAATCTAAATCTCAATTAGTTTCAGTATAACATGGATTACCAGCGAGCGCATATATCCATCTAAGTATAGAGTAACGTTAATAGAAAATTGAAATTATAAGGAAGGTAACATGTTATTCTGTTGTTCTACTCGCTGTCGATACTTTGATTACACCAAAATATTCATATGTAAGTATAGAAATAATATAGCTGTAAATGCCTCCAGATTTAAGAGGAAAATGGGGAACGGAGTCTCTTAACACTGGGGTCCCTCTGCCTACCCTGCTGTGTGCGAGGTACAGCGTGAAGCTGATTCATTAAATTTAAGTATAGAAATAATATTTTTTTCATACTGTACTCCGCACGTAGAAAGGTAGGCAGAGGGAACCTGGAAACTTAGGATTAAGATACTCCAATCTCATCAAAAGACTACCACTAATCATTTACTATCGCCTAATTCTTGATGCATTGAGGCACAAATATTTCATTTTTTCGAGCGGAAATCGAACCCACAACCTGTCGCTTTCATTGTGTAGGTTCATATAAAAATAACATCTTCACAACAATTTAACAAATGGCTTTATAATTTTTAATAGAACCTGCCTCCTATATTATACTGCTCTCTCATTATCGCTATACATTTTCGATGTTACCTCATCTTATGAGTATCATAGATTGAATAGAGCCCGCGTTGACTTAATGCCTATAATTAACTAGCGGTATTAGGTTCGATTATTTTCATCGGGATGCGCACGCGACTATGTCATGAATGAAAAATTATTATGTCGGTAGATTATCTATTACTAAATATTGAGGCTGTAGTGGCGCAGTGGCAGAGTCAACGCGATGGTTGTGGGTTCGATTCTTACCTTACGTAAGGGAATATTAGCTTCACGCTGTATACTGCACGTAGTAGGGTAAGCAGAGGGGACTTGGAAACCTACCTAAGATACTCTGTAACCATTAAGACACTTTTGTTCTGCACATTCCACCAAATAAGGTTTACTGGAGGGAAAAATTATATTTAAATGTTAAGAAAAAAAAATGTTTAAGATACTTGTAATTACCAAAACAATTCGTTTTGAACTTCCAATCCTTTTTCATGTCAGAGCACTAAATTATAAAATGATTTCACTAACCAAATATGTTTAGTTTTTTTTTTCAACAAACGAAAAAAAAAGGGGCACAAACAGTCGCCCGTAAACTTTTTAATTGCCCCAGCGAAATTCGCGACCAATCGAAAAACCTTATTGTTTGGAATCGAATTGAAAAGTTGTTGCCTCAAGTCGTCGCGAATTTGTAACTGCCACTCGAATTAAAAATGTATACTTGAAAAAAAAAAAAATGGCATGCGAGCTAACTCATTTCAGTTCAGTTTGGAAAAATTAAAAATTTCACTCGTTTCACAATTACGCTCGAAAATCTGGACGTAAATTAGTTAACGTTACAAAAATAGTAATAAACAAGCGAGAATGTAAAAGTTTTTCGTATAATTGTATTTTGTAGTCTGTTTTGGGTTAACCCCATCTTAATTATTTAGATTTGCGTGTTTCATGCATGTTTTTTTTTTAGATTTTGAATGGTTGTTACGCATCCCTATGTTTTTTTTTGTTTATCTGTTAAAGTGGTACAGTTTAAGTTAACTTTAGAGTTTGGTTGTTAAAAGTTGATGTTATTTAGGCTTATATTTAAGTTATTTTATTATACGCTACGTACGTATGTTCGTTATATTTCGTTGTAGGTAACGAGTGAATTCACATCGAATCAATGAAATTAATCGTCTGATCTAGACCAACGAAGTGTTCAAACACTCACATCTCGAGCAAAACTTCCGACAACTTACACCAATGCACACAAACAAATGATTTAGCGTAATCAATAAAGAATACCACGGGGCTGTTGAATTCCTTACTCTTCTCAATAAAAAATAAAATATCCGTTATCTAATTTTATATCGATTTAACTTTCTTACCTGATATTTGATCAAATTGGACTAATAATAAATATTTTGATATCAAACTTATTGTATGAATAATATAAATAAAAAATTAATTTTTAACAAAAAGAAAAACCGACTTCTAACAACGAACTAAAAAGTCAAAAATAATTATACAAAGATTTTATAATTTTGAAGTCGGTGCCAAGTAAAACAAACAGGCTTAGTAATTAGATATTGTAGTAAAGGTGTTGGAGCATTAGTTTGACACCGACTTCAAAATTATAAAATCTTTGTATAATTATTTTTGACTTTTTAGTTCGTTGTTAGAAGTCGGTTTTTCTTTTTGTTAAAAATTAATTTATTTTACGATTTTTAGTGATGGGTAGATCTTAAAATGATGCTTCTTAAACGAGTGGTGATGGTGGCTCCCTCCTTTGAAGTTGGTTGAAAATGAGAACATCCTCTTTTTTGAGGTTGGTTGAAAAGAAATGCAACCATCAGGATTCTCACTTCTGACATCAATTTAAAAAGTTTTTGCTTGTAATTATTACAGTATAATTAATTTTTAACCAAAAAAAACAAACTTACTCAATTTTCTCAGGATTCCACAATCGAAACCTAACCAAACTTTCACCAAATTATCCTTGAAGTGTATCCTTTCAAATAAAAAAAGAATTATCAAAATCGGTTGGCGCGACATTGAGTTATTCGGCTATTAGCCGCGCACATGCATAATGCAAATTTCAGACTTATGTGATTTTCTCATGGATACCATTGTCAGACATGGACCAAAAAAAAAAATGGGACCATTCGGGAAGCTATACCTTTCAAATAAAAAAAAAATTATCAAAATCGGTTCACCCACTTAAAAGTTATGAGGTAACAAACATAAAAAAAAAAAAAATACAGTCGAATTGATAACCTCCTTTTCTTACAGAAGTCGGTTAAAAAACACATGTCATATTTGTTATCAGCTTTACGCTGTATTCCGCACACAGCAGGGTAGGCAGAGTGAACCTAGTGTTAAGTCACTCTGTCTTCCACTTGCCGCCGCATTCTGGAGGCATTGCGTGTTTAGACACCAGAGCGAAGAAATGGAAATATAAATTTTAATAAATATATCATTTCCTAGAGTGAGGATCGAACTCACGACTAGTTGCGTTAATAGTCACACTTAGTACCACTACGCCACGACGGCCTCCACATTTGTTTATATTTACAAATTAACCCCAATTAAAAGAAACACCATTTCACTCACGCAAACATTGTGTAAACATAACGTATGCCCTTTTCGATAAAATTGCTGACTTTGACGTTTTATTTCCCGCCATTTTTGATCCAATATGGCTGCAATTTGCTCATGCAGTCAGCGTTTTGGCACTGTATTTGTTTAAACTCGTTGTGGGTTATTTTCTTTTATTATTTTACGAGTGAAAATTATTATCGTTGTTACGTACAAATTTATTGTCGATTACTGTACTTTGAAATATATTTATTATAGAAAACATAAATTTCTATAGTTATTAAACTAGTGGGAGTTAATTGACTAACACATAATGCTAATAACGTAAAAAACGGAAACTATAGATAATTAATAAAACAAAAAATATATGACAAAAATTAGTGGACAATAAACCCAGGCTCAGCGTCTGAATGTTAATACTATAGTTGTGGTTTCGATTGCTACGCTCGCTCTGGTAACGTGAAAAAACAATATGTTGAGTTACGCCATTCAATACCCAATGTCTCGAAAATTCAGCGGAAAGTGGAGAACGGAGTGTCTTAATGTGGAGAGTGCAGCTAGAAAACCTTTACACCACATCCCACAAAATTTGTAAAAAATGAATGAAAATTAAACTATACTATCACTTACGAAAATTAAATAATTTGTTCCTTAAGTTCACTTTCATAACTTCACACAACCAGGAAATTTTGAAGGGGAACCTCATAGGTACCCTCATATACACGTCAAACTCCCAGATCCTCTACATCTAAACCACATCGGTTGCCAAATGAATGATTAACCAAACTAACATTAAGATTTGAATAAGGGACTGAAAGTAGAATCACTTGGCAATTACAAACTGACAAATGTCCGGGTATTAGGCACATGTGCCGCCAACTTCTGGAGACGGCGAGCAAGACACATGATGCCCATTTGGATCGGCTCGGACCACTATTAGAGTAATCATTTTATATGGATTATTTTGGATTGTATATTATATTGTTATTGTTTGTATTACAATATGTTTTTAGTGGTATGGGAACCTGGGAGCCTAGAATTTAGACAATCCATTTCCATTAAGAACGTGGCGAACGAAATGTTTTGATATTGGGTTCCTTCTGCGCGAAAAATTCGTAAAGCTATATTTCTTTCAAGATTTTTTTCTTCAAACTCCTTTACAGAGAATATTTAAAGGTAAGTCACTTACTCCTTCAGTGTTAACACATCCTAAAGTGTATATGTTAAACCACCTCTTATTTGTACGATGATAATACTCAACACAGCCTTCTGTCTAACTCAACATCCCCATCTCCTTATTACAAATATTTCCTAATATTTACATTTTATATCAAATTTTACTACGATACATTAAAGTAATATTCTAAATAAACATTAATATAAATAATTTAAAGTTAGCGTAGGCGAAAATAATATGACATAGAAAAGCTAATCTAAACAAACGTTAACCACATATCACGTCCATGCGTGCTATTAATATCACAAATAGATAAAACCTCCTTTTCGAACCAATGTCTCACAGACCAAACATAATTGAGCTCTCCAAGTTAAATATTATCGTACACACTGTATGGGAACCATGGGTCATTATTAACTGGTTAATAGCGATTCCTTATGGGTAATAGGCAGAAAGTTTCGAAAACCTACGCAACACCCACGTGTTCTGATTATCGGTGGAAATTGAGGATGCTATTTTGTGTTGGGAAAGATATGGAATATTGTATTCATATATACTAATGTTAAAGTGGCACTCAGAGACGTTCATTAGTGTTAATATTTAGTGACAGTTAATTATTATTTATTTATATGAATAAAACTCTTCCGTTAATAACTGGCAGAGGATGGACAGACGAAACTACTGGATTTGGAAAATCGATTTTTGGCATCTATGTACATTATACAGCTTGTGACTGTAAACGCGAGAGGTTGTGGGTTCTATTCACGCTAGAAGAAATAAAATAATTAGGCAATGGATAGTTTCTAAAACATAAGAAATTAACTATGTGTAAGTTCAAGTCACATTTTCTTATTGCCATAATATTCTCATGTAATAGTATTTTGTCAAAATATTTTGTCTTATAATAAGCATTATTGATATTTGTTCTACTATCATGCAAAAAACACTAAACTGATTCTGTAAAGTTTTACACAGTAATATCGCTTATAAGCGGGTGAAGGCGAATTGAAGTCTCTAGTTACGAGTATATACAAGTATAACGCCAAATTAGAAACTGAACTTTACTTAAGGTCTAATATATGTCTAAAACCAAGCTTCCTCACCATATAGATCATCAGTAAGCCCAAGATTTAGCAATACCGTGCCCATAACAACAATTAACACATAACTTACCCGACATTGGACAAAATCCATTAAGCTTTCAATAAGGCACACACTCTGGCTATTATAATTTTGATACGGGTAAGGGATCGGCCAGTAGGAATTAACTTATCACTGTACGCATACCTCGAGCATTTATTACTGTGGGACGTATTCTAATTGCAATATCTATTAATTGTTTAAAATTTATTCTTTCATATTGTTTATTTAGTTTGAAAATTTTCAGGGTGTTTTTTTTCTGAAATGAGCTTGCTTTTTACCTGATTGGCAACGCAGGGATTATGTAGATTATAAAAATACATGACATCTACATACATACGAATACATATATACTTAAAATCAATATAGACAAAACTATAGATAAGTATAAAAATATGGAATGATATATTTTAGTTAGTAAGAAATGAAAGATGTTGAACACTCTCTATTAAGAAGCCTCAAGGTACAAGTCAATTGGAAAGTCCTAAATTAAAAAATAATACAAAAACCCGAATGCTTGAGAAGAAAAGGAAAAAAAAGAAGTCCAATACTTCTTTAGAATTAACAATCGGGACTTCGGACTCTTTAACCATTTAAATTTTTACAACTAGCACTCTAAAATTAATATAGTCCTATGCCCTTTGAATCCGGTAGCTTTCATAAGATCAGTGCACCTGGTTAGTGGGCGGCCTGTGCTGGTATTGCCAAGATATGGTCGCGGTGGTATCAGTTATCGGTGCTCTTAACAATTGGGCTGCCAATTGTCACTTCAGCTTGCAGATTTTAAGGGTTTCTCATTCTGTAATATTTCTTTCTCTAATTTTACTATAAGTATCTTAATTTGGTAACTACTTTCAATAATTAGAAATTGAATTTACACTCCATTCCAGTTCATCCCTGTACCCACCCCAGACTCGGACCGGGAGGCTCAAGACACATATCTCAGGGAGGGATGCAAGAAATGCCCCAACAATATGTAGATTTGAGTTCGTCTTGTGGTCATTATTGTAGAGCGGGCGATGAGACTTCGTAGTTATTTATTTGGAATTTTAATATAAGAAAACCGTTTGATATTAAGCCTTTTTAGTTTTACTCTTAGATTTTTATTTTATAGTTAATTGAGATACTATCTTCTAGAGAATATGCTTATAAAATTACTTGTTAAAATTACAAAATTATTATTATATTAAACACAGGAATAGAATAATTTAAAACTCGCTCTAGAAAACACTTAACTAAAGCAAAATTTAAAACGACCTACCTATACGTATATTACTAACTTACATTTAATTAACGATTAATTGATATCTCTGGGTGTCTAAAATATCCCTATTCTCTAAGTAGTAAATAACTTTATTTAACTCAAATTATGTATTATAGTATCAAAATCATTCAGTTCAACGATTTCGGGTGTTCATAGCAGTTCTCGTACCAAATGTTTTGTCTGCTTTAGTTGGCCAATATGTGACGGCCCGGCACATGGCTCGAATATCCTTCGAAGATGAGTTTGGATTGAGACAGCCCTTTTAGTCTAAGAGATAGTAGGTATTAGTTTTGACAATTTCAAAATTTTACCCTAACGTTAATTAATAAAAAAGGTAAACGTTAATTAAAAGGTAAATCGTCATTTTTATTTATTTTATGTCAAAAATTTGCATTTCTAATATTCCAAAATAATGATATCATAAAATCGAAAAAACATTAAGTCACAATACACATGGATGCTACTTACGATGAATTATTTGTATATAGAGTATCTTAACACTAGGTGCCCAGGTTCCCTCTGTCTCCCCAGCTATGCGCAGATACAACGTGAACCTAAAAAAAAAACAACCGTCAACCTCAATACAAGGCCATAAAACAAACGTTAATCCATCACTGAGTATCAACTTATCTATTTTTATACTTAACGTCTCATGTATATCTAAACAGAAGCTTTGTTTCATGTCAGCTCCTATAGTATGCCGTCGTCTCAAGGCGTAGGGATGTCCAATACAGGTTTTAATATATGTATAATATATATGAATATATAATATGTATAATATTCGATTGTCGTGTATGTCTGTGGGAATTATTAATGCCACTTGCACCCGGGGACGGGTTGGATGCGGGCTTATTTAAATAGTTCTGTATTTGATACTGTGTTTAATAAAGGTGTATTTGTATTTGAGAATTTGGTTTGTTTATCTGTCTTAGCATGTGTGAATGTGGGGTTATTACGAGAAGTTTTTAATTTTAACTAAAATAGTAAAGCCGGACGTGGTGCATGTAAACAAGCGGGCGACTGGGAACGCGACAGGTTTTGGGTTCAATTTCCATTGGTGGAAATGAGGTATTAAATGTTTTCAGTTGCTCGCTCCTTCCTTTCCTAGTAACGGGGAAAAGTGCGGCGTTGAGTTCTGCCACCGAACCCATTTGTCGTGTTTAGTAACACGTTTTGGTCCCTGCGTCATGACAGGCTATAAGTAATGGAAAATGTGGCAAATGCTATGGAAAGATTTGATTCTATTCTAACATATTTTTAAATATATGTTAATATATGACATATAATTTTTTAAAGACTATATGTAAGTAAGCTATGAGCATTTGCCAGCCCTTACCCTTCTATCGCAGAAGGAGCTGGACAATGAAATATTCGCTCATTAGCCCGTCTACTGATTAATTGGGCTCCTTAGTTTTAACACACTACTGAGTTTCAGCGTTTTGTGATACAACCGATCATTACTATATTTTGAAGTCTTAAGGAAAAAATTACAATAATCATAACAGAAATTATATAATTGTCCACTCGGACTTGGCACCAAATAAAAACCAAAATGGACTTTTAGAGTTCAGTTTTATTTATTTTAGACGAAGCTTAAAAGAGAGCTTCTCTCTCCCTAAACGTCTTTTGCGTTATATAGCCGTTTACTGTGTAAAAGAGTTTACGTATATAATAAAAAAATAAAATTAGTAAAAACAATATCAAAAACCTAAATAATAATCCGTGGTGTGTTTTATGTTTTTATTTGCCACAAAAGGATCAGAAATTGATGATAATGATGATCCTTATCCTCTATTCCCCCGATTGGGAAACGAACTCATAACCACTTGCATTGTCTTATTTTATTGGCATACTGCACATATTTCTCAAAAAAAAATTCAGCTTCTTTAAAACTTCTTCTTCCGCTCACAAACAGACCACCGATGTCTTGCTACCCATTCTATTGTTTATACATAAGATATTATAATGTGTTTTGTAGGTAGCCGTGATATGGAGGTATTTACGAGTGAGATAACTTAGAGGGGAATGTGGAAGCCTATATGGAGATACCTCTTATCGTTCTCACATCGCTTAGATGTTAGATACACTAAATATGCGGTAAAAACTGATGCCATAAAATTGGCATTGCCAGCATATTTTGTACTATGTAGATTGTAGGTATTCAATGAAGTTCTTGATTTTTTGTCTGTGGAAAGGAGTTTTAATATGGTTTATAATTATTTTGAGGTAAATGTTGCTTTTATAATAATTTATTTTAGTCTTTTTGATATACGTATGTATGGTTTTAATATATTCTGTGTCTAATTATTATTTTCCTCTCACATAAGTCTATTATTATTAATAAACAGAATCACTTCATTCTCCGCTCTCCGCCCAAATATTGTTTGACAGTGTCATTACAGATCCAAGCTATACCTAGACCATTTTAAGTCTAGAAAGGCACTCAATGGCTCGAAAAACAATAAAATTATTATATTGGCACATACATACATTTATTGCATTTTTTCAAGTGAGATTAGAACTTATAATCGTCATGTTTTATGACCACTGAGCCACAACTGAATTATAATAAACTAGCGGACGCGCGCAGCTTCGCTTGCGTATTTAAGGGTGAATTCTAATAACCCATGAAACATGTGTTCAATGAAATATTTTTAAGAGTCTAAATTTCAAATTTTATAAAAATGAGTGGCGTTTTAAAGATTTTTCCATACAAACTTTCAACCTCTTACTTGCACCCTTAGGGGGTGAATTCTAGAAAACCATGAAACATATGTTCAATTAAATATTTTTAAGAGTCTAAATATCAAATTTTATAAAAATCGGTGGCGATTTAAGAATTTTCCCATACAAACTTTCAACCCCTTATCTGCATCCTTAGGGGGTGAATTCTAGAAAACTATGAAACATGTATTTAATTATATACGTTTAAAAGTCTGAATTTCAAATTTTGTAAAAATTGGTGACGATTTAAAAAAACCTATACAAACTTTCAACCCCTTATTTGCACCCTTAGGGGGAGAATTCTGGAAAACAATGAAACACGTGTTCAATTAAATACTTTTAAAAATCTAAATCTCAAATTTTATAAAAATCGGTGCCGATTTAAATTTTTTTCCATACAAACTTTGAACCCCTATTTCACCCCTTTAGGGTTAAAATTTTTCAAAATCCCTTCTTAGTGGATGTCCAGATTACAAAAGTAAACATTTGTCCAAATTACACGTTTCTACCATCAGCGGTTACGGCTGTGCGTGCGTCTTACCTCAGTCAGTGAGGACAAGTCCTTTTATATATATAGATTATTAAGGCAGCTTCACGCTGAATCCCGCGTATAGTAAGAAGACTCTATTTACGACGTTCCGTATAATTTTTGAGGATTGGGATTTGAGTGGCGGAACTCAACGCCGGGAATATGAAGATAAAAATAAAATATTCCTTTATTAATAAGTAATAAAACGGACAAACGTATCCGTAATATAAATTCAAGTGTAACTCTATCCCTATATTAGAAAGGTATCTTGTCCCTAGTTTCATATGGACATAATTGTCGAATGCAGATGTCGCAAACCCAACCGAGATTAATCTTAACGAGGGTAGAGCTATACTTATGCGATTTGTGGGTGTTTTAAGTAGAAAGTTGAAGCGATTTTGATAATATTTTAATAGTATTAAAGTTTACAATTTCAGAGGTTGATTGGAGGATATATCTTATGGAGTTAAGTCCACTGTTGGTAAATATATTTCTATAATTGTTTTTATTTATTAATTTTTTCAAGTGTTGAAATATATTATATACATTTTATTATATAGTGCGTAAAGGTCGATAAATTTATGTTGCATAAAATTTCATTTAATCTTTAATTTTTTATTACTGAACACTTTTTATTTTCTAAATTTACATTTTAATGTTAGTCACTGTTACTAATTCATTTTCATTTTTAATCTATATCTTTATAAAATTATTTAATTTAAAACCTACTTTGAGTACTATGAATCTGCGAGAGATGGAGTACCATCATAATATATTAAATTTCGTAAAAACCAACATAACTCGGCAACGACCGTTCAAGATTCGTGCAATACCACCACTGGAACTTCATATAAAACAAATTAAAAAAACGCTTCAGCCTATCACTCCAACCGTACAAAAACAATACGTGTAATATACACGGGGTTCGAATCCAAATCACGTGGCCAGGTTATATCCATAGCAGCATACGTTCATAAGCCGGGATAAGTAAGCTAATATTGGTCCGCGGGATTGCTTGCACGCTAGTCTGTGTGGCCAGCATCATCCGATTGCTATACAATTAGAGAATACACAGTTTATAAACAAATACAATTGATCGATTTGAGGGTAGATCGAATGTTTGGTATTTTGTTTTAGCTTATGTTTTTAGATGGTGGGAAAAATATGGTGAGTTTGGGATTGGTATACTTATATTAATAATCATAATAAAAGCAATTTCTTAATTCCCAATTAAACGTCTAAAGTAAATTATTTGATTTAGTTTCTTTCCTTTCTTTCGTTTCGTTCGTAGATCTGACGTAGTACCTACTATATTTAGCTTTATACTTATCTGACTAGTACTTTTTCAGCTTTACGTTTTTTTTGGATATATCAAGGTAGGCAAAGGGAACATATAGTTAAGACACTTCATCACCCAATATTGCCAAACGAAATATTTTTTTTATAGATTTCTTCTACCGACTCTACTAAAAGCAGGATGCAGCGTGATAGTAAAAAAAAATATTTTAAAAAATCTCATACTTTTAAGAATAATATTATTAAAACAGTTACTTTGTATTTATATTTCATAATAAAACAACAAAAATAAACATGTCTGTCTGTCTCGTCGCAGATTTCGTAAAGCCTTTTCAGAACGCACTTTACACCTTGTGGTATGTAAATGTATGGTAATTCCCCGACTTGTACAACTCATGACCAGGTCCCAAACTATTTGCGGGAATCCCATAACTTCTGTTTTCATTTGGTATGTAGATGTTCAAATTAATATGTTTGGTTTACATTAGGACTGAAAGGATCATATATTTGAATATGTTATAATATGTCTTTACGTTTAAATAGTACATATGCATATACGTATATATACTAATACTAGTGGACCCGAACGCGGCTACGCCCGCTTGAACTATACGAATATTTATTAAATTTATTTATGAAATTATTTACAGTTTTCAATAGAGAGATGCGATAAGCAAGCTCGTTTTGGGTGACGTTTTCTAACAACAAATTTTGCAAATCGTTGCTTAGCAACCGTCGCTATGTGACTGTTGTTGTTAATATGGTGGAATAAATTGCATGTCAAATTAATAAGTGTTTTAATGTATTGGTATATATCGAAAATATTACAAATATGAGAAAAAAAAGTATCCTATGTTCATCCCGAGACCCTCAAGTATCTCTATATGAGTATTTTATCACAATTAAATTAGCGGTTTGGCCCTGATTGCGTGAAAGACAGACAGACAGACAGAGTTACTTTCGAATTTATAATATAGGTATGAATTGTAAAACTGAAAAGTTTGTTTATTCAATGCGTTGATAACAAGAACTGTAGGTAGACTATTTATCTAGAAAAGCTATATAGTATAAAAAAAATTCAATTGGGGCGAAGCTGTGGGCAAACGCTAATATATTCGTACCTATAACAATGGATCGGATAATAATTAATTTAAACATTATTTTAATATTTTTATCAGCGTGCAATGGTTTGTTCAGTAGAGTAATTTATATTATTTAAGAATTCATTCCCCCGATCGGGATTCGAACCCAAAATCGGCGTTTAATGGCGACGGCCACTAAAAATAACATTATCTCTAGTCCCAAATATAAAAGTGTCACATTTCAATTTACTCTTTAATATATTTTAGTTTTAATATCCCCGAGGCGTGTAATTTATACATATTAGAAAGGTATAATATTACTAATATGATTTTTTCTAGTTGTTTTTTTTATCTGGGGTATTTGCTGTTGCTTATAATTTACAATGAGAAAAAAAACGAATGGGTGTAATGGATATGGGTTAAAATCTCACATATTAAACTTTTATATCAATGTTAATATTTATTATTTAAGTGAAAATTACATTATTTTTCCTTAACATGTCTCTCTCCTTTTCACGAAGCTTCCTAATATATTATTGAAAAAAAAAACAACAATAAATAAACATAACTGGAAGTACTTATTTAAAAAAAAACATTAAAAAAAAAACGTAGCCGGATTCGAATCCGCACCAATTTGAAACTGAGTGGCTTAAAATTAGTATTGTGAGAGTTGTACGAACAAAATATCGATATCTAAAACCAAATCGCCTTGTTATGAAAAGTTTTACAGATAAGTTAGCTCATATCCTGAAGTTCTCGGATTCATATCCGAATTAATATCTCTATGATATGGGAGTAACTCGTTACGTGTCTGCGGTTGTGAATCTATGAAATATTATAGGAGGTATTTTATTTTTACTATTTACTTAGTATTTATTGTTATTTATAAGATTTTCAAATGATTTATTGGAGTACTGGTGGCGTTTGTTTTGTTTGTGTCCATTTAATGGTTGTGGGTTCTATTCAATTCGGTTTTCCTTATTTTAATGAGAAAACTATATACTATATAGCATAATATCTGTGAAACGATACAATAAATAAATATTGTATGAAAAAATAAGTAAGATATGAGATATGATAAAGAATGAGATATATCTCTATTTTCTTCTTTCTGTAAAAGTAGGAAATGCATAAAGAAATTCGGATACGCCTATTTATATATTAAAATATATTTAAACGACTCTACCAATAATATGTTGTCAGTTGCATAATGTAATTTGCGGCAGCGGCTTAGGGATTAGTGTCAAATAAATTATATTACTTTAGTTCGAACAGATTATTAATTTACTTAAGCCTTACTTATAATATATATAAGTATATGATAAGTGTTGTAAAGTATTTCCGTCCAAAGAAATTCGATAGCTCCTATAGAAAAACGTATTTATCGCCTCGAGAGCGGAAAATTAAGATAATTCATTACCCTTAGTGGGGATCGAACCCACCACCACCGCACTTACAGCCAGTAACTGTACAATATTATACATGTAGATATTTATTATATACTACTACTACTACTACAGTTGCATATTTTCATACAATTTTCATAAACTACTCATAAAATATCAAAAAAGAAACAAAATATACACGCTTAGACTATTTATCAAATAAGTACTGTACCCATTTACATATAAAATTTAATTTAATTTCGTAACTCCCTGTAAGAGATGCTTGGTCGGTTCAATTTCCGACAATATCGACAACATATTGTCGCTTCGGGACTAATGTGACTTAAATGTGTATTTCAATTTACAATATATATCGACAAACAAACATAAATAACTAGTTAAATATGACTTAAATTATATAATTCTTATATAAATTTTAGCTTAGGATATAGTGGACGTATTTCGATTTTTTTTCACGCTTTATTCCGTAGACGTTAGGGCACGCAGAGGTAGAGGGAACCGAGTGAGTGCGGCACTTTTTGCTGGATTTTGGAGGCATTGCGAACTCAACGCCGGGCTTTATCTTGACATTAGAGCGAAAAAATATTTGGTAATATTAAATATTTGGTTTCCCCGAGTGGGGATCGAACCCATAACCATTCGCGTTTACAATGATACATATATGTGCCTCTGCGCCACAACTGACCTCTGAAGATAAATATAGAATAAAACTACGACTATAAATCTGGCTTAGGGCGTAGTAAACAAAGTACTGGGGGATTGATCATTTAAATTATTATTACTGAAATCGTTCCCCTGAATGGGAATGGAATCCCCAACCATAAAGCTTCCACTGAAACGCTTCTTCTCCATCTTCTCCAAACTTCAATATCAATTCCAATATTATTATTGTTATTAAGTACTATCAAATAATAAATAGTAAGAAAATACCAGAAATGACAGCAACATCACATAACGACGACATAGCTGAGAGTTGAGAGAGACAGAAGGTAAGATCGTGAGCTCTGGAGCAAATATCTTGAAATTCTTGATAGCTACACCGGCCGTCCGTCTGATTTGTACACATTGCGTGCTCTACGTTTTGGTGGAGAGTTGTTATTACCACCTTTTTTGTTGGCTAGTGAAGGATTTTCTGGTTTCCTTTTTTAAATTTGCTTGGTTATTTTTTGGTTTTGTTGTCGATGATAGACAAGTAACTTTATTTAAAACTATTTTTATTTATTATCTCTCCTTAGTTCTTTTTATATATTTATATCTTGTTAACTTTATATATAGTTATACGGAAATGGAGCTTATTATCGTAGTAAAATGCATCTAAAAATCTGTCGTTAATTCTATACCTTGAAAAAAAAACACTTTGTGGTGGCAAAACTAAACGTTACATTTAATCTAATCTAAAAAGGAAGTTATTTGGAAAATATTAACCTCTTAATATGTAAAAAATAATATTTAAATTATCAAAATTATTTAAAACATGGTCGTTATATCATCTCCATACAATACACATGTCACATGCAATAATAGGTATAGAAGGGAAACAATCAAATGCATGAGATTCGGAACGTTCCCCGGCGGATCCTCATTGAGGAGGAAGTTGAAATCCGATTGCAAATAATACTAACGTTGGTATTAAAATTTTAGTCACATGTGTTATTTTGATATGGAAATGTAATCAAAATTAGTCGAATATTAGTGAAAATTGCTTATATTAAAATAGTTGAAATAGAAGATAAAGAGAAGAAGAGAATAGAATAGAATATAAAGAAGAGGCTAAAGCTGAATTATCTCTCTCCCGCTTCCGTGGTCAGAGTTCAATTTACTGTTCTCATCTCCAGCGTAAAAGAACACCTTTAATACTCTTGGGTGTCTAATTCTTCTCGATCTTAAAAAGAAAATAATTGCAATGGTAAAAATAAACATGCCATAGCAGTAGAAAAGCGATCCATGTTCTGTATTTGAAGGTTATGGACTCAGGAGGCTTTATGCTTGATTCCCCATCGTTCTGGTAAGACGGGCACTAAGTTGCGCCATTCAACAAGGAATATCTCGAATCCTGGAAAAGGAGAATAGAGTGTTTTATTACTACAGAGGAGGCAGTACAGGAAAGGCAACGGCCTATCCTGTTCTATTCGGGGTAAAGTATAAAGACAAAAAAGACTCGGATATTAGATATTAGTATTATTTTGATAATTATGAATAATAACTTTTTAATACTTCTTTCTTCACATCTCAATCGTGAATTTTATTTAAGAGGGTTCTAGTATATAGAATTTTTATTGTCACTCTTATTTACGTTTAAAGTTTAGGTCAAAGAAACTTAGTGACCAATTTTTCTGATACCGTAAGTAATACAAAAGTCTTTAATTTGTCTCATCTCAATGTAGGATTGGAACCTGGGACATTGTGTGTAATATGAGCTAAGCGCAGGCACGATACAAAGAGTACTGTACACAATGTGCCATTGTCATTGACATACTCTTTGTTGTGCGACAAGCAGTTATTTATAAAGGAGATACTTATAATGTATTAAAAATGTATCAAAATGAATATTGAACATTACAATGATTCTGTACTCGTTTTATTTAACTTAAATATTCTTTTAAATATTAAGTTTATTTTGCTTTTAGTACTGAGTTATATTAGGGCGGTTATGGTGGAGTGGCATAGCGCTTGTAAACTGTAAACAGCGTTCTGGGTTCGATTCAAATTTCATTTTTTGTGGTGTTGAATTCTGCAATTCAACGCATAATAGTTCGGAAATTGAGTGGTAATTGGTCTGTCTGTGTTATTGTCAAAGTTGTCTGGCCTCTCTAAATCTAGGCAAGGTGGAATCTGGATAGTTAAGTTCCTTTTTTAATCTAATTCCTTTAGGCGTGCCAATTGAGCACATTTCAAAATCATGGGGAATGAAGAAAGAAATTGATCAGTGAAATCAAGAGTAAATAATACTTATGAGACAAAATTAACAGTTTAAAAATGGAAATTTAAGAAATAAAAATATTAGTAATTTTTATTTGTATTATGTAAGATAAAATGATCAAAAAGAATAATTAAAAATAAGTCTTCTATACTAGTTCCAAAATTAACATTATTTAATATTTTTACCTCATAAAATGCGAACCTAGATACCACGAGATAGCAGATATTATGACAATCCGTACAATTGGCTATAAGCTGGCGAGTGATTATCTCGCTTCGCACACTGTCGTTTCGCCATTTGTTTAAATTACATTACCATGTGCAGGCGCAGCTTAACTTGTGCTACACTGAATATTTGTAGCTATAGGTTTAAATTATCAGAAAAAGTGATAACATAATAATTGCGTATAGAAAAAAAATGGTTTTGACAATAATTACATTATAAGATAAGTATTACGTTATTAGTTTTTTATACACCTCGAAAAAGGCAATGTGACTCTTAAGACACGTTCTTTCGTTTTTTATATACAATATTTTTTGCCACGACCTGACTAGTATCACAATTCTACGGATTGTCTTCTGCAATCTAATGATGTTACCATAAAAGATAAATATTCTATTTTAAAACGTGCAACAAATAAAAATACACGTATTTGGCGCTTAACAACAGTGTCTATATAGCAAAAATTAAAAAAAACCTATCTATACTAATATTAAAAATTCAAGAGTTTGTATGGTTGGACGCGTTAATCTCTGGAACTGATTTGAATTGAAAAACTCTCTATATGTGAAATAGTCGGCATATCGAGGAAACTCTTTTTATGAAAATAACTTACTCACAACGTGAACAAAGCTTCAGTCAAAGACTAGCTATTTTAAAAATATAAGCTATAAAAACATCATCGCCTCAACCTGTCACTACACAACAGCCTTTATAACGTGTGTATAGTGACACGCGTGGGCGCGCTGATGTGTGTACTCAGATTAAATTGCATTAACACAATATATTCACATATCACGCTATCTAACAATGTACGAGTAGAGGCGACTTGTCGTGGGTTCGATCCCCACTCGAAGTAATAAAATATTTATTAAAATTTTAAATTTATGTATTGATTTCTTGGCTCTGGTGTCGAGGGAAAACTCGGCCTTGAATTCCGCCATTCACGCACTGCTTCAAGAATTCGGCGGAGAGTGGGTAACGGAGTGTCTTAACACTAGGTGTCTTCTACCTACCCTGCTGTGTGCGGAATATAGCGTGAAGCTGATTTAAGAATATACTAATGTGTCTACTATTTTAAGAAGAATGAATGTTGTATGCAAGTGACAAATAGTGCATTGTGTAGTAGCTGGTGGATTTGAATTTGTAATAACTTTGTTTTTCTTCTGTATAGCATTGTAATATATTACTGGAAATAAACGTAAATTAATGTTTCAAAGCTATATGTTATGGCATTATTTTTGATTGCGGTGGTAGTGCTTTCAATTTCTGCTAGTGCTAGAATATTTTTATTGTAAGCAGAATTATATTCTTTATACTACTTCATTTCTTTCTTTTATTAAATTCAACACAATGGCGAGACGTGTACGACGAAAAAGAAAGAAAAATATTCAATTTCTCCAAATGGCGATCGAACCTACAACAAGTATATAAATCTAGACGCGTCCCACTCCACCCTGACGACCACGAAGCAACCAAATTATAAACCAATATCCTATTCCATATTATATCAGTACTAGACAAGTATTAGTTCGACGACAACGCATTATACATACGTAATGCTCCACCCACTCGTACAAAATAAACATGGGAGTCTAAACTTATTAGAATTTATGAAATTCAACCTTATGTTAAAATCATGAATATTTAAAGATTTCGCATACTTAAAATTTTACTCTTATTTTGGTTTAGGGGTTAAATTGTATCCGATTTATACTCCTTCCCTATTAAAAATACTGATTGTAATGTCGTTACATTTGTTTGTATATGAAATTCAAATTATTAATATTAATTAACATAGCTTGTATTTTTTTCAAGTCATTTTTGATAGAGAAATTAAGAGAATGTTAAAAAAATACTATTAAAAAAGTAATAGTATTAGTTTAAAAAAAAACATTAAAAATCACTGCAAAATTTTATATAGTTCCATGTATTAAATAAATATATTTCAGCATAATTAGTTGACTACGTCAGACTAATGCCTCGAGTGACCTCTTCACCGTCCGCACAGACTGGTTTGGAAATAAAACTAAAGGAAATTGCTTTTTCTCATATAAATGGTAAAAATATTTATTATTGACATAACTGAATGAAATAAACCGAAATTATGGTTCAGTTAAAGTTTGACACGATGGTTGTAAGTTTGAAATCTTCTCTGAGTGGCGTAACTCAACACCGCGTTATGCCTCGTTACCAGAGTGAGGAAATGAATATATTAAATATTTCATTCTTCCGAGTGAGAGTCGAGCAAATAACCGTCGCGTTTACAATCTTCTTACTCTTCTCTTCTTTTATTGGTGTAATTTATTCTTTTGCTTTATATTTTTAGCATAGCAATGTACACAAATAGAACGTAGAGTCGAGACACTCTTTTCTCTGCTTTCTATCAAAATTTGAAATATTCCTGTGTAATTATTCGAATTTTTAAAGGATTCAAATATATTCTAAAGCAATATAAAAATATAAAAAAAATATTAAAAACCCTAACTCTAGGGCATATACTGTCGCAACAAAATCATAAAATTCCCTACAACAAGTGTTTCATAGTAGATCAATTTAGTAGAAAATTACTTACATCTTACACCATACTATATTGTTAACTATCGTAGGACTAGGTGCCCTACACACGTACGGAATTAAAATAATTGCCTTTGCAAGACTGTACCGATGGCAGATAGAGACCTGGTTGCACACGCAATTTTACATGTGAAATGGATCTTTGAGGCCTATGTGTAAGCTAATGTGATTGGTTGTGGGTTCGATTCCTATTTGAAGAAATTAAATATTTATTTAAATATATATTTTCAGAGTTCCGCCACTCAACACGCAATGTCTCCGGAATTAGGTGGAAAGTGGAGAACGGAGTGTCTTAATACTAGGTTCCCTCTGGATACCCTGCTAATATGTGAGATACAAAAACCTGAAGCTGATGAAGCTAGTTTAATTTTATTTAATAGTTTAAATTCAATCTTAAATTATTGTTTTATTAGTTTTGAGAACGTGTCTCTATATTGTGTTTATTAGAAAACTGGTAAATAATACTAGACTTTAGATTTTTTTTTATGAACATTTACATTTAAATTGTAATATATTAAATATCTATATAAATTAAAACCACATTATACACTACTGCACATAGAATCGTCCTCAAAACGGATCTACCAGCAATAAAATTTAATTGAGGACAAAACAAAATCAAAGTATGCAGTTCAAAAAGGATGCATAATAATTGCTATCTCTATGCAGAGCGACCCTATCGTTCGAGCGTTTATAAAAATGCATCACTAATTAAGAAACATTTTGTACGGGCGTGTATAGCCAGTAGAGTCCTGGCCATTCGGGGGACCTGCCTTCTGTGGACCTACCTTCTGTGGACGTACCTTCTGTGGATTTTCATTTTTTCGCAGTTTTGAGTTATGAATTTTTAATGAGATCGCTAGAGATTATGAGCCAGAAGTCATTTCCCGGTAAAGGAGAAAAAAACAGTGCCGTTTGTTCGGGTCGGGCCATAAAAAGCGCTGAGCTCGTGGAAATAGAAAAAAGTGGAGCCATCTTGTGAATGAGACGGTCTTTTTGTTTGTTGTTTGTTTTGATGTAATTACGCTTGTTTTGTGGCCACGTTTTCATATCTACTTGAGGGTAATCCACATTCCGTTTTCGGGCTGGGTACCGCTTACCAGACTCTTATTTTCCGGCTCCAGGGGTTCGTGGATTCAAAAGCATTGTTTGATGGATACATAATTATTGCAGCATTGCAAGAGTTTTATGATGTCTGTCCGAAAATATGGGTGTACTTGAAACTTGTTTTCGTCGTGTCCTAGAGCGTGCAATATGCTAGCATTACTCTACAGTCACAATTCCTAATCCAAAAAGTCGAGCGCTGGTTCCTTTTTTAGTGGTAACAGAATTTTGTAACAAAAAATTTGGTAACACTTGTCTTAATTAATTCTATGGTTTTGGGCTTGATTTTAAGCTTTTCTATTTTAATATCAATTGCTAAGTATACAACACGTAATGTCTCCTGAATTCAGTGGAAATTGGGAAACGGAAGTGTCTTAATAGGAACGAATTGTCTCACTCCAAAGTTCCCTCTGCCTACCCTGCTAATACTATTATTTATTTATTAATAACTATTAAATCTTGCCAATTTTCACAATAAACAGTTAAACAATAATAGAATTGACTAAAACTAAACAAACCATAATTCATCATACAAAAATTAACAACATTGAAAGTCAAAATAATGCATATTTCTGACCAAAACTCTCTATATTTTTACTCATTTGTGAGATTTGCGGTCCGGATATTTTTATTTCAGTACTCGTTACACTCAAGTCTAGCACTGTTGCAGTTACTATAATATAAATTCATATAGTAGTACACCAGAACTACAATTTTTATCATTTCAGCTTATTAAAAACCTTCTTTCTCTGTTTGACATTTATTGCTGAGTATTACTTGTATTTGTAAAGGGAAGTAGATGTAAAGGTCGTCATGGTGTAGAGGCACATTGTATCACCGCGATTGTTGCAGCTTCGATTCCCAATAGCGGGGTATGCAAAAGGAATCTAGTGTTAAAGCACTCTACTGCTCTGTTTTCGCACAATTTTGAAACGTTACGTTTGTGGCAGAGCTCAAAACCTCGTTTTGTTAAAATAGCTTTCCTCGTTATATGTTAAAATTAAAATAACTAATTCCGCCGAATGGGCTCGAATCCATAATTCCCGCATTAACAGACGGACGCTTTGCCAATACGCCATAGCGGTCTCTACTCTACAATAATAGGGACCTTCGTTCATATAAATATTTATATGAACAGAATAATTTAAAATTATTATAAAATTTCTCATACAATAAATTTAAAATCTTCATACAAAAACAAATAATTTGTATTAACCCTATTCTACATATATTTAGTAGACGCATAACAAACACGTCTAACGTTGTACAGGACAGGTTGGATCCCGCGCTCCCGGCACGAGATTAGACCTAAACCCTAATTAGATTAGCAACGTGTATGGGGGCTTATTATTTACTCTACTCTGGAAAATTATGAAGATTTTTAAAGTTTAAATATTGGTATGTGAAGGTTGTGGGTTTGATTCCCAGTCGGAGAAATTTATTTTTTTATATTTCTTCATTTTCTTTGCTCTGGTAATGAGGAAAAGTGCATCATTGAAGTCTGTCAATCAACACAGAATGTTTCCAGAATTTGGCGGAAAATGGGAAATGGAAGTGTCCTAATGGAGAACGGAGTGTCTTAACACTAGGTTCCAATTGTCTTTCTGAATGAAAGTTATATAAGTAATTAATTCATTAAGCTAACATTATTACTATCCTGCATATAACAGGGTTGGCTGGTTTTTTTTTTTAGCTATTTCCATTTAACCTGTAAATAATATAATTGGAATGACTCTAATAAATTATAATAAAATTTTCTGGAAACCCGACGACACTGAAAAACGACTCTACCACCACTAATAGGTAGAGCAATTACTTATTTAATATGCATGACTGTATGAACGGTGAATACGTGTTGAATGGATTATGAGTGTCGTACGAGACTTAAATGAATGGCCTGGCTGTGCTATTCGTCATGTGAAGAAAGGGTGGGTTTTGTAGAGAAAACTTAAATGTTTTAAGTTTTTAGTGTAATGGTTCGTGTTTTGTGGTAGTTTTTTTGTTTTATGGTTTCACAGTGTATCTTGCAAATAGTTGGGTTAGCAGAGGGAATGATTAGTGTTAAGATATTACGTTTTCATTACAATACTTTTCTTTGTCTCTTTTCCTCAAAATCTGGTGGCATTGCGTGATGCATTGATTTTTCATGGTCTATTGTATTTTATAAATTAAACTCTTCTATTTTTTAATTTCCAATTTACATGTAAGTTTCCAGCCAATCGGACACTGGGAAAAGGGTCAAATGATCTTGGATCTTGCACATACACTAACAAGTTAAATAAAATCTATAAAAATAGTAGCAAAACTAACCCTTTACAATCGATACAACGTACAAACCAACTTAATTATTAATTAACGTATGAATCCAAATCACATGTAACCTACACTCGTACTGTGTTTAAAATGAAAGCGCACCGTCTTATTAAACTAACAAGGCCACTACAGCTGTATAATTAGAGGAGGGTTAGAATAAACCTCGTTCTCCATATGCTGGGACTATACTATTAACATGATAGATATTATCCTTGGAATGCAGTTATTTATTTCCTTAATTAGATATTTTGGCATATTTGTCTTATTGAAATAACTAACAAGTTCCGCTATTCACTTAGCACGTAATGCCTCTACACTTCGGTAAAAAGTGTCTTACTAGGACAGTGTCTTAATACTAAGTTCCCAGGTTCCCTCTGCCTACTTTGCTATATGCGGAATGCAGTGTGAAGCTTAGAATAAATTCCCACTCAATGTCTAACGGTAAATAGGTACTATAGATATAATATGTTAGATATAAATACTTCAAATTGGCAGTTGGACAGTCAGCGATGCCAATGCCTTAATGTAAATGGGGTGTCTTAACACTAGGTTCCCAGGTTCCTTCTGGCTACCTACAAGCTTATATAGTAAAAGACTAATTTAATTTATAAGAAATTCCAAATGTCCAACAGTATCCTAACGGCTAATACTATAGATGTATGCTAGATATAAATACTTCAAATTGGCAGTCGGACAGTCGGCGATGCCCCCATATGATATTGAGGTTCCAAATTGAAACGATAATTTCATTGACGTGCAGAATGTGCAAGTTCACTGGTTCAGTATTTAAAATTAATTTGATATAATTTGTTATTTTTTTTCTATTTTACATTACTTATATATTATGAAAAATATTTTTTAATGTATTTTTTTAAAGATATGGGATCTTCAGTACAAGATTGTGATTGTAAACGCGACGGTTGTGGGTTCGATTCTTACTCGAGGAATGAAATAATATTTATTAATATTTTTAGAATACTTCTTATTATATAAAATCTTCAGTTAAATATTTAACATCATGAGTCATATACAGTAGTTTCCAAACAGTTCACAATTGTATCTGGTGTACTCTATAAATGACCTAATAACCTTTGCCTGTTATCGACACGATTGTTTGATATTTTCATTATGTTTAAACTTAAAATTATGTTTTAAAGTTAAAGAGACAGACATATTTGAGACATTTCATGTTAAATAGTGGGGCTAATCGCCGCGCCTTGTCTTATTACCAGAGTGAAAAAATAAAAACAAAGCATTGCTCCAAGTGGGAATCGAACTCACAACCATTGCACTTACAGTCGTTGTGTAGTTGTACTATGACAGCCTGAATATTAGCAAATTAAATGTCAATTAAAACTGAAATCTCTATCAGCCTATAGGTATCTCTCGAACGAAGAAATATTTGTATATCTTTGAACGTCATGTATAAAACGGTAAAGACAAATTATTAAAATATATTTATTGTTTAATTTATAAAATGGAAATAAATCGCGGCGTTGTGTTACGATACTCACCTTACATCTCTAGTTAGTGCAGAAAATGGAATACATACTCTCTATCCTGCTATAGGAGATAAAGAATAAACCTGAAAAAAAAACTTAATTTTATTACAATATCGATAACCTTCTCGATAAGAACGTACTCTAATATGTATTCGAATAGTTAAATGCATCGATACCTGCTGTTTCAATTTACGGATACGTTTTATTGCTATAGCAATCTCCATCGGCCACGCCTTCGACCTTTAGTTAACTCCTGTAGTTAGCACACTTATATTATAAATAACAATAAGATTATAATGAAATATGCGAAGTTAATACTTCTATCTTTCTATTGTTAACTGTATTTTGTATGAGGCTATCATGGTGCAGTAGAGCATTTGTATGGTCTGTTAAGACAAAGCACCGCTTTGGGTTCAAAAAGCAAAGTTAAGAACCGAAAATGACTTTCCTCATAATAGGGAAATCAAAAAAAAGTGTAACCAGTGTGGTCGTCACACCCGCTATAATGGCTCCATAATGAGGAAATTAAAATAATTTAAACATAATCGAGAATGGGGTTAAAAGCATCCCCTATGACGACTTTCACTAAACCTAATATCACCCCCATACATATTAAACATAACAACTAATAATTTAAAAATAACTAAGTAAAAAAGTAATAAACAAGCCTCGTTATCTCTTAAAAAAATATGAAAATTAAAAATACCCTCACAAGATTTATATGATACTTCATAATCAAAAGTAACTTGTACGAGTTACTTCATAATACTTCATAATCAAAAGTAACTTGTACAGAAAGACTTCCAATTTGCAACAACGAACTGCCACTCCACACATCGGCTGGGTGTAATTACCCGTGACCCTCCAATTAACGGGTTGGGTTCTCCCGTTAATGATAGCGGAGTGGATCTAGATTTTGCTTTTCTATCTATCTAGATTCTAGATCTGTAGAAAAGATAAACTATTTTTATCCTAGTGGAAGTCTAGTGGCATTGATAAGTCTCTATGAATGCAAAGGCTGTGGGTTCGATTCCCATTCTGAGGTATGATCGATAGTATTAAAAATATTTTTGATTTCTTTGCTCTGGTAGACAAAGTGCGGGGTTGAGTTGTGTGAATTGGGCAGTGCGTGGTCTTACTTTAGATTTATCTTTTTTAGGATGTTTTTCATTTGGTCGGGTCTGCTATAGGTAAAAATAATATACTTACTGATAAATTTTAATTTAAAGGAATCTGAATGGATAACTATTTCAAGCAATGAAACATGTCTCAAATTCTTAGTTTAAACTAAAATTTTCAATAATCTTAAGGTTTTTTATATTTTTTTCTTTATATAAAGAATATATTTCGAAGGATTAACAAATTTAACCTTATATTTCAAAATTTGAAATTAAATATTTAAATATTATATTCATTTCCTCGCCCTAATAATAAGCCGAAGCATGGCGTTGTATTTGAGCGAAAAATATTTTAGCGAAAAGAAAAACCAGCTCCAACACCAAAATCCTCCACCTTAACCAGAAACCCCACAAATTACAACTATAACAGACGGGTCTTTCAATCTCGCATGATCACCTCATTACTGATATGGACTGTGTCACCAATCACTCCTCACTCCGGCGGAGGACGAGGGTGCTTCATTAAAATATAACGAGTGATTTGTACTCTAAGACACTCCACCTGACATCAGATTGGACATTCATTAGATGTTTTATTTGGTTCTATGAGCTGGAGTTGATTTACTTTTATTTTTTTATTTACTTTTTGAGTTTTATTGGTTGTTAGAATAGAGGAAGTTTTATTTGAAATATTGTTTTTTTTTTGCATGTGTTAATTGCATTTTTGCATTAAGACATTTCTGTTCCCCACTTTTCGCCGCATTCTGGAGGTATTGCGTGTTGAATGGCGGAACTCAACGCCGCGCTTCGCCTCGTCACCAGAACGAGGAAATGAAAATATTAAATACTTATTTAATTTCCTCGAGTGGGAATTGAACCCACAACCTGTCATTTATAGCAGGTTCTCACCACCACTTGCAACTAGAAGGGACCTTACGAATTTTGATATCACTTTAATAATTATTTTCCTTGAAAATGAAACAAAAAATAAATATTCTTTATGTCAACATATCGGTAAACCCTATCTCATATCTCTTTTCCAATGATATTTAAACCTTCACATTCGACAATAGATTACGAGAAAAGCGTTAATTCCTTATGATTTAAAACTTTTTAGACATTTGATTTACTCACATGTGTAAAAAGCACAGTAGTACTCGTACATATATGCAATAATATATTTTTAACCATGAATTTTAAGTTTACCTAATACGGACCCCCCATACTAAAGCTATAAATAATGAGTCATTCTAAACGTCACACCCTAAAACCCAATAAACTTTAATATGTCAATATTTTATACGTGTGTGGGGCCAAGTTATCATTAATTATGTGAAATTACGACCCTTTTTTACTATATAAAATATTACTATAGGGAAATATTAAACTTTACTATATAAAATTACTAGTGGAGGAAATTACCTTACAAACAGTATTAGTACAGAATTCTGGAACCATTGTGTATTGAGCAGCAGAGCTCAATGCTGAGCTTCGCCTCCCCACTTCAGCGAATAAATGAAAATATTCTATTCCCAGAGTCAGAATCGAACCAACGCCATGCACCACTACAGCTTATTATTTATTTAATAAACTATTTCTTATAAAATAATCCCTAATGATTCTTCACGACTTCAATTTCAACATAAAAAAATTGATACAAATAACTATTTTTTTACATATTTGCTCATATTATAATTTATTTATAAAGAAATTACTTAAGATAAACTAATCATTTATTAACACAAAACAAATATTTGTTTAAATCCTTGCTCGCGGCACACCGTGAGCTGAACTGTCGATATCAGTTTGTTGTAATGGACACCATCACCACGCCTAGGTCTCGCCTTGGTATATTTCTGATTCGGCTTTATTGTTTGGGACAAATAAATTTAACAGATATTAAAATAAAGTGGAATATTGGGAAGTATGTACTTGAGGTAGTTGTAAAATGTGGGTAGAGATTAGAAGGAATGTTTTAATTCAAATATTTACATGAACATTTTTCACATGTGTGTAGTGGCGAAGCTTAAAATGCAATGCTGTATTCTGAAAATAACTATAAAAAGAGTAAAGAGAGAGAATTGTCTAGAGAGTTACTTCAATTGAACGATCTAACCTATTTTTTTTGTAATAGGCATGCACCCTATATATTTTATATATTTTCTTTTAATATGCATTTATTCAATTATAACTTACAATGATATAGTATCACTCGATTATATATGTGTGCTTAAAATAATAACAAATCTTTTGAAAACATATTAATAATGCAATTTGTAATAATTAATTACGAAGACATAAGCTAATACTTATAAATTCTAAATACATAATGACAATATATCCTAGCTATATACATCTTTATTTTACCTTTTATTAAATTAAAATATCCATTTCATACGTAACATTTTGAACCCAATACAAAAGGCCGAATCAGAAATGTGAACATATTTGCGTGTTTAACACTACTCTAGCAACGTATCAAAACCGACACCTACGCATACTTTTCTGTCTATTATATTATGGTATAATGTATTAATTGACATTAAGAATAGATAAGCTTCACGCTGTATCCCGCACATAACAGAAAAAGGTAAATGGACAGGAAAAAACATGGAAATCTAGTGTTAAGTCACTTTGTTCCTATTAAGAAATTTCCGTTTCTCACTTCCCACCGAATTCTGAAGGCATTGATAGCACAAGGAAAATTAAACTATGAAATAATTCAGTCTCCCAAGAGGGAATCGAACCCAGAACCAGACGCTTACTGTCGTTTGTACCTTTGCGCTACGAGGACCTTAATATCTATAAACAATTATTCACAACAAAAACTGACATACTACAGATACACAAAAAAAAAATGTAATATATAAAAAGAAAAAAAAACCAGAACACCATGCACTGAAAAAGGCTTTCAACATATTTAATGCTCCCCACGCTCGTATTTCACTAAGAAATGGCGCAAGAAAAGCAAAATTATACTCTCCATGGAAAAATAGAACGGTATAAAAGCTTAACTGAGGTTGTAACAATTCACAGAGTGCACCCGGTCCCATACATACCGGTATTGTGACATACGTCGGTCGGGTCAGACGGACAAAACAAAAATTCTATTGTAATATACAACGGCGGTTTATATTGCGGGGAAAACAATTTTTTTAAGAACGTGTTTCGTTTTTCTTTTTTTTCTTTTTAATGTATTTTTTTAAATGAAAAAAAAAATACATATTTCGCCGTGTGAATATTTTAAGTGTATTGCGTGTGGCATGAATGAAGTACTCGTACATTCGTCGAATGAGATTGCATTGATATAGATTGCTATTGAATTTTTTTTTTTTATTTTTTATCTGTATAGTAAATGCTTTTTGTTTTATTAATGTGGTAGCATTGTTTGGATATAAGCTGAATGGTGACTGTTTGGTTTTATGTTATGTCGAGATAGCATTTTAGATGTTGATACAAAAAATATTATAATAGAGAGAAAATTTGTCGTTTCTGAAAATTGTAGTCGTAGGTTCAATTCTAGGACAATTCTTCGACGGTCCTAGGTCCGATTTCCACTCGGAGGAATGAATGATTATTATTTATTAATATTTTCACCTCTTCCTTCTGGTACCAAGACAAAATCCGTCGTTGAGTTCCGCCACTGAACACGCACTGCCTCGAAAATTTGACAAAAAGTGGGGAATGGAGTGTCTTAACACAAGGTTCCCTCTACCTACCCTACTATATGCGGGATACAAACTGAACCTGAAAAAAAGCTATATAAACATAGCAAAAACGTCGATAATTGTATCCCACGCTATCGGGAAACGTCCAATAATTTCCATGAAAATGTCTTCAGGCATCTGCAGGTTATTTCATTAAATCCACTGCCTGTAATCATTCTACGGTAACAGCGTTTGCTTATAGTATTGAAATGGTAGAAACACTTGGAAATAAATATGTCAAATACATTCATTAAGTAAATTGGTAGGTAAAAAGTATTTTAATTAAGTAATAGAGAAAGTAATTCTTGGTTTTTTCCCGTCTCCCTTGGAATTTCGGAACATTATCTCTGAGTTATCTCATACATTGCGGTTTCAACAAAGTGAAAGCGGTAGTATCTTAATAAGAACGGAGTGCCTTAACACTAGGTTTCCAGGTTCCCTTTACCCACCCTGCTATAGGCAGGATACAATATCAAACTGAACAAATGAAAAATTATTTGTTGTATGAAAATATTTCTTTTGTGACAAAAAACGGTAGTGAAATGTGTCAACGTTAATTATTTTACCAGTATGTACTTACTATTAGAATTGTCATTTCTACCGTTAGTTGATTATTTTGTTTTACCTTAAAAGTCTAATAACCGAAAACCAATTTAAAAAAATAACCAATTTTCAACAAAAATATAAATTTCTTAGAAGGTGTGGCTTTTGGACGCCACAATAACCACACTAAAAAAACCCCCCGAATACAATAACTACAACTAAAGTATTTTCGTGCAATCTACTCTATACTACTATATTATAATGACATTAACATAGCTGTCTTCCTTCATTTGAGATGCGATTTGTATTGGACTTGGAGGATAGAATAACTCCAGTGGAAACGTTCTTGCAGCTTATTTTATTACCTGTCTATAGCCGCCTTCCAATCATTCCTAGCCGCATTCGCTTATTGCTTTAGAATAAGGTGAAACGTGGATCTGTGGATAAGAACTAGATACTATAAATGATTAATATAAGTAATTATTTTTAATTTGCTATAAGTCCTCAGTCATTTTTTATAGCTTCACGCTGTATCCCGCATATATCAGGGTAGGCAGAGGGATTATGGGAGCCTAGTGTTAAGACACTTTGTTCTCCAATTAACAACAACTGCCCCTCACTATCCGTCAATTTCTGAAGGCATTGAGTAACGTAACTCAACGTCGCATTTTGCCTCGCTACCAGAGCGATGAAATGGAAATGTGAAATACTTCATTTCCTGGAGTGGCTTGAAACCACAACCGTCGCGCTTACAATTGCATACGCTTGTGCCCCTGCGGCCTCTAAAACTCTCGTCATATTTAATATCTCTTTTAGCGTCCTAGATAGAGAATTCTTAGTGTCAAAACACTCCGTTCTCCATTCCACGAATTGTATTAAAATATACCAACCAACCAAATAAAGCAGGACCAAATCAATTTCTTCATTGCAGTGAAAAATGTAAGTGCCTCCGAACAAACTTGACTAAGTCCTCGAGACAACGGATCTCTTGTCTTATGAAATCCTTGAGTGGACTACCTCAACGATTTTATTTTTATATCTCTGAATCATGACTTAAGTAACCCCTTAAGTAAGTTTAAGATGGTACTGTTTTTATAATTGGAATAACTTGTTTTCTTATGTTTCTTGAAATATTTGTACATCTTCTTTGCTAGTAGAATAGTTTATACTTCATCCGAGTAAGTTGAGAAAATATCTTTAGTTAAAACTGCCATTGAGAAGAAACTACTTAGGATTCCATTGGTTCACCTTGCAGGTTTAGGACCATTATGTTATAAGGTGAGAAGCTCTGAAAAGTGACTTACACTTGTGGCTCAAGTATATATTTAGAAGGTCCATTAAACCGAACTCTTCGAACTCTTGTCTCTTCCTAAGGATATGCAAAATGAATCTTACTAGTAGTATCGCCTTCAGTATATTTTTGGAATTATTCATATTAATTGCATATAACAGCTTTGGCGGAGATAGCTAAAGGTAAACTTCATACTCCATTTTCTGTCAATTTTTTTAAACGTAAGTGCTAATTGCCAAAATTCAACCCCAGCAGGGAAAGAAAAAAATATTCTTCTGTGGGATTGGACCCACAACCACTGTACCACGGCGTCCTCAATACCAAACATAACTAATTAAAATAGCCTCACCCCAGTCTCATTTTCTGAAAAAAAAAAAAAACTTCTAATTATAATCTATTGAGTAGCTAACGAAAAAAGTATAAAGTAAATATTTTGCCCGCTCAAAAATTACATAATTTAATTTAATTTCCTTATCTTATCCTTGAACTGAATCTACATTTCCACAAGTGGGAATCGAACCCACAACCTGTCGCACTCGCAATCACACGCGTATGCCCCAACTTTGATAAATATATAAAAAATAATTAAATTAATTCATGCACTCTTCACCTGATTGTACAGAACAATAATAATGAGACAGGAAGCGTTGCTTATTTGTGTATTTTCGGCAGTTACCCCCCCTTTGTTTTCGCGTGTGTGCTGGAAGTCATTAATTTTCAGGGCATAACTTTTTCAGGGGTAGTGTTGGTGGTTTTTTTTGGAAATCACCCTATAGGGTGGTGTTTTTGGTGTTGGTAAAGCGTGATCAGGTTTTAGTTTAGCTTCAGTTTTATTTGGTAGCAAATAATTTGGTATATTTTGTAAATATTTTTTGTTATTAATGTGATATTTTATTATGTTTTTCTTATAACATTCTGCACCATTTATTTTTTAATAAATATACTTATGTATGAATGTTAAGGGCAGAAAGTGGGGAACGTGTCTTAACGCTAGGTCCCCTCTGCCTACGGTGCTGTGTGCGGGATACAGCGTGAAACTGGTTTTTTTTTAAATAAAGGGTTTATTTAAAAATAATCAAAATATTATAACTTAAAAAATTGTATTATTTATACAATATTTTTTTAATATTATGTCATAGTCATATAATACAACAAATATATTTATTTTCATTGTACGACGACGCCGGGGGCTCTTGCCGTAGCGCCCGCAATTAAAATTATAATTTTTGGCAAACGCTCCTGCCCCCTGCCACGTGTATACTACTATACTCGTATTCTGTATCTTTGACTTGTCCCGCCGGCTATTGGGATGGAGACACACGGAGATAAAAATATTATAATTATAGAAAATATTTAATTAATTTACTGTAATGGCGCAGTGGCACACGCGTGTGACTGAAAAAGCAAGTGTTGTGTGTTCGATTTCCATTTGGGGGAATTAATGATTGGGGGAATGATATTAATCAGTAATTTCTTCCTTGGTTCGAAGGAAAATTTAGGGGTTGAGTTCCACCACTCAACACGCAATGCCTCAAAAAATCTGCAGAAAGTAGGGAACGGAGTATCTTGAGCAGAAGATACCTTCTGCCTACCCTGTTATATCTACATATAGTGTGAAGTTGAAAATAAAAAAAAACATAGTAAGAGGCACCCATTGCGGTTAGTGTTGAAGTTCAATACCAACTTCACATCATTAGTTTCTGCTTGAAATATCAGAAAAGGTAATTTGCAGGTCAAGAGGACTTGTTTTTTTTTATAAGCATTTATAAGCAAAAAATATGTCCATAAATAAAAAAAAACTCTTAGGATACTCAACGCCATGCTATGAAACATATAAATTACAAATAACCTAACGTCAGTATTTTCCTAAATAAAATTAAAAACAAACCCAGTGTACGGAAGTAGACTACCGAAAAATACGTATCTTTCCCAGATCTGGTCACCCCAAACGTCATTGTGGTGTCATCGCGCACCCGAGTGCACCCTTGCCATATTTAAATATTCATTTTAACTCTTTAATTATACTTGGTGCATGTGAGCCACCGTCTATTTTGCTTTATTCTTCTTTCTTTATTCATTTTTTTTTTTCGCAAACTGGAATCTTTTAGACGCGCTTCCGCTAAGTGCAGCTTTATGTTAATTCCCATTTCCAAAGGCAACATTTTGGATCGTGATTAAACGTAAAATAAGATGAAAAATTCCGAGAGTCGCTTCAGATTCCTTCTAATTTGGCAACCCCTCAACACTTTTACTTTTTGTATGCAGAGTTATTCCTTGAGCGTATTAACTAAAATATAAGCGATTGTCGTTGAAGTCGTCGAGGTTTAGTGGGACGGCTTCTAGCTGTGAATGAGGGTTTTCAGTTCGATTCAAATCATTACTGGTTGTACTGGCATTGGGTTCCGCCTCCAGAATTCTGCCTAATATGGGGAATTCAGTGTGGACACTAGGTTCCCTCTGCCTACCCTGTGTGCGTGATACAGAGTAAAGCTGATAAAAATAAAATAGCTAAAAAGCTAAAAACACAAGTTAAAACATAAACCTTCTCAATAAAAACACTTTTAAAAACAAACTCCGTCGACAACAGCGTATATTGAATTTCCTCAACCGTTGCGGAGATTGCTTGGTGCATATAAGTAGACTAACAGTTTTACTCGTAATCAATTACTTCCCCTCTTCAGATATGGTTCACTGGGCTCGGTGTTGCATAATGTCACCTGGAACTTGGGTGTTATATTTTAATTTTTTTATAAGGTGATATATTATATAAAAGTTTGTTAATAAGTTTTATATGTAGCGTTAATAACTCTAAATTAGTCATGTTGTCGATTTAAAGGTAAAGCGCGGCGTTGAATTCTGCTAGTCAACACGTGCAAATTCTGTCTCAGAATTTTCGAAAAATGAGGAACGGAAGTGGCTTAATGAGAAAGTGTACACCAGATCCTCAAGTTTTCTCTGCCTATCCTGCTTTATGGGGGAAACAGAGTGAAACTAAGAAAAAAAAAGTTTATAATACAATGACTTCGAAATTAATATTTAAAAATTAGATATAAATTGGATAATTATAAGAAAACTATTATCTTTAAATTAAATAATATACCTAAATAAAACTACAACAAAAAAATCTTTAATATAATAATTTAATTCAATATCTCATATCACCACAATATATGAGATACGAACGACATTCTCATACAAAATTATTTGTTAGATTACTTTTCCTACAACCTGTATTCTGTACCGCGCTAGTGTTTATTGGTTCCGCTCCACTGAAGATTCCATTTTCTTTCCCGTTTTTTACTATGGAACTTTTTACGGCTGCAACGTCTAACCCTTTAGTAAAAACTAGAACAAATAATACATACTTCATCGTATAACTCGGAAGAAATGCTTTTACGTAATTTGGTGAATCTTTTAGATAGAACACTGTTGTGGCACAGTTGACATGTGCAGGGTGGTAGCGAGTTCAAATTTTATCTTGCAAATCGATAAATTTATGAAGGGTATATATAGTTTAGTGCACTTCTTACTTATGTATTATACAAAATGTATATTACTAATTATCAATATGATAAATGCAAAAATTACTGAACAGATTAAGATGAAATTTTACAGTAATATAGCTTATCCAACTAACAAATTAATTATAATTTTTGAAAGTATGTAAATTTTGTATAATCTGGCTATAGATAGATAATATAACAATAACTTAAAGCGGGCGAAGCCGCGTTTGGGTCACTAATAGGTATATAAGATATTTATATTAAAACATAATCATATACCTCTGCCAGTACATAAAAATTACTAAGTAAAAGAATATTAAAAAGCAGTTTATAGAAGCAACAACATCCCAACCTATAAAGCTTATAACGACTCATAAAGGCGGCTACACACGTAAACAAAAGTCCATTATTATTCATCTACGGGCTGACGAGGCAAAGTCAATGTCTATCTTATTTCTTTTATAATTATTCACGCTGCCTCTCCGAGGGGGGTGCCCCCTCGGAGGGCGCGATAGAGAAAACGTCTTCGGTTTTTGCGGCGTTTGTTTCAAGTTTTTTAGGGGGTAAACCCTTTCCTGAACATGACAGGAATTGGATCATTAAGCAGGCCTACCCATATTTAATTCGGCTCCCCAATGTCTTGCTGCTATGAATATCAACATATTATAGGGTAAGAGTTTTAAAATGAAATATTATGTTATTTTAGTTTGCAAACATTTTCTCATGTATAATTGTAATTGTTTTTTTATTGATAAATGCATTTCAAGTACAGTTAATATGTGTATTTTTAGCTAGATATTTTACAGGTCTTCCAGTAGTTACATTCTCTAATTAAACAAAACATTTAATTTAAATAATAATAAAATTTCACTCAATGTCTACTTATTTCGGAAAATTGCATAAAAATTAAAGAAAATGCTCTAAAAGTAAGAACTAATTACTACAAAACACAAGTACATTATCGAAATAACGTCAACACGAATTGAAAAGCAATAGAAAACTAGAAAATACTAATAGGGAAACGACAAATTTACTCAGATCAACCAATTTTAATATTCAATAAATACCGTCAAATCCTAATATCCAATATTGGAAAAGGAAATGCAGAAAAAAAACTGCACTGAAACATCGAACTCCATTCATAGCCCGAGCTAATCAATTCAAAAGAGGAAAACGGGGCAAAACGAACACGCGTCGTCTACTTATGAAATTATATCGTGGAAAATCTACGGTTGGGATGTCGAAAAATTTATTCTCCATTTTTTCTGGTGCAAGCAGTTCGTCTGAGACGTAAATGGGTTAGAAAATTGAATGAACGTACGCCTCAAGCAGGTTAGCTCGGAATAAGTATGAGTGTGGTTTCTACATCTGGCTTGTTTAAACATTCATTTGTTCAATCTGTTTTTCTTATGTTTCCTTTTTGTTTGATTTAGGATGTTGAATGGGTTGTTTTTTTATATTTTTCTATATGTATTATTTGATTTGCTGTGTTTTTATTGTTATACGGATTTAAAAAAAGAATAAAAACAGAAGATGAATTACAATAATCAACTTTTAAAAAATATACAATGTTTTAAGGCTACCAGTGCTTAAATAGAGAACTAAGGTTTTATGTTATTCAACTAATCGTATATAAATATCAATAAATGTTTGTATTTTTTAAATATACCCAATTTAACTTTTAATAATAACGTAAATAACATTATTATACAATACTACAGAAATATTGAGTTCGCATTGAAAATATTCAACTTGAAGACTTTAAAATATTTTAATCAAAGAAAAGTAATGTATTCAACAAATAGTGACTTACGATACCCTAACGTAATGCTCTTACAGCGCTAACGATGTCTACATCAAAGATTTCCTTCACATGTGCGGTGAAATAGTACTAATAAGACGACTCGGATCTGCCGATGCCTCGAGACGTACCGATAGGAAAATTAAAATGTCTAGACTGTTACTTATACTTTTTGTTTTACTCAAGACATTCCCTCTTTTATGACTTTTGACATGTGTACCTTTAGATCTATCTAGATTTTCATATTTGATACTAAGATGTAGAACCAATTATATAAATTAGCTCATTTCGTTCATTAACTCAGTCCATTTCAATATTCAAATATTTTTCTCTCTTATTTATGTAAATAAAATAATTAAATTCATTAAATAAGAAGCCAAATTAGTGAGTGATAAAAAAAAGGTTTAGATCCTCCAGCCAAAGGCAACCCATCCAAGACGTTCTCTTCATTAGCGACAAGAAAAGTAATGTCATTCCGTTGTGACACAGCATGCAGGGAGATCCGCACCCCCCGGTGGTCTGTTCGCAACTGACTTGTACGCGGTTACCGACCCCCCAGCGCCCGTTCCCAGGGTGTGGGGGTGGACGGCTTTCTCTTTCATTTTTCCTTCGCTCCTCGGCTCATCCAGTTACATCGTTCTTATGTTTTATTTTTAATTAAAGCGTACGCAAGTCGGCGGCGTGGATCTTACCCCCTAGGGGGTGGCGGGTACATACGCGGTGGGTGTTGATGATTTTTCAATGGGGAGAAAGAGTTCCCTCATTTTCTTAAGAGAAAATTGCGTTTTGTTTTCAAGTAGTCGATGTCTGTCGTAATCGCTTTTGTTTAGTGGAAGTTGTTCTTCGTTCTTGTGCATGTGAACATTTTAGGAGTATCGTAAATTGTTCTTTAAAGTTTCGAAAGTTGTTGAGACGTCGTCGGTGCAATTTTGAGGTGCTGTGCATTTAAAAATAATTGTTGTGAATAAATTATTAATAGTTTTATTATTTAATTTAAATATGGCATTACGTAAATTAAATTAAATTAAATAAAATACTATAGGTTGAGTTATTTTTTTACACATTTCCCCTTTTAGCTTTCCGTTGTATCCCGCATGTAGCAGAGTAGGTAGAGGGAGCTTAGTGTTTTTTATATTATTATTATGTAGCAGAGTAGGTCGGGGGAGCCTAGTATCTTTTATATTATTATTATAATACTTGATTTATAATATTATTATCAAATATCAAATTACGTAATTAATATATGTATTCTTATAGGAATATATATACGAAAAATTAGCAAAATGGCGCTTTTCCCAGTAAATAAGGCATATACATACTAACAAGCAACACATAATGAGTCAGAGCTCAAAGTTAATAATGTAATGAAAAACAAAAAGGGCCAAGAAAAGGGTGCGTTAAGTTCCACCGAAAAACGGGAATTTGTAAGAAGTTGCCTCCCCAACCCCCCACCCCCCCAGGGGACACTGCCCCCTCGTGTGCGAAAATAAATTGCCAAGAATAATAATTATAATGAAAGCGAAAGAACGTATAAATTAGTGGGGACGACTCAAGACGCGAAACTCTGATGTGAGGGTCCGATTATACATAAACATGTATCGAGAATTTTTAATCTGTGATGCAGTAAAAAAAAATTAAAATTTTCTTCAATATTGTTTGAAGAAATATAATTATGATATAAATAAATAAGTAATATATAAGAAGTTTTAGTATTTTATCGATTTGGCACTTTGTTTCGATAGTCAATGCTCAATTATTACATAGGTGAGAAGAAAAAAACAGTT
The DNA here is from genome assembly GCA_016802625.1 of Heliconius numata. NCBI lineage: Eukaryota > Metazoa > Arthropoda > Insecta > Lepidoptera > Nymphalidae > Heliconius > Heliconius numata. The sequence goes on from JAEBDU010013095.1 coordinate 53,627, forward strand.
ATTTATATGAATTATTTTCTTTATTCTGTAAAATATTATTGATAAAAGTAAAAATAGATAAATAATAATTAACTTTTGAAGCAATTCAAGGCTAGTACGTGATAACGCGCTGGGCCTGATTTTACCCAATTCCTTATCACGGCTTTAAGATGGCCTAATAAACGTTCTTGACCGTCGAATACATCAATATTCGATTTTCAATAATTATTCAAGAAAATTTTTAAATTCTTGTAATGATTGTTAGTTTAAGTTACTTTATACTGAAAGAAATGTCAATAGATTTTGTCAATTAAAATCGATTTTAGATCAATTTGGTGTTATACTAATTAATTATAGATGAATAATTTAGAAATTAATTACTTTTAGTTACAGCACAAGCTGTAACTGTAAGATGTTATTTCATTTCATTTTAAGATAAGATTTTTCTGTACTTTTGTTCCTAATGAATATTGAGTAAATAATTACTCAATATTCATCAGGAACAAAAGTCAAGATCGATCTATATATAACTCCTAATTACTCATTGCCTTGTACCTTAAATATATTAAGACTAAGACTTCACAGTGTTCAGTTAAAATTTTGATTCAACTGGAATTTATTATTATATTTTCCAAAAGCTGTTTAATCACAAAAATCTTAGAATCGAGTATTAAGTTATATTTAAAAGCTTTATTTTCTAAAAATATGTATATATTATATGCATTTCGTAAGAAACAATCAACAACGTATTTCCATTTTCGTATATTTTGATTTAACAACAATAACCTTTTAAGGCTAATTGCAAAAACAAGAAAATCTCAAGAACCTATATACAAGAGAAGACGCACATAATACACCCCCATACACGACTCAATACATATTTCTTACGCGATCGCCGGGATGCGAAAAGGGGGAATGAAAAAAAAACTAATTAAAAAAGCAATCAAGGTTTTCTTGACGGCGCTCACGTTCGCCCATATCGTCTTACTCCCTCTTCCTGGGGTGACTTCCACCCACCCCCCGGCTCACCCTTTAAGGGTGGTCGCACCCCCCGGCCGTACTAGATTTACGTAACACGTTTAAAGTGTGTTTTGATGAAGTAATCATCCCATTTCCCCGGACTGCGTTTAAGAATTTTGCGGCTCGGACTTACGACGACATTTCCACTTTTTTTTCACTTCAACTCTTTAATCCGGATCTCTTAACGAGTATAGCCATATTATAATTTCAGCGGGCAATTCTCGAAATTCGTTTCGCGAATGTATTGAAATTTTCGTTTTTTTTTGCCAGATTTTGTTGGAGTAATTGCCTCTCTGTGGCTTAGCGTTTTAGCGGAATCGGGGTTTGTTTTTGGGATTCAGCGCAAAAATTAAATGCACGCCTTTATACTAAATGTTGTATAGCATAATTAACGAACTACTTAAGCTTGTGGGAATATCTCATACATTTTTGTTCATTGACTTACCTCTGCCTAATTAAAGAGTATTTTTTTATTATTTTTTTATACCTGTGTAGAAAGCTAAAGAATAATCCCCGTCGCCTTGATAGCAATATTTTATGTTCTTGCATTCGTTGAATCTAAGCATATTTAGTACAAAGTCTAATGAGATTTTGTACCTTTAATTTTTTTTTATTTTAAGTAAACTATTTTTTCTCTATTAGTTTCATACGTGTTTATAATTTTATATAAGAACAATGAAAGATGAAAAAGTTTTATTACAACAAAATGGACAATTATTACAACAGTCCAGTAATAAAAGAGATATTTTTTTTATAACTTTTATTAACAATAATTGCTATATTATGATACAATTTTCATTCGCCTCTATCAAGAAAAAAATGTAACATATAATAAAGTAATTGGAATTCCTTCTGTCCTTTAGCGTCATCCTGTCTTAGATACAAGTGGCGAAACCTGATTTCAAAAGAGAATTCTATAAAAGAAGCCTTAAAAGAATGTAGGGAAAGTTAATATTTCTTTGAGGAGAGAGTTGGTTTATTAAAATACTGTGCCGTACAGGTACAGAGGTAGAAATAAAAACGAGCCAAAGCAGTTACTTTTATGAGGGCGCGAATAAGATGTTTCGGACTCCGTCTAAGGAATGAGGTGGGAACGGCAACGCACACTGGTGGAATAAAACGCTGAAATGCAAATGTTTCCATATTAATATATTACTACTAAGGCCTTCGTAGTGTAATGGGGACAGCATGTCATAGCAAAAGTGACGATTAAGGGATTACATTTATTATTTGTTCGATTATCTATACATATTTAAGCCTTTTCCTACATGTAGTATAAAAAGAACAGAAATTTTGTATGTAATAGTCTCCTGAGTAGGGTCCAGAAATATTGAAGACATAAAAAGATACTGTTCCAATCCGCAACGTTGCTGATAATAGTTGATTTCCATGCGATTGTAGAAATTAACAATCACAATCAACAATCGGTGGTCCCTTGGCGAAGCTGATTTCCTCACACACCTGGCCTGAGTAGGCCTGAGTTTCTCGCGCGCGCTTCTCTGAGCAGGCCGCTAAGGAGGACTGACCATCTTTGACTTCGAGACGTGTCTAGCAGGCTGCCGCCGTTGGGGCTATGGAAGAGTCTATGGTTCCCTTAGCTTTGGTCTGCGGTGAGGCTCCGTGAGGTTTTAGTAGGTAGTGTAGATGGCCTACGTCTGCTGGTCCATGAATCCCACAAACCCGCTTGAGTCCCCATTCGGGTGACGTACCCTTAAAAGGATTTACGATAAAAAAAAATCATTAATTTCCCACAAAAGAAGGCGCGGGCACCACTAATATAAAATAAACTATAAAAATCCCATACATTGTATATTTATGTAGGTATATACTTCCATAATTTTTTATCACCGGTTTTTTGCCTTATTGTACACTCGTTATGCGAAAATAATAAAATGCCACTGTAGAGTCGTAACAAGCATCGTTGGAACAAAGCGAAGCTCGCTCAAATAATTTGTATCAATTTGTAAAAATGCACCACCCCCCACTCCCACCACCACCCCCACTCCCGTGGGGGGTGTAACGCTATCTCAGAATGTAATAATTACTAACGACAGGTCTTTAAGTTATAGCCTTTTTATCTTCTTAAAGGATTCGCGCGTGACTTTTGATGTTTTTTTTTGTGTTATTTTTCGGGAGGGTCCTTTTGATTGGACTGTTAATTATTTTGAAAATTATTTCTATAGCTTTTCACGTCCTTGTGGATAACGTATATGCTGGTGATGTTTTTTTTGGAGCACTAATTGACACATTTTGTGTTAAATATTCGTATACATGTAGAGTAATTAAAGAATTAAATATACAATGTTTAACTAAAAATATTCAATAATATTTTATATGTATATAAAAATATTTTTAGTGTATTTTATAAAAGGAGCGAGGTCATAGTGATGCCCTAAAGAAACCTTTTATTTTAACACGATGCTTGTAGGTTCTATAGAGTCACAACTCCTGACTGTCAACGCTGCTCACTCTGATACCAAGACGGCACGGCATTGACTTCTACCACTCAACACGAAAAGTATCGAAAAATGGAGAAAATGCCTTAACACTAGGTTCCATCTGCCTTTTGCAGGGGCCATGAAAAAATTTCTTGGCTCCTGTTAACCTGGCCTGTGGTGACTGAGGAAGAACACCGTAAGATTTTTCTACCTGTATAAGGGTTTCCTCATGATAAAAAAAGATTCCATCTGAACCTAAAACAACGCAAATTAATAACGTATTTTGTTCCAAAGTAAACAATAGAAGTTAATGTGTGCATTATACAAATGTATGAGAGGTATGAACAATGAGTCTTCTCATATCATAAAACGGTTTACTTATATGATTATGATTACGAATTGATGGTTGTAAATTACTATGTAAGGTACTTAAATATCTACTTATATTTTTAAACACGATTTTTTTATTCTTGGAGGTTATACTATCATAATATAGCACTTTTTATGATTTCATCGGTTATAGTATTTACTTTTAACATATATATGTAATTTTTTTCCTCAATTTAATTCTTTTTTTAGTTTTAGCGTCACTATATCCCGCAGTTGGTGGAGGGAATCTAATGCTAAGACACTCCGCTTCCCAGGTTTAGCCTAATTTTAGAGACATTGCATTGGCAGAACTCAACACTGCTCTTTATCTTTTTCTTTACCAGAGTCAGGAAATAAAAATAATTCTTTATCATCACAATTTCTTGGCAGGCAGAGAAAACCTAGTGTTGAGACACTCAACTCAAGTGTTGAGATCCAAAGCCGTCGACTTACAGACGTTGAACCGCTTTGCTACTACATTCCTAGTTAGTATGGGCTTCTAATTTATATACCTATTTATTTAAAAAAATGCAATTTTGACTTGCCATAGTAAAAAAAACATATTTTAATAAAATTCTTAAGCACCAGACAAGTGAATGAACGCCTATTAACTGAGTCGGTCTCACACTCAATGTGTAGAACATACTGTAATTACTCGCCTCGTTACGCCCATTGTTAAGTGTAATCCGGTTAGAAAATTACAGAAACAAATGTATTGTTAATTATGTATGAAAACAATAAAGATAAGATATATGGAGTTGTTGTTTGAGGTTGTAATATAATATTAAATGCAGTAAAATTAGCTTGGGATTACCTGTTAAAAATTTAATTAAACTTAGATTTATTTAAGCAGCATTTTAAATTCTAAATATTATTTAATAAGTTACATTTTTGCAACTTCTTAAATTGTCAAATCAATGCTACCACCGATTTGATAGCAATTCTGTGAAGCAGGAAATAAAGCAGTAATTTGTATCCCGCACATGGCAGGATAAGTAGAGTGAAACTGGGAACCTACGGGACTTTCCGTTCCCCATCAAGATTTCTATTGCCCACTTTCCGCCGAATTCTTGAGACAGCGTGTTAAGTAGCTAAACTCAACCCCGTTTGCCCCGTGCTCAGAGCAAGCTTGTCCCTTGTGCAAACTATTCAAAAATATAGTTACAGCAATATATGCTATATAGCAATCCATTCTATGTTCCCATGATTGTGATGTAAAGTGCTTAATCGGCAAACCATTACCACGATTGGACCGCGCGGTCGCGTCACGCGCGAATATCGAGTACTTGCATAATAGCGGACTAATTTTACAGGACAATGAGGATTGTTTTAGATTGACGTTACCAATTCTTTTGAGAAATATCGGTGTTCAATTAATTGAAATAAATCGTGGTGCAGCACAAGTGTGTGACTGATAAAAAATCGAATTGTATTAATGTGTTTGTTTAGCTTCACGCTATGTCCGCTCATAGCTGGGAAGGTAATAGGAACCTGGAACCTAATGTTAGGATACTCCGCTTCCATTAATACACTCCCGTTGCCCACTTTCTGCCGAATTCTAGTGTGGTGGACTCAACTCCACGCTTTCCCTTGTTACCAGAGCGAAGAAATGGAAATATTAAATAGTTCATTTCCTCGAATGGGAATCGAACCCACGGCTGTCACGGTTACAGGCATACCTACCCTTGCACCACGACTGGGCGTTTTACTATAAAATACGCATAATTATGTAAATTGTGTATCAAAAAGCAAAATTTATATGAACATATAATTCCAAATCAGAAAATTATCCTAGCATGTTTGTTTTACAAGCATGAAGAAGTTACATCATTATTCGTGTCAAAGGTTGCTAAAAATGCAATATCCTTAGATCTTGGATCGATCGTGTTCTTAAACACCAAAAAACCAAGACCCCTCAACCTGCTTCACTGATATGAGGGAAGTACGAAATTACCCCATATTCAAGGGTCCTTGTAAATTTGACATATTGAAAGTATTGTTGGAAAATTATAGATGGCGCCTTAGAAGATGGCTCGCTGTTTACATTCTGGACCGATGTTAGGTGATCTTAGCTTGTTTAGGAGGTTAGAGGTTATGTGTGATTACACGCTCGCCTTGTTTGCTGAGTGGAATTGAAATTGATTTTGCTGATATTAATTTTCTAAGTTTTTTAATTTTATAATTTTAAGCTTTTATGGCAAGTTTTCAGGTTGTTTATTATATAAGTAAAAACTTAGTAGTGGCGAAAGGATTTCGGGTTTCTCCAATATTTCCTAGAGATTTTGTCTAAGATTAATAGCCCATATTTATAAATATTTTAAAATTCGGTGAACAGTGGGGAACGGAGTGGCTAAACACTAAGTTCCCTTTACCTACCCTGCTATGTAAGGCAGATAGAGTGAACCTTGGTATAATAGATTTCGCATAATAGAATTTCATTGGGTTTCCTATAAAAATGTAGGTACATCTATCTATATAATAATAAATCTTTCCCACAATTGCTTACTGTTCCAACAGAGACATGCACAATAAATTTAATATTACGATTATTGATATAACACACGCCAAAGGAAATTATAATAAAGGCGATGCATTACGTCCGAAACATCAGACAAAACCAACTTAAATGCGTCGCTCACAATGGAAACTCACAATCAGGTCCCAGATCAGAATGAGTGCAGTGTACATCGTAAAGGACCCTGTGGATGCAAATTATAATATTATTTTTGTTTATTTGCATTGTCTCCTAGAGGCATAGACTATGATGGTAACGCAGTGGTTGTTGGTTCGATCCCGATTTTGGGGAACGATTAGATTTAATTGATGTTCGTGGCATGAAGTTCTTCCACTCGAAACGCAATGTCTCGAAAATGAGGCAACAAGGAGGGGATGGAGTGACTTAACATATAATAGAGAGAAGTGTGACTGAAAACGCAGAATTATACGTTAAAGTCCATGGTGCCGAGGCAAAGGGCGGCGGTGAGTTACGTGACTCAACAGGCAATGCCTCAAATATTTGGCGGAAAGTGGTGAACTACCTACCCTGATATATACAGCGTGAACCTGTGTAATATAAATCTAGCCTTCACAAGTGTTTTATCTAAGAAGACTTAAACAATATGTATATACCCTTTTAGAGCGTCGACCGGAAGATCTTGATACGGCGTGCCCACTCGTGATTTAGAGCAATGCTCAAGAAATAGTCGTCCATTTGCACGACGAGCCAGCGTCGTGATGCAGGCGTTTGAAGAAATGTAATGTAATACGGCTTCGCTATCGGTAATAACCTTAGAGGAAAGAGTGACGCAGATTGCCAATATTTTATTAAATTGGTTGTATGATTTATGCACGATGTATGGCGCACTATAGCAGTAGGTAAAGGGAACCTGGGAACCTATTATTAAGATATTCTGTTCCCATTAAGACAATTCCATTTCCCACCTTTTGCCAAATTCTGGAACCATTGTGCGTTGTATGACGCAACTAAATCTGGCTACCCTGCTATGTAGCGGGATACAGCGTGAAACAAAAAAAATAAGTTACAAAATATTAATAACCAAATAAATATAATAAAAATAAAGTATCGATACCATTTACATGAGTCTCCTATCTATGAGTAATAACTAGAATAACGTTGTTTATACGGAGTGCCTCAGGGCCCAATATATGGCCCGATAGACTTTAGTGGTCAATGATGACCGACGGTATCGGGTTGCAGATTGGTAGATAGCTAATAACATTATTTGTTTAGTAAAAATAAATATAAAGAGAATAAAAAAAAATAATTAATATTAAACAAGAATGTATGACGGAGAATTGTAATAAAAGTTTCAATGTCAACATTTAATTTATGTACACATCTGCTTATGCTCAAAATATTGCATAAAGGATTTTTTTTTCTCTATCCCGCATATAGTAAGGTAGGAAGGGGAAACCTAGTGTTAAGACACTCAATTTATATTAGTGTTTGGCACCAAATTTTCGAAATGGCCTGTTGAATGACGAAACTCGTCTCTTTTTGTCTTCTTACGAAAGTGAGAAAATGAAGATAATTAATTCCCTCGAGTGAAAATCGAACCCGCAGCCGTCATTTACACCTAGACCCGGCCGAAAAAGGCTATAATATTAAATATTTCATTTAAATGCTTCTTACGAAATATAACTTCATGACTATTCTAGTCATTAAACCATAAACCTGAACTACTTAAGAGAGATCGTCAGTATTATTACTAGATGAGGATTCAAAACTACTGGCATTGAGTAATTCGTGCCTTCGTGCATTTAACGGTTAATTATAAGCAACTAAGAACATAATAGTATTAAACAAATTTTGTTATTTTATTTATTTACATGTAGAGGCCAAATAGCACAGGGGCACAAGCATGCGACTCTAAACGCGACAGGTTATGGGTTCGATTCCTACATCAGGAAATAAAATATTTCATATTTTCATTTTCTTAGCACTGGTAACGAAGCAAATTTAACCGCGCGTATAAAACCGCGTTAAATTAACATTAGGTTCCCTCTGTCTACCTGCGGAAATACAATTATTTATTCAACTTCACACTGTATATACCCGCATATACCAGGGTAGGCAAGAGGAACCTAGGCTTAAGACACTATGTTTCCTATTTTCCACCGAATTCTGGAGGCATCGCGTGTTGAGTGGCGGAACTCAACTCCGCGCTTTGCCTCGACACAGAGCGTAGAAATTAAAATATTTCATTTCTTCGAGTGGGATTGAACCAACAATCTGTCGCATTTACAGTTAATTTAAATCTAAGAATAACTTTTTAAAAAGAAATCGCTGATAAAAATTAAATATTTCCCGGTTTTTACAGTCTATGAACCTCACAGTATATGAATGTGATGGTAACGAGCCGGAACATCACGAAACTGAGGATTTAAACGACAATAACAACAATTATTCGCTTGGATATTTTGTGATGTAATTAGAGTTTATTTTTAAAATATATACCTAATAGTGTAAATTAATGTAATAGGAGTTTTTTTCGGGCTTTCCAAATATGGTATTTAAAAAAAACTAATTTTATGAGGCTAATAAGATATTTATTTATATAGAAAATATTGTCCATCATCGCCATTTGTTATATTCTCAGTTTGAAGCCTTGAATTTAATTTTATTATTATAGAACAATTTAATTTTGTTTTTGAAATATCGATTAGATGTCAATCTGAAAAAAGTGCATATTAGGCTCTTATAAGGGTGTGACTATAACGCGACAGTTGTGGATTTGATCCCCACTCGATCGAATGACTTATTATTATTACTTATGAATACTTTCATTTCTTTGCTCTACCACCAAGGCAAAAGCCCGGCGTTGAGTGCCGCCACTCAACACGCAATACCTTGAAAAATTCGGCGGAAAGTGGGGAGCGGAGTGTAACTATATTCGTTCTGCCTACCCTGTTTCTGTGTGCGGGATACAACGTGAAGCTGATTTTCTTTAGATATATAAATTTCAGGATATCTCAAAAATAAACATTCCATGATGACTCTTAAAGTTTTGTCAGCTACCCTCATTTATTTGTACAGAAGATAGATTTCAACTAACGAGCGATTGGCACCTGAAGGAATGTCGTTAGGCGAAGGCCCACTCGAGGTCGAGCGGTATCAGTCTTACCCGAATTGACTTCATACAATAACCTTTAAATGTATAGATAAGACATTAATTAAAGAAATTAAAAAAAAAACACTTTTTCTTTTTTTTTAGTTTTATTGTTATGTGAAGTTTCTTTAGACAATATGAGTGGATAGTGAGTGTGTTCAAGTAGTTTATCAAAAATTTTATTCCCTTTTTTAGCAAAATTAGGAGGACGTAGGAGTACGAAGGGCGTAAGAAACCATAAAATGTATCCTTTTGTTAATAGTAAACTCAAATTTAAAGCATTAATTTTACAATTTACTCTAATTTTTCCCTTTTTCTAATTTTAAAAGTATAAAAGCAACATAATACTTAATATAGGTATTTTATCCTATTGTCTATAGTCCTATAATCTTCGCCTTCACCAAATAGAATAAAATTTTATATAAAAGACTTTTATATTCTTGTACTATCTAAGACTTTCCTAATTCTATTTGCATCTTGAACGGCGCTAGTAAGAATTTCCAAACTGTTGTTAAGTGTACAAATTACTTAATTTAATGTTAAGTTAGTATTGATCACTCAAGAGTAGTTAGATTAGCGGGAACGCGTAGTAAGGAGGCTATCTACTAATTACATCTATACGAGAACATAATAAATAGGTATTTTAGAGACCGTCGTGGCGCAGCGGCACAAGGCTGTGACTGTAACGCGACGGTTGTGGGTTCGATCCCCACTCGAGGAAGTGAAATATTTATTCAAGTTTATATTTCCATTTCTTCGCTCTGGTGTCAAGTTAAACGCGGCATTTAGTTCGGCCACTAAACGCGTAATGCCTTCAGAATTAGGCGGAAAGTGGCGAACGGAGTGTTTTAACCCGAGGTTCCCTATGCCTAACCTGCTGTGTGGGGATACAGCGTGAAGCTGATAAAAAATATTCTTAAATGATTTGAAAAAACTAAAGTTATAAAGATTTACAGTCTTATATTTCTTCTCTGTCCTTACATTGTAAAAATAGTAAAAGCAATTTCACTCGTTTCAGCCTAATTAAATACAATGCATGGTGGGTTGCGCATCTAAATGCTACTTTTAGTAAAAACAAATTCAAATAAGTGATACGTTATTATCAAATATTATTTCAAGTAATTTTAACGATTAAATTGCCTAAGCCAATACATAATAGACACAACGACTAACAATATTGATCATATCGAATGATAGTTAAAATATCTAAAAACCCAATACAGAAATGGGCGCCATTTTGAAAGGAGGCAAAGACTGGAATACAGAAATTAGTTAACACTAATTTCAAGAAACTATCCCCGTTCCCTCGCTAGGGATGCATGAGATCTACATTTCGGTCAGTTGGAATTTAATATCTGCATCATATACAAACATTTCAGTTACAAACGTGTTCCGTGCTCTTTGGTAACTGACTTTATACAGGGTGCGTTATTTTTAATCGGTTTTTATTTATTTTTACAGATTAAATATTTTGTATTTCGTCTAAAAAGGTATAGATATTTTATAATATTTTATAGGTATTGAATTATTATAATACTTATTGATGTTACAATAACATTTCTTAAAAAAAGTATTAAAATAAAATAACAACAAAATATTACATCATCAACCACCAACCTCCCCACCCAATATTTTAGAAGCAATCGGCCTCAAACAAAAACAAACAATATTTATCCTAATAAAATATAATCCGGCAAACTCTAAATCCTGAACAATAATACGGTACACCCTGTCATACTAAATACACTAGCGCCAAGAAATTACTGGACGGTCAAAATATCTTAGTTATGACCAGTCCTGTCCGGCGCACGGCTTACGTTTGCCAAGTTTGCCCCCTTAAGGCATAGTTCCCAACCCTCCCCCACCCCCCACCCCCCATCCCTCATGGTTATTAATAAATCTATCTGTGCATATTCCGAAAGTCAAAGACAGTTGCGGTGGGATTCAAATGGGATAGGATGCTAGAACATCTTTCCTCTAATTGATTTTTCGTTAAAGCACGATCGTGATCGTATATAGCTATTTGTATATTTTTTTAAAGCTATACGATGGATCCCGCGCACAGCAGGATAGGTAATGGAAATATAGTGTTAAGACACTACGTTCTCCATTTTCCGCTGAATTCTGAAGGCATTGCATGTTGAATGGCAGAAATCAGTGTCGGGCTTTGCTTCGACACCAAAATCGAAGAAATGGACATATTATGAAATATTTCATTTTCTCCAAGTGAAAAAGGAACCCTCAACCTATCACGTTTACTGGTGGCTTACCGTTTACGACTGGTTTTGGATTCAATTCTCATTAGAGAAAATGAAATATTTAATATTCTCTTCTTCTCGCTTTGGTAACGACGGGAAAGTGCCGCGTTAAGTACCTCCATTCGATGCACAATATTCGGCAGAAAATAGAAAAAGGAAGTGTCTTAATACTAAGTTCCCAGGTTCCCGTTGCCTACTTCCCTTAATTCTTTATCAAAAAGAAAAACAGAATCAAGACATATCGTTATTTATTTACCGCCCAAATTCGAGACATTGTATGATAAGTTCTCCATTTCGTTTTATAGTTTACCAGAGTGAGGGAATTATAATAAATCAAATAACATTATTTAGCACGTGAGGTTTTGGTGGCGAAGCGGAACAGCTCTGGTTGCCGATGGTTGTGAGTTTGATTTTCAATTGGGAGCAGTTAATTATGCAACTATGGATTCCGCCAATCAGCACGCAACATGTCGAAGTTTTGGCGTAAGTTGGGAAACCCTGATACGTGAAAAAAAATAACTAGCTGAAAATAAACCAAAACTCCCACTAACTCGTCTAATAATCAAAAAAGATTTTATAAATGACCAAAATCTAAATATAATTTAAAAACAATACATGTCGCCATATATCAACAATTCTAGGGTAGACCAAATTAGGTCCATACGACGCTATTGTACGACGGTCAGACGTCTTGTCCCTAAGTAATTGACTTACTAGTGTGTAATGAATTCTGATTTGGATTTCCCTTTGAAATGTTCGAATTTGTGGAGAGAAGTTACTTCTGTAGGTACTTTTGGAAATACGTTTCCATACATATTTCGAAGCTTAGCAAATATATTTTTTTTAGCTTATATTAAGTGAAAACTTATATACATATAAAACAATCTTTATTGATTTCTACTATGAGGCTAAAGAAAATATTACATCATCATGATATTTTTTAAAGATATAGCTTAGAAAGAGAAGAACCAAATCTAATTTGATAGCCAAAGTTACTTTGCTAACGTTAGGACTAAGAAATAATGACTGCTAAAATCTTTCAGTGGAATAAGTTATCAATAGAACTATTACACAATATCTAATATTCAATTCTCTTATCATTTATCAGCATATAGCATTCAATAAGTGATATTCTGTGGAAGGTACTCCAAGAATTTGCTGGCAAGCAATCGTTATACTTAGAACATTCTATCGTCGAGCGCCCATAAGGCCGAAACCACTCGTAAATTCCAAACGTCTTCAAATTCAACTATTTCCAACAATTGGTCAGTTTGAGATGTTAAATAACTGGATCTGATAATACATAATTATTAGTTTTCAGCTCATTTATGAAATTTTAATACAGGAATTAACTGAAAAAGATGTTATTATTTGGAGATTTTTAGCAAAAGTTAATTGATCTATAATAAACAGTAAATCCTATTAATAATCTTCATTTTTATATATAAATTGGATCAGCTTAATATTACACAGCATCAAAAAAATAATTTATTTTCCAAAAAAGTCTAAAAAAAATTGTTAATGTCCACAGAAGAGACATATCTAGGACAGGACCATCTTTGGACGTCAACTATGTCTTGCTTTTACACCGAGCGCGTTATTATTGTGCCTCTGTCAACGGAATATGAAATGTATTGGAAGTTGGGATGAGCCCCCCCCTTGACCCGGGGTGGTGGTCAGTTGAAGGGTTAGAAATGAGAACTTGTAGGTAGATGGAAGTTTGTGAAATTTCTAATTGATAGAATATTTTATACATACTTAAAAATATTTTTTTAATGCTTCATGCTATGTCCTGGATATAGCGGGGTAAGTAGAGGGAACCTAGGAACCTAGTGATAAAACATTCCTTTTCCCATTTTGCAAGGTTTTTAGTTTTCCGATTTCTGGAGAAATTGCATGAGCATGTAAAAAAAAGTGATGAAATTTTAAATGATTACTTTTGGACTTACAATCTTACATTCAAAAGCTTTGGTCAAATTACAACTTGTACGAGTACGTTTCTATATAGCGAAATTTTATTACGTTTATTGTTCTTATTTTAATTGAACTCTGTTGATTTTTACAATGCGTCACATTGAGATAGCCTCTGACTGTAAAGGTGGTTGTTGTGCGTTCGATTTCCACTCAGACTTCCCTAACCCAACACTAGGAAAATCGAAATAAAAATATTTAAATATATTTTCACCATTGTTATTATACAATGATAAAATTTTCATTTACATCATTATTCAAAATACACATAGGGTGTCTTCAGACGTGGTACCCCGAGGTGCAGGCACCAAGATTTAAGCTACAATCCAAACTAAACCGGTGGATAAGTATGAATGTAGCTATTTGAATTTAAACATCAAAAGGTGCCTTTAATAATAATTCAAATTTACCGTCACACTGTACGGGACATATATGGGTAGGCAAAGGTAACCTAATGTTAAGACACTCCGTTCTCCACTTTCTGCTAATTTATGGAGGCATTACGTGTCAAGTGGCGGTACTCAACCCCGCGTGTTAACTCGATACACGCTCGTGCCCCTGCACCATTGGCATCATATAATTTAAAAATAATATATGTATTTCCTTTTGTCATATTATATTTGCAAAGTATTTTTATTTGATATTCTATAAAAAACATAGTTTTCTTTAGTACTAATTCAAATATATTTTTTTATACTTTTGGTTATAAATTCTACTAACGAACTATCAATAAGATTATGGTCATTACAATCAAATAAATTCTATAATAATTTGTGTTGCTTAAGGGCGAAACATTAAGTGCCTCTTTCAAATAAGCTATAGTATTTTGTCTTCTCGCTATATACTTTCACCTACTTCCACAGGTTGGTTAAAATAAATCTCTTATAGAGATTAGTCTATTAGGATATAGGGTAGGCAATAGAGCCTAGTGGTTGAATCGACAACCATCGCACCTAAGATTTATTCTTATGAGTTACAAATTTCTCCAAATATAGTCAGATGAAAATTTCATACAAATATAAAAATCCTACTTTATGCAAAGGTGTACATATATTATAATATACAATATTTATATATCTTGTATCAACCGGTCACTCAGTTTAAGCAATTCAAGTAAGAAAACATCTCCTCGACTTACTTCTGAACAAACGTTACCTCCACCTAGATAGCTCAATGTTTGACTTGCCGCCCGCCCTCTACTGCGGGCGATTCTGCCTTAATTCACAAGAAATATGACTTCACTATAGAAAATTTTAAAACAGAATAGTATAATTTTATGTATTTTTTCTTTAGTTCCTTATTGAGCTTCATGCTGTACCAGCAGCATATGCTATAATAGCAGAGTAAGTAGAGGGAAATCGCAGAACCTAGTGTCAGGAGTTCAAAGTTCCGTTCTTCAATTTCAACCGAATTATAGAGGCATTTCGTGTTGAGTGGTGGAACTCTACGCATCGCTTTATCTCGCTAACCGAGTTAGGGAATGATAATCTATATATATAAAAGGACTTGTCCTCACTGACTGAGGTAAGACGCACGCACAGCTGTAACCGCTGATGGTGGAAACGTGAAATTTGGACAGGTGTTTAATTTGTAATCTGGACATCCACTAAGAAGGGATTTTGAAAAATTTTAACTCTAAAGGGATGAAATAGGGGTTGCAAGTTTGTATGGATTTTTTTTTAAATAGGCACCGATTTTTATAAAATTTGAAATTCAGAGTCTTAACAGTATTTAATTGAATACATGTTTCATGGTTTTCTAGAATTCTCCCCCTAAGGGTGAAAATAAGGGGTTGAAAGTTTGTATGAAAAAATCTTTAAATCGCCTCCAATTTTTATAAAATTTGAAATTCAGACTCTTAAAAGTATTTAATTGAATACATGTTTCATAGTTTTCTAGAATTTTCCCCTTAAGGTTGCAAATAAGAGGTTGAAATTTTGTATGAAAAAATATTTAAATCAACATCGATTTTTATAAAATTTGAAATTCAGACTGTTAAAAATATTTCATTGAACACGTGTTTCATTGTTTATTAGAATTCATCCCTAAGGGTGCAAATAAGCACGCGAAGCTGCGCGCGTCCGCTAGTATTAAATATTTCATTCCCTCGAGTGGGAATCGAGTCCACAACCGGCCACGTTTAAAACCGTATGCCCGTGTGCTCATGAGTCACTAGCCTCCACCTTATATAAAATGAATAACAAAAAAGTCGACCCAAGGAATTTTCCGCTTTCCTCTTATAGCTTACGAACTTAACTAGATTATCTTAATGTATTTATATGCGGTCAAAGCTAATTTTCGGACAATCGCTGCGGTCTTCCCTTCGGCTACGGGTCTTATGTGGGTAGCGAGCGAGGTGAGTTATGTTAGCTTTACGGTTAGAAAGGAGTGAAGCTGCTTCACGTTGGCAAACAGTAAATTAAACTGTTTAAATACTATAGTTTATTGGTTATATATATTATATTATATACTTTTGTATATTTTGAATTAAGTTACTATACAATATTTCTTCTAATTTAACATACATTGTCATATATTGATAGTCTAACAAAAAATATTATATAGGTACATATATTAGTCGAATAAATAACAAGTAAAAACTCATAAGTTTCAAGTATTGAAAAAATTATAAAACATTTTCGTAGCTTCACTTTGTATCTTAAATATCACTAGGTAGACATAGAAAACTTAGTGTTAAGGTACTCTGTCTTTTAGACATCAATTTTGAGACATTGCGTGTTGACCAGTGGAATTAATTCCTCTGAGGCGAAATCGAACCCACTTACACCCAATCGCTGTACTGCCCCACGATGATCTCTATATAAATTTCCATATAATCAAACAATTAAAACTAAAGAAATTTTAGTAAAATATCGTCAGTAGCTAAAAGGAAAGCACATACATTCTATTCTACAGTATCGCGATGAAACTAAACATCAATACGTTTAAATGCTAGGCCACAGCGGGTTATCAGTATATCTGCTGGCACTTAATTGCTAACTCTGGAACTAGTGTAACAAGTGGGTTCACCTTTTACTTGTATTCAAATATCATATGGAAATCGCGTAGATTGTCGATTGCCTTTTGAAAGTGGACTGGTGTTGGTTTGTTGGTATATTTTATTGTTTCTTAAAGTTTGAAGCCTTTCACTTGGAGGAATGAATTACTTTCATTGACCATGAAGCACTGGTTAATTGCGGCGTTAAGTTCTGACACCAGACGTATCTGATACTCAGGAAGGTAAAGGAGATTGACTTGACTGTAGATTCTCTCTGCATACCCTGATGCATAAGACGAGAAGCTAAAAAAAGATTAAATCGATTATGAAACTGAAAAATACTTGTTATTACTAAAATACGTAATGTATTTTTGTCATTTGCGGTTTTTAGTACGAAATACGTAAAATATCGTAGATTTTAAGCAGAGTGTTCATTATGAAAATAATTTTCAACTCTAAAGCTTTCATGAGTTTCAAGTTGTCCAGATAGTTGTGGTTTTAAAAGTGACTCCGTCGCTATAAGTTGTAAAAATAAAGAATTATATATGCTTGGGAAGATGTCATTTTTTAAGCATTGTCTGTAAAATTTTTTTTCATCCACTCGAATATTCGCATCAAAACTAAAAACAATGGCGGAACTTTTTGCCGCAAATTTCCTTTCTTTCAATATTAAAATGCGATTTGATTGTTTTGGTCGAAAAAAAGTTACAAAAAATTAACTTGCTATTATTTACGTTCACATTGTATTCATCGGGTTGGTGATGCTGTTGATTTTTTTGAATTTGTAATATTTTTAGTGAAAATTCTAGTAAAAATATGAAAAACTAAAAAAAAGTATTTCATTTTTGTTGATTTATATTGTTATATCTTTTGCGGGAGACGAATATTTCGAATAAGTTTATTTGGAACTAAAGGCTTCTCTTCATTCTCTCAGTTGATTCTATTGCATAATTAATATTTGAAGACACAACCATTGCGTACTTACCTATCACACGTTATGACGTTTTTATGAAAAAAAAATTTAAAAAGTTAAAAGTAAAAATAAAAACAGAAAAAAAAGAAAAAGTTGACCAAAAATTTTTTTTATATAATTTTTAGGGTATTATTCGATACTAAGGAAAGAATTATATTTTAGAAAACAATATAATACTAAAAATTACTTTCTTATAATTACCTTCAAAAACTCAAATTAACTTATGTCAAACATCGCAAAACTAAACTAACTAAAACTCACAAAGTACTACTCAATTTTCCAAACGGACTGTCTTAACCCTAATCTTACTACACGGGTAAGAGATGGAACGGCGAACTGTAAGTAAAATGCGGCCAATTTGAGGAGCCTACCTTATCTCTGTGTAAGTTCGACATCGACTATCATTTGTCTTCGTCAATGTTGCCCGGTGATCATTTATGCCACAGCACACCCTACCCTTTCGTTGGAAACACACGGGAGCTTACCCAATCAGACTTTGATAAACCATTTTATTAAAAAAAAATAGCTTCACGTTGTATCCCGAACACAGCAGTGTAAGCAGAAGGAACAGTCGTAGTGTTAAGACACTCATTTCCTCACTTTCCGAATTCTGGAGGCATTGCTTGTAAATATTCCATTTTATATTAAAAATATTTGATCATGTCAAAACTACCCCACCAATCAACCATCGGGTTATATAAGGAAGAGCTAAAAAAATATAGTAGTCTAGTAAAACAGTTACAATAATCGTTATAGGCTTATATGCCGTTATATAACGAGACTAGAGTCGATCAGTATTACCATACGTAATGGTGGTGTGTGGTGACATTATGCGCCACCAGCGAATGATAATCAATAGTTGTTAGACGATATATGATAAAGTTCTATTTTAAACATGTTTATAGTTGGTTCTAACTGGTGTTTTTAAAATATAGAAGTAGAGTGATTTAAATACATGGTGTTTATTTTGTCTTGAACTTGAAACGCTTAATAGAATACGGGAATTACTGACAACAATAATACTATGTTTTCATTTATGGTCGTGGCGACTGGTATCGAACCCACAGGTTCGATATTCACTCGAGAAAATAAAAACTCATTTTTTTCATTTCCTCGCTTTTGTAACGAGGCAAAGAGCAGTATTGAGTTGCCCCACTCAACACAGAATGCGTCCAGAATTCGGAGAATTTTTTTTCGGAGAAATAGAAGTATCTTAATGGTAACAAAGTGTCTTAACACTAGGTTCTCGTGTTTCCTCTGCCTAACCTTCTATAAAAATATGTCTTCAAAAAAGAAATTACAATTATATATCTGGCTCTGTACAATACCTTCACGTATGTCAAAACTTACAAATATTTCCTCCATCATCCCTATCCCGGAACACTTAAGGTGGTATTTCGTTTGACATGTGTGGTGAATGACTTTGCCCTTTAGCGGGAAATTGTCGATGCTCTGGAAAAGTGCAGTGACTTCGCGGTTTCACGACATGAACGAATCCTTATTTGTTTTTCGTATTTGTTTCTGACCGATAATTAAGTATGTAAGTTGTAGATATACAAGTTGCCTTATATTCTACATAATTTTTTATTTATAATTTTGAACTCGTCACGTAGATACGTATTTATAATCGGCTCTCAAATCTAAGATCGAACTTGAGAAAATGGCATCTCAAAATCGATCTCAGAGTTAAGAGTGCCTTAGATTCCTTTTTACGAAAATAATGCAGACGTGGGAGTACGAAAATAGCAATAAAAAGTTTGCATCTAGAATGAGTATAGAAAAACAGGTTATTTATTTTAAATAAACACTTGTTCTACCTTACATATTGAAAATCCATACAAGTTCAGCGTCAACTATATACATAACCCTATTAATTAGATAAGATACTATTTGCATACGTCCGTTTGTTTTTCAGATTCGGCACGCCCCGATGATTTCCTTACAATAACTTGGTCAAGATGTTTGGGGCAGTTAATTTAGTTTGATGAGGGTCCAACCCTCCAAGACATACTTCAGGTGGTCAGTATCTAGGACAAATATTGGAACTATTGTTTAATTTCAGGGCCCCCAAGCAGTTCTTAAGGATTTGTGGGAATGGCATTAGGAAAATTAACGGATATTTTTGTTCTAGTTTGACCAAATTAGTATTGAATATTAATTGATAAGCCATTGAAGAGACAATAAGAATAAAATAGTTGCAAAATGGGTGAGTTTTGCTGATAATAAGTTAACTTTGTCAAAATATATTAACACAATACTTACTTATTATATAAAAACAATAATAGAAATTATTTATTTAGAGATCCACTTCTTTCAACTTTCTATATATCTTTATTTTTTTCTGTGTTCTTTATCAGTTATTCAGTATGCGAAGTTTTTTATCCATAAATATTTTAATATAAACCGAGTGGGAATCGAACCTAAAACGATCACGACAACAATTTCAACTACACCACAACGGATTCAAAGTAATATTTCCATATAATTTTTAAGAGTTAATTTAAAGACAGCGCACTCACGAGTCGCAGTCGGTTACGGTAAGATAGTTTTATTTACGTGTAACAACCGCGAAAACTTAAGACAATACGGCAAATGACAATAGGCTTTTGTTTATACAACTTTGTAATTATTAAAAGTGCTATTTAAATCGGTTTCTTTTTAGTTTTGTAAGGATGTGTTGGTGGATTTTTTTCTTAGATGCTTTTTTATATGAGGGTAGGGTACGGGTTGTGATGATTCTCTTTTTCCTGATAGTTTTTATTAATACATGTTTTTAATATATTTATATTAATTTTTAATAATATTTATCTTTCATGTGTACGCAATATGTGCTTATGTGCTCTTTGGAATAAAAACTTTTCGTTAACTGGTATGGGAACTCTAGATCTCAAGTAGATTTATTTTGGCACAAAATTTTCTGAGGTCAGTAGTTGTGTAGAGGCCACAAGCGTGTGACTGTAAACACGATAGGTAATGGTTGCGACTTTTTATTTTCTCATTTTCTCGCTCTGGTAACGAGGCGAAAGCGCAGCGTTGAATTACGCCACTCAATACGCACTGTCTCCAGAATTCGGCGGAAACTGGTGAACGAAAGTACCTTAATAAGAACGACGTGTATCAACATTAATTTCCCAGGTTTTCATGTAGGTAGGGAACAGCATGAAATTCAAAAAACTAAGCATTTATCAAAGCAAAACATTTATCTATATAACGAATATATAGACATGTTTACGGGAGCGCGAGTGGGCTTTTGAAAATAACGAAGAAAGTTATATTTAAATTTATTTTATTTAAAATAAGAACAAACTTATATGTTCTTATAACTAACTTAAAATTAACTTAACTAGTGAATCGACCGAACAGAAGTGCATGCTCTAATCGACTAAAGAATAAAATATATAATAATTAAAACTAAAACACTACGTTTGTTTCCCATGGCATGAGGGGATTCGCGTTACATACGCCGAACGCTGATTAGGCGTTTACCGGTACCGTTCTCACACCATGAGGCAACATAACTATATAATAAATATTAAATAAAAATTACTATTCCCTAATCTCATCTCACTTTCTCAGCATCATTACCCACAATAACAAACAAACAACACAATTTCCATTCAAAATACACTATAAAATGATACATTTTAAAAGTGATGATATATTCCAAAATTAGTGGTGGTGATGAGTTACTTCAAAAACATTTCCATAGTAGAAAATACAACACTAAAAAAATATACATATTGTAAAAGTGTTACAAAATGCCAACGTAAATCAAAGCAAGGCAAGGCAAGGCAAGACAAGGCAAGGCGAGGCAAGGCAAGGCAAAATCGCCACCATGTAGCTGAGCATAATTATAAATTCCGCGTCACTCGGCAACGGTGGAACAATGAAGTTAATCCATCAGGCCGAGTCCTCAGGCGTGGGCAGATAAGACAAGGGCCCGTGTTCCCACCCTAGCTTCTTGGGTAACCACCCTGTCACAGATTGTGGAACTTGTAGACGAGGTTTCTGATGGAAATTTGAAAGGATTTTTTTTTTGGGATTTTCAATTTCAATTGTTATATGGTATTCAAAATTATTTATTTGTAATAGTTATCGATGAGAAAATATTTTGTGTATTGATCATCAATTGATGTATTTCTCTCATTATAATTATTTTCTCCATAAACAATAAGGTTAAACGTGTCTATGTGGACGACGTAATGGATGTAAGCTATTAATTAATACGTTATTTCTCAGCCAAATTGTTTTCCAATTATATCACTCGTAATGTTAATAATATAAAGTTTGCCCAATCTGTATGTTCTACATAAGTTTTAACTCCTAAATAAAAAAAACTAAGTAAAAATACTTTTAAACTTTTTTTCGTTCCAGCGAATCTCTATCTTTTTATTTACATACTATATTTATATACATACTATCTCTACATTCTAAAGGCACATCGTAACTAAAGTCCCAACATAAACATAATCTCCTCACAAAACTCACACGTAAATAGGCATCAAACATCGCACTCGCCACCACATCTACCACCAGCTCTTTAACCAATGTCCATTCCTTAAGTCCACCCTTCTCAGATTGTGACGTCCACCTGGGCCTTTCATATGAATATTAATTCAACCATATCTTGACCCCTGTCGGCCGGCTAAGAAGGCGACTTGACGTATAAATTTCTTAGGGAATAATTAATGTTTCTAGGCTATTTGATTGCTTATACTGTCTATCTATTTTATGAATATTTAAACATAAAATTGTTTATTTCGTACTTTCTAATTTACATTATAAAGAAATATTTTGTTTATAATTACTTAACTGTTGTAATTTTTTATGTTTATTTCAGGAATATCTGTGTATCGTTTAGGAATTATATTTTTTTTATTATTCTTGTCTAGTCTAGGTATAAAGTTAATAGGATGTAAAAGTTTAAATATTTTTACTTTATATCTTAAAATACATAGTATAGTAAATAGATGAAAAAGTTAAAATATTTTTACATTACCATTTTTAAATACTACGACTAAAATCATGTGTACCGAAAGAAGATCCTAAGATTCTTCCGATCTAAATAGGAAACGAAAAGTATGGTTTGACGAGAAGTTTTTAAAATTCGCCTAATATTTAAATGCAAGAAGTTCCTTCGACAACTTTTTATGAGCTAACGCATGAATGTAACGTTTACATACGATTTATTTTGGTGTAAATTTCTCTGTAATCTCTGTAGATGATGTGGAAAATTCCGCTACGCAAATATCATTGTTAACAATATCTTCTGTATTTATGTAAAAAAAACACTTAAAAATACTGGGTATTTGCATTTCTTCGCTGTGGCACCAAGGCAGAAAGCCCGTCCTTGAATTCCGTCACTCAACACGCAATGCCTCGGAAAATTCAGCGGAAAGCGGGGAATGGAATGTCTTAACCCTAGGTTCCCTGTACCTGTATGCAGGATACAGAATGAAGTTGATATAATTTTAATTTTTAATTCTACTAGAATAACATAAGTAATTATCAATAAACTAAAGCAAGACCAACAATTCTGGTGTTATTCCAGAGCCTCCACCATACTATATTATTCCTCGCAACGCTCGGTCAGTTCTCGCAAATATTGTTTTAATTGATTAGCCCTTGCCGACTTGAGTGTAAGACTGGTGTACACTCGTAAACTTAAAGTTAGTGGGGAGATTTACTTTAACTTTTGTGCTTGTTAGAAATTTGTATGAGTGACATTGTGGAAAATTTTGGTTTGTAATGTTTTTTTCCATATTTAAAGGTTCGATTCCTAGTTGAAGGAATCAAATACATTTATTTGCTCGTTAATAACAAGACAAACTGCATGGTGAGGTTTCGCCTCTCAATACATAATGTCTCGGAAATTGGGTGGTGCGTAGAGGACGGAATGTCTTAACGATTAGGTCAATAGGGCTAGTAAAAAATATTATGTTAATGCTTTTTTAGAGAATGTCTCAAAACTAAAATAGTTTTTTCTAGACTTTAATACCGTATAACTGAATAAGATATTAAATTTGACAGAAAAAGATCCAATACGTCACTTTTTCTCTCTTTTCTCTTCTTCTTCTTCTATTATCACAATAATAAATCCTTAAGTAATTTAACACTTAAAACTATTGATTAGGTAAAATGTTCATATCAGTGTACGCCCACCCTTATAGCATACGATCGCTCTCGGTCAAGTGAGCGCTACTAATTAGTCAAATATCTTAATTGGATAGAATTTATCTTACGCTGTAATTCAATATGTTGTTAAGAATTTTGAAATTATAGTATCAAAAACAGGAAATTAATAATCTGTATCAATTTAGAATTGAATTATTTTAATTTTTCCGCTATGGTAACACTTATTGTAGTGTTAAGTTTCACCTTTTCAAAATGTAGTGAATCGGATTAGTCAAGAAGTGAAGAAAGAGTGTCTTAATATTATGTTCTCATTCGCTAATGAGAGATATATACATATAAAGATAAAAAAATGTATGTTATAATTGTTTTCCTTATATTGTGTTTACACAATATTGCAGATTTTTTTAGTTTCACTATTTATTTCACATGTAACAGTGTAGGCAGGCGGAACCTGAAGTGATAAGAGACTATTTAAATGTTGCTAGCTGCTATATTAAGTGGTGGAACTCAAAGCCTCGTAAACAAATAATACTTATAAATTATAATATATACTTAAGCTTATTTTAATTTTCATAGTATTAACTGATATGTAATTGCAACATAAATATAATATAAATTTCAATACTCGTTATGCCTATAAACTTCACTTTATTCAAACAATATATAAGTACCTATATAGAAAAGCGTATCGCCATACATTGTCTCACTAAAATGGTCCATTAACCCAACATTCCATACAAACCCCATATACGATATACCTACCTACATCAACAAACAGTCGATAAGCATCACAAATGGACTTAAAGTCAGTCCAAAACTAATTCGTAACCTACAATAGATTCTAAATTCGAAATATATGTCTCCACTCCATCTAGTTCCGGTCGAGTTTGAATATCCGTCCAAGTTGGACTTCCGGCGGAAGCGGCCGCAGTCCACGTCTTTATCTGAAGAATTAACTGGCGATAGTTATTCAAATGCGTTCAACAGTGATAAGGTGGCCTACATTCTAGTGTAAATAAGTATAGCACTGGAGGCATTGCGTGTTGAGTGACAGAACTCAACAGAGAAAATGAAAATATAAACGTAAATGCAAATTTACTTCCTCGAGTGGGGATCGAACCCATAACCGTCGCGTTACAGTCACACCCTTCTATCGCTGTTCCACGACGACCCCAGACCTTATATTGTGTAATATAATATAGTTGCTATTAGAAATAATTGTTTCATTAATAGCTTTTAAACGTGCTAATAGAGCACTTTCAACTTCGCTAATGTCACGTTGAAAGGAGAAAGTGTGATAAAAGGTGTTTTAGAAAAATATTCTGGTTATCTTTATTATAACTATTAATATATTTTGTATATTTTGTATTGTATATTATATTTTTACTTAACTTGTGACCATGTCCATGTCTTACTACAAAATATTTAAAAATATATAAAAATAAGTTAAAAACACGTCAAAAGATCTTTTTACTACTTCGGAATAACCTTTGTTCTCCACTTCCCATCTGAATTGGAGACATTGCGTATTGCGGAGCTTATCGCCGCGACGTCCGTATGCGCCAAAATATGTAATTTGCAAATTATAGTCTATAAATTATACATTTTGGCTAAACATGTGTTATTTATGAAAAATATATATATATTAAGATCGATCTATATAACTATTACAAATGAAATCCTAAAATAATTACAAAGCTTCAACTTACAAGAACTTTCTAACCCCTAATGATCCAATATTAAATAATACATTCATCCTAGCAATCCAAGACAGCTAAAGGGCCGAATTCCACTATATTTCAAATGTAACTCGGAAAGGTGAACAGAAGGGTTGTATATAATTGTCCGGGTGTCAGGGGGTTGGTTTGGGGGGTGGTCAGTGTTTGTGATTTGTAAATGGGCTCAGACCTTAGCCCTTCCTGAAGACGAGGATATATCACGCGCCTTGAAAGATAACTTTCTCGTGGGATTTATAGGAGTTGTTA
>JAEBDU010013096.1:0-39492 GCA_016802625.1 Heliconius numata
GGCGTTTGTACTCACGGTAGTGCCGGTGGCAGTCCAGGTCGATGCAGTCACTGGTCGCTGCACCAGCTCGCGGCCACCGTCGCCAACTTGCGTAACATTTATATAACGACACACCGTCCGCGATCAGAACTGCTCCGGGGCCGAGCTGGGACCGCTCAGTCCTGCCATTTTGGATTGGAACGAGCGTGCTGAGCGACTCGCGAGCGCTGGTGTCGCGCTTATCTCGTTTCGTGAGCGATTTTCAGGTTTCTCTCTTAATATTGGGGTTACCGTATCTACGTTCGGGGGGAAAATAAAAAAGTGTGTATCGGTCGGGCGGAGCGGGCCGGCGGCGAGAGGCACATGCCGTTCGATACTCGCGCGTGCGCGGGGCGAGGCCCCGTGACGTCAGCGCCGCGCCGTCGCGCCGCCGCCGCCTTCTCAATGGGCCGCCGTGCTGGGCCAGCACTCGACGCCCGTGCACCGACACCCCTGGTTCCGGAAGCGCCCCTTTGTATATTTTATTATATATGTCTAATTAATGGCTTTGCAGATTAGGCACGTTGTGCATCTTTTTTTTTTAAACTAAAACGTATCAAATGTTTTTATTAAACCTTTAATACTTATTATACTGAAATAAATTGATAATATTCAGACAATATTTGTTACAAAATCATCCATATGAGCCAAATCTAACTACGACGTTAAATCTGAAAATTCTCAGTACGCAAATGCATCCTCTTCTAATAAGAGAGGCTACCGGAGGAGCTTTACCCCCATTGCTGAACCACTTGACATCACTAGAGTTCACCAACCTATACGGATCGTAGAATTTTCCACTTTCAGTTAAAACTCTGCAACGTGATCGTATCGGCAAACTAATCCCCATTTTATTATATCTTAAGAATAACAAAATTTGTTATGCCCAAAATAACTTATTTACATATTATGCTATGCAAATAATAATAAAAAATAAGTTCGTGGGCCTGGAGTACAAGTGCGCGACTGTAACCGCAACGGCTGTTGGTTGGAATCCCCTCAGGGGAATGAAAAGTTTGATATTTTCATTGAACCAAAATATTTCTTGGAAACGGAGTGTCTTATCACTAGGTTCCTAGGTACCCTCTTCCTACCCTGTAAACTAAAATAGCGTAAACTGAAATCTAATTGAATTTTAATATGCAGCTATAAAACTTATAATTATTAAGAAAATAAAATTACCTTTTTCTTGTTCATTTCATTTTCACATACGGAATTTTCATTATTAATAGACACTTCTGTTTCATTGTTAAAATTTGTATCAATTCTAACACTTTTCTCAATATCTTCATTATGTCCAATGCTAACGATGTCAGTTTGTACGTAGACCGATTTAGTTTTTATTCCAATATTAATATCATTAACAGGCTGATTGTTTTCCAAATCAATATTATTACAATTATTATCATTTATTTCATTACAAAATATAATATTATAGAAAAAATTATAAACTATATTAGTACATTTTCCATTGTAATGAAATTTTAAAATTTTCATTGCGAATACTAACGTTTTAATATAAAAAACATGTGGGTAATAACTCTAGGACAATGACAATAAAAATGAAATCAGTTCCAATATATTTTAATTAAATATGGCTTATCAATTATTAAAAGGAACGTCCTCATATGAACAATTGATAATGAATATCTTGTTTGGTTTTTGACTTCATCGAGAATAAATTGGATTGCTTTATGAAGGTTTCTTGTTACAATTAATAATATAATTATTTTTTTCGTTTTCAGCTTCATGCATTCGCATATAGCCGGGTAGACAAAGGGAATGTAGTGTTAAGACACTTTGTTTTCTACCTTCCACCAAATTTTTGAGGCATTGCATATTTAGTGGCTGAACTCAGCGTCGAGCTTTTGCCTTAATACCAGAGCAAAGAAAAAAAGAAATAATAATTTATTCCCGAAATGGGATCGGAACCCACAACCATAGTGTTTACAGTCACTCTTCTGCCTTGGTGCCACTACAGCCTCTCTCATTATATAAGTTTCTTATTTAATAATCATAATAAAATATTTAAGTGAAATAAAACAAATATTTGTATGCATAGATTAAATTTATTATTTACAGAAATATAATATATTCATATATAAACAGATTTTAATAACACTAACAAACTATTATAATATACATTTATTTTACAATGCATTTTAATGATATTGTGTAAATTCAATGATTATTTATATTACAAACATAATAAAGCTCTTAAAAAAATTCTTAGTTTTTTATTATTAAATTATTGACCATTTTTTTCATAACAACTTTTAATATGAAATCTTTTAAGAAAACGTAAAAAAATCTTTTATTTTTCTTTAAGTAAATGAAAATAACATTTTAAAAATGTTAAAAATATTAAATTTTAATATATAGAGTTAATAATTTTTTATACAATCTTTTATTTATATATTTATATTTATTTGTGCTCTATGACGGAGAGATGATCCAAACAAATTCAGCAAATAATACGAATAATTTTATTACAATCTTCGCATTGTCAAAGGAATATCAGAATAAATTGTTATAATTTTGTTACAGTATTCAACTTCGTCGTATACATTTCTAAGATAACTGGGGCTTGCCAAATTTCTTCTCAGCCCTGCCAAATTGCCTACAGGCCTAATGTATACGTACAAAAGTTAAGTTTTTCGTAGAAATATGTCTAGTTTTTATTATTAATTATTTTTAATACATTTTTAATAAACGGTGCTAGCTTTAGGCTAAGTTTTTGAATTAATTATTGAATTGCTACGATAATTTTAAAGGTGTAATATCATTTTATGTACAAAAAGAAAATAATCATGTTACATATTTAAAATTCTTATATATAGAAACAATTTTTTACAGGTGTGGCCTTGTGTTAAAACTCTTCGCCCAGCGCTTTCCGCCTTATTTTGGAGGCATCGAGTGAAGAAATGAAAATATTGAATATTTAATTTCCTCGAGTGGACATCGAACCCACAACCTATCGCATTTGAAATCATCGCTCTCTAAAACGTTTAATACCATCAAAATGAAAGCCAATTTTGGTATTATTGCAAAAATTTAACCACATTAAGCTTTAACATCACATAATGTGGACCGCAAGTCGAGAATCCATTACGAAATGTCGCTTCGTCTCGATTATAGAAACATGGTTGCGGCTAGCATTGCTCATTCGTGTTCATATGTAAAATAATTTGAATAACTATGAAAATTCATTTGTTTGCTCAAGTGTCGAGGTAAAGCGCAGCGTTGAGTTACGCCACTCAACACCCAATGCCTCCAGAATTCGGAAGAAAATGGGGAACGGAGTGTCGTAATACTAGGTTTTCCTCTGCCTACCCTGCTGTGTGCGGGATAGAGCGTGAAGCTGAATACACTTTTTTTTTAAATATAGACAAAATAAATAAAGGCTTTAAAAGAATAATCAAAATAGTTTATAATTGCATTTCATTATTAATACATTTGTTTGAAATATGTTATTATTAGTGTTTTTTAAAGTGTAGTGTTTATTTTAGTACTAACAATAAAGGCGGGTAACTAGAGTATTTTCAGTTAAAAAGTATAAACTGTTAATAAAAATATTATTTGTTATATTTTCAACATTTAAAAGATATCGGTAAGGTAAGGTCTTTTATAAGTCTTCTCGTAAACGTATAGATATCATTCTAGTTCCTAGTATAATATATTAGTGCTAATAAATCATAAAAAAATATTTAATTTGTCTAGAACATATTTACATATCTATTTACATGTACAATTGAGCAATCGCAGTCAATAAGTTTACAAATATAATTTTTATAAACTCTACAGTAAATTTTTAATATAAATATCAAGATACTAACTGAAATAAAAAAAACTGTTTTATTAAAGAAAAAAAATAGCTAAAACAAAATTTTAATATTATACAAAACAATTGAAATAAATCGTCATAAAATTATAGAGAAATATAAACAAGCTGTCAAAGCAATTATATTAGGTAATCAGTCAATATCCAAACTCTTAAAACTACTGGTGAAACTGGCGAACATACCTTTACTAGGTTTCTTAATTCGCTTTTTCTCATCTACTTTGAATATTTCTGACTCTATTAACCAATCCCTATAATTTGACTCCATATTTTTCCTTTGTTCTTCATGTAATTGCTTCACTGGGGGCTGAGCACCGCCATAGTCTTCTGGTAGCAGTTCCACATCGACAACTGACCCTGGACCTTCTGATGAAAAGTTGAGGAGATTGAGCAGGTTGGAATGTATGAGGGGCTTCACGAGACACATGACTTGGTTGATGAAGGAGACAGTGTGCACCACGTGGATCTTCTTTAGACGACATGGATGGGCATTCTATAATTAAAAACATTCACGGTTAATATGCTAATTTAGTGTCTTTTAAGGTCTCCAAGTAAAATATATTTTGGTTTCATGCCATATCCTATATATTACAGGGTAAGAAGGGCCCAGAGTATAGACACTCTGTCTTCCACTTTCTGCCCAATTTTGGAAACATCACGTGTTGAATGCCTGGCGGAACTCAACACCTCGTTTTGGATTCTTACCAGAACAAAAAAAAAAAATAATCCATTCCCCAAGTGGGGAAAGATACTCGCCTTGTGCCGTTGTGTCATAATAGATAAATAAATAAACTAGAATATTCATTAAATGTATTGTATATTATATAGAAGAATAGACAAAAACCACTACAATTTCAAGATCCAAACCTGAATATAGTGCATGAACGCTCTCAAAGCTGGCAGGGTGACTCTAGTTAAATGACCAAGGCTGCACCCTTTCATGTCGAAAATGACAATGTATCCTTCTGAGAGGCGGTCCTCGGAAAGTTTGACGTCATTGAACATGCAGAACACGCGCACCGCGTCCGCAAAGTTTAGTTTGCTGTAGTCGGTGTCTGCGAGACGGTAGAGCAGGATGTGGTGGCCTTCTTCGGACAGCTTGGGTAAAGCCACCATATGTCTGTGAAAGTATAAATCGATTTTTACTTCTTTTTCTTTACTTTCTTAAGAAAATAGAGATTCTTCGTGTTTTTGTTAATTACAAACATTGCGTATTGGATGATTCCCAATAACTATTATTCTTTTGACAAGTGTGATGGTTGATCACTTTTGATCACAGATGACTTAAACTTAAAATTATTGTTATATTATAGCCAAATTATTCAAAATTTGTACATAAATTTATTTATTTATTTATTTATTTATTTACACTTTATTGTGCACAATTACACATTAAGAAGAAAAAGAAGAGTATAAAAACGATAAAAATATAACAATTGACACACAAAAGGCACATAATTGTATTTTATTACCATAAAGTTTCATCTAAATCCGTTCAGTAATTTTTGCTTGAAAGTGGAAGAAACATTCTTCCTCACAAATTTTGGTGGTACATTAAAAAAATAAAATTTTGGTAGTAATTGCTTTGTTTTTTTTAAATATTTTCTCTAAACATAAAGTATAAATATATCAACTTATATTGAAACTTAAGTAAACAACACTAGATATACCATTATCTTATTTTCATCTAAATAAAATAAAGTAATATATTTACGTGATTTCCAGGATAGTCTTGTTTTTCGCCAGCAAAGGATCGCGATTGGTAAACAAGTCAGGACTATTATTTCGCAATGTAAAATAGCATTCTATAGTTTCCTTTGTTTCCTTCACTTTATAATAATTGGAGTGAAGAAAAAGAAACACATATTCATCCGATATGTATGGCAAATGTGGCTGACTCTTCATCCTGCAAGAAGAAACGCATGGATTATTAAAAGTTATTGGTAATATAAAGAAAGGTGAAAGTTTTGAAAGTTTCAAGTCATGAAACTTGATAGTAATGCAATGAATATGTAATATTTAATCAATTAGAATTGTTCCGTTTTTGCTTTTTGACGTACGGAATCCTAAAAATAGTTAAAGCCAGTCATGGTTCAGTGGTACTGTAAATAAATTGTATTTTTGTGAGTTCAATCCCTACTCGAGGAAACGAAATATTTCATATTTTTATTTTTTCGGTCAGTTGTCGAGGTAAAGCGTGGCATTGAGCTCCACCACTCAACACGCAATGCATCCAGAATTCGCCGGAAAATTGGAGAACGGAGAGTCTTAACACGCATGTTTCCTCTGCCTACCTACTATGTGCGGGATAAAGCGTGATAAAGCGTTATATTATTATATACACTGCGCCTACCTACTTTTACAAACTACTAACAATGTTAGGGGTCGTACTTGACCCACCAGTAAAGTATGAAAAATTTAAATGGTAGCCACCTACAAAACATAAATAAAAACAAGAATAAAAATGTCAGTATTAAAATACAAGTAACAAATAAAAACTGGCAATTCAAATCGTGCTCCGACCATTCAGGGTTGAGAAGCTTTATACAGAAAAATATTCACTTCAAAGAAACTCTAGAAAATTATACTCCAATTCTTTTTTAATACGTCTTGGGTTTTAAATGCCTGCTATGACCTAATTTGTATCAGACCCTGAAATATTGCATGAGATAACGCAGTTGATTAATGCTCTTTCGTTTCAGACCTAAATGAAAATGTACAGATATGACCTTTAATTATTATTCGGTCAAGTGCGAGTCGGACTCGCCTACTGAGGGTTTCGTATCAATTTCTGCATGGTCAACGGAAGATTAACGAAGAATAAAGGAAGTCATATGTACTCATTTTGTAGGAAATTAACTACAAATATAAGTTTTTTTCTATGAAATACCTATAAATATTAACTTTTCGGATTTTTTCTTTTTATTTGTAATGTAAGTTGTTACTTCGTGCCAAATTTCATGGCTTAGGGAAGTACTTTTATAGTCTTATACTCTAGGTTTGGATGGCATAAATGCTCATATCTTTTGATTACATTCCAGACCAGAATATTTGATATAAATTTCAGCTTGTTACCTCCACACAAACTCAAAATAGATCGAGGTTGAGAGACGGACTGGGTTAAGGGTTCCGTTTTTACTTTTTGAGGTACAGAACCCTAAAAATCATAGTTTGTTCATTTTGTCAATAAACTTTTGGACTGAATTGGAAATGCCAGTATTTGAATATTTTTTTCTGCATTTTTTATATAGGAATTATATTATAGTAAACAATGGAAAGACAATATATAACAATATACAATACATATATTTTTTTAATTTCACTCTTTATATAGATTATATATATATAATCTATTTTAATTGGTATATATGATAATATATTCTTTTTAAAATTACTTGCACTATATGACGTGAACTATTATAACGTACGTGACGCAACCTTAAGCTTTCCACATCGGTAGCATTTGGAGAAAGTGACTGTTGGAATGCCATTCGTAATACTAATTTACACACATTTTACTTTATTATTATAATAGCTTTCCCGCTTTTAATCCCGCACACAGCAGGCTAGGCAGAGGGAACCTAGAGTTAAGACACCCTCCACTTTCTGCCGTATTCTGGAGGCATTGCGTGTTGAGCGGCAGAACTCAACGCCGCGCTTTGCCTCGACACCAGAGCGAAGAAATGGAAATATAAACGGAAATAAATATTTCACTTCCTCGAGTGGGGATCGAACCCACAACCGTCGCGAACGAACACACAATTTTAATTTTTAATTTAACAGTTATTATAATTGTTCCTTTATTCAACTTACCACTCTCGCACTTGCTGAACTTCTTCTTCATAGCCTTCAGGAAGTGGCTTCAGACCGTTCAGGAATGGATGTGAATATTTGGTAGCCGACATGGCTGCACAACCTGCAACACAGAAATCCTGTATAAATATTTTTGTAATAAATAATTTTACTGTATTGAAATAAATATCAAGCCTCCAGAATTCGACGGAAAATATTTTACGGAGTGTCTTAACACTACGTTGCCTCTGCTTACCCTGCTGTGTGCTATTATCGTACAGTGACATACATTCATATTCAATTAAAACCACCTTCTTAATTTTAAACGTGGTCAAGTTCAAGGAGGTCGTTTGTGTCGATTAATTGAATTATAATCATTGAATACTTAATGAAACTGTTATTGACTTACAAATTTTTTACATATTTATTTGTTTATTTATTGTTTTTTGTGGTGGGTAGGCAAAGGGTACCTAGTGTTAAGACACATTTCCATTTTCTGCTCAATTATTTGAAAAATAGCGGGTCGTTCATTCATCGCCACGTTTGTTTACGGATTTGGGTAATTAAAATTAATGGTAATAAAAGTGGAGAACGAATATAGGTTTCATAATAATTTTTATTTAATTTTTGATTGCAATGTTGTTTTTTGTCGAACCCTAGACCAGTCGTGTTTACAGTCATACTTTGTACCCCTTCACCACGACTAGCCTCATTTAATACATTTAATTTAATTTAGTTTTAATAAATAATATATAAGGCACAATTATTTAGTAGCTCGCTTACTAGCTTCATCTCAAATATAATCTGACAAATTCCTTTAATTGACCAGCTAGCAGTTCTAGACACTAGAGCTATTCATACAAACAATCTTTAGCATTGCAAGTATGTATTGTTTATATAAAAAAGCTACTATAAAGAATACTTAGTACTAACACAATACAATGTGATTCTTTGTCTATATATTATTCACACGACCACAGATAAAGCTACAGCGAAAAAAAATAATAATAATCATACACAGATAAAAAAAATCATAACGTACATACATTTATGAATTACGAACGATTTTAAAACTAGGTTCCCTGTATGTGCGGGATATAGCTTGAGGCACATGTGTGTGACTATAAACGCGAGTAGTTGTGGGTTCGATCCCCACTAAATTTTTATTTACATTTCTTTACTCTGGTGTTGAGGTTAAATGCGGCTTTGAGTTGCGCAACTCAACAAGCAATGCCTCCTCCCAGAATTCGTCGGAAAATGGGGAACGGAGTGTCTAAACACCACGCACCCTCTCCCTACTCTGTTGTTCACCGGATACAGTTAAAAGCTGATTTAAATTTATTTTTTATCTATATAACAACAACTCTATTCGCCTGAGATGGTTTGGTCACGTTATGCGCCGGCCTAAGAACTATGTCGGATGCAAGTGCCTTGCTATATCAGTTTCTGGAGTGAGACCCCCCGGACGCCCAAGGAAGCGATGGTTGGATATCGTGATGCAGGACATGAGAGCCAATGGTCTAACCACCGAGGACGCTAAAGACCGTGCAAAGTGGAGTAGGTTGAGTAGGAAGACAGATCCTGGCAATAGCCGGGATTAATGCCAGGTGGAAGAAGATAACAACAAGTCTATTGTATAAAAACTCATATAGCAACCTGGCGGCATAACTTTTGCGTGCAATTGTAAAAACTTATTGTTACGCGATCATCAAATTCGTGTACGCGTTACATGATGGCCAGCGATGCGAGAATTCATTCGAACATAACACTTCTTCATAATACTTTCTTCTTTAATTATATGAAATTGGGGTATACGTGTGTGGAATTCTACTATGGTGCAGTGCGAGCTGTTTTCATTAAGCGTGAGTGGAAGCAGTTGTGAGTTCAAATACTAAAATTTAAGATAGACTTGGCAAATATAAATGAAATAATAGCTTAAGCAACTGCATAATGGCAGGTACTAGCGAGGATGTCACGCTGAGAATGAAGAAGAATATGCTCAGCTGGTTTCAGCACGTCGAACGAATGAGTAATGAAAGAATGGTAAAAAAGATTTATGAAAGAAAAGAGCGATAAGAGAGGTAGGGAGAAACGTTAAAAATACAGTATCAAAGATACTGGAGGAAAGTCTTGCCTGGAGGGTATTTATGAATAGGGTGATGACAGTGGTTGAGGAAGAGGTATGTAGATACCATATCGTCTGGCACTCCGTACTCTCTGGCTACACCGTAATGGATAAAAAGATTAAAAAAATAATTCAATAAAAAAATAATAAATTTCCTTATTACATCCTTTAAATTATTTAAAAGCTATTTCCACAGCAACTAATTATGTTAAATTTCAGAAGATATATAATTATAGTCTTCCTAGTTTATACAAGTTTTTAATAATTAATTTAACATTGAACGTTTTAAATGTTATTTTTCACCATTCAAGTAAAAGTCGAGGTTAAACTCTTTAAGATGGCGATATCATGAGAGATTTAAAAAGGGTGAATGTATGTAGGTAATTAATACTTGCTTTTTTTTAAGAAAAACCTTATATTTATTTATAATGATCATGTTTTTCTATTAATATGTAAAGGATATTATTCTTTAATACCATTTCTTACGAATATTATATAGGGAAATAGTGCGGACGAAAGAATATAAAATTTGGTACGGTTATCTACATAAATATAAATATAAAAAACATTTTTATACAAATGAAAAAAGCCATATTAGAAATTCGTTAATTATATAGTGGCACATGGGCACAAGCTACTGTAAGACCGACAGTTTGTGGGTTCGGTTCCCACTCGAGTAGAGTCTTAAGCTTTTAAAAAGTTAATTCAAATCGAATTTTATACTCAAAATAAATTAATTATAATATAACCTTTATTGTAAGGATATTAGTATTTGCAAATTATTTGTACTCATAAATTCTTAATACATACGAGTAGGTATGTAAAAGTAATATTAATTTTCATAATTGAAAGGAAAAGGGACAAATGAATGTTGAATATGTATATTAAAACATATTATAAAACATTACTTATACATATTTACCAAAACAACTGAAAACGTGCCTATAAACGATTTTTTTAAACTTGAAATTCTGTACTTAAAGCTAAGTTAAATAATGTCGACATAGAAGTAGCGACAAAGTTATAAGTTTATAACTAACTAATCTTACAAAATTTATAAGAAAAGGATTACTCGAATATTTTGCAAAATTATTGTTGTGAGGTCTTCGTAGCGCAGCGGCACAAGGGTGTGACTGTAACGCGACGGTTGTGGGTTCGATCCTCACTCGAGGAAGTGAAATATTTATTTACGTTTATATTTCCATTTCTTCGCTCTGGTGTCGAAACAAGCGCGGCGTTGAGCTCTACCACTCAACACGCTATGCTTCCAGACTTCAGCAGAAAGTGGGGAACGGAGTGTTTTAACACTAGGTTCTACCCTACCCTGCTGCGAGCGGGATACAGCGTGAAGCGTGTTTTTTTTTTATTATTGTACTTTGTATTGCATATATTGTATATAAAATGTACTTATACTATAAAACCTTCAACTTTGCGATACTACCGAAGGAAGGGCATTGATTCGATAGTGAAGCTGGAGCAAAGATAACGGAATATTGGCGGTTTACAATATTATTACATAAATGGTCTCTAACTTGCCCAAGCTTTATGAATGGAGACTAAATCATTATTTAAGTTAAAAAAAAAAAATGTCACGTCAATCAATGCGATAGGTTGTGGATTCGATTCCCACTCGACAAAGTTGCAGCGGTCGCGACTTTGAATTTCGCCACTTAACACGCATTGCCTCCAAAATTCAGCGGGAACTGGAGAGTAAAATGTCTTAACACTAGGCTTGCTACTGTGCTACTAATAAGAATAACCCATATAATAAGGCAAGCCATATAATAAGTTCTAGGCATAAAAATAAAATTCATTTGTTGATATCCGGTCAATTTTTTTTTCTTTTCTGACAATATGAAACAAATCTTCATTAAAATAAACATACTCCAATATAGATTTTATCTATGATATTTATAATTAAAAAAAAATGTATTTAAAAAAAGTTAAAATAATAAAAAAATATTATTAAGTAACACTTATTTAAAATACTTATATAAAACATACACACTATACTATAAATATATTTCAATAAACATAGTACAAACTTCAAGATCATTCCTCAAACCTGTTTGAGAAGTCACATCAAAATGAGACCAGCAGACCTAGCTACCTACATTCAAGTCGTTATAGTTCACTGGCCAAGTAATACAGGTACCGTGACCATCTCGTAACCACCACGTAACAGGTACTTCAGCCAACACGCTTCTCGCTTTAAGCCGATTTATATTTCCGTGTTTACATTTATTGACTGAATTTCTTGACACATGTATGGAAACTAAAGTATATAAATCAGCTTCCCGTTGTGTGCTCGCAGTAGGGTAGGTAGGAACCTGGTGTTAAGACACTCCGTTCTCCACTTTTTGCCTGACTTTAATTGCTTTGTTGCCAGAGCCAAGTAATGAGAACATTAATAATATACCACCTTTACGTACGCAGCGCTTCGCCTCCACTTTCCTAATGCGAACTGCTAAGGAGTGGAACTCCCTGCCTGCTGAATTGTTCCCCGACAAGTCTAACCTGGCCCTCTTTAAAGAACGAGTGAATAGGCACTACCTAGGCAAGCATGCTCCACCATCGTTCGCATCGTCACTTACCACCAGGTGAGGTAGCGGACAAATGCTTACCTATGTACAATTAAAAAATAATAATAATAATTTATTGCCTCGTGTGGATATTGAACCCACGACCATCGTTTTCCAGTCGCACCCTTTTACCCTTGCACCACGACGGTCTCAAGCATTTGTGGTAATTCGATAAAAGAATATATTATATTAGTTCAATAATATTGATTGATAGATTGCTTTTAGCATACGCGACGTTAAATTTGTAAAACATAATCAATCAAAAAATGTATATCTATATCTATATATATAAAATCGAAAGGTCACTCACTCATCACGAAATCTCAGAAACTACATGTGCTAGGAATCTGAAATTTTGCATAGGAGTTACTTATAGGACGTAGGTGCTCGCTAAGACGGGAATTTGCAATATTCGATTTCTAAGGGATTGTTTTTGGGGTCGAAAGTTTGTATGAAACTTCGTTACTACAAATGCTAGAAGAATTTTGCATAGACGTCACTAGGACGTAGTCATGGAGACAGAAATTAATAATAACATAGTTCACGCGGGTGTAACCGCGAGCGGGGCCGCTAGTTAAGTATATAAATATGTGTAGAATTGGCAATGTTTGTTTTATTCTGTAATATAATAATATTTTAAATATGTATTACATATATATTAGTTTCTCTACTGATGATACTGTTTCTGAATGTCTTTATTCAAGAATTTTGTACTATGTTATAGCAAAGAATTTAGGATTCCTGAAATCTAAACTACTTTTTTTAAAGCTCTAGTGGTCTTGAATACTATAGTGTACTATGTATAGAAGAAGAAGAAGAAAGGAGAAGAAGCTTCTCTGGCACCTTCCTTATCACTAACGACTAATAATATTTTTTTACAACATGGATTCATTGCACAATAAAAGATATGTTCTTAATTGTCTAGTTGTATTAAAATTGGTGAATGAATTTCTTGACCGTCCTCCACAGCATTTAAGATGGCTACGCATACCAGCTCCGGCCAAACTACCTAGGCGTGGTACTCACGACCTATTCACCTGAACTAGAGGATGTAGGTACCTCTACCAACTTAGGGTTAATGGGGAAAACCGTTATACCGGAATGGGGTCACCTTTAATGGGGAAAACTAAATAAAGTGTTAATTCGATTTATTAATCGAATTAACACACATGTTAATAAAATATTTAGAAAAATAGATAGTCGTTTGTCACTATCATAAAAAGATTTATATTGCGGGTGTAAGACTGGCATGCCATTAACACCTATAATTGAGACTGCACTTTTAACTATTTTGTTTGAAATAAGATTATTATTATTTTTTTTTATTATTAATGTTTGCTGTGTTGCTGTGTTCTGAGTAAAAAAATAAATTATTATAGCAGGCAATACTTTCTATCTGTTTATTAACTTTTTATTGGAAATTCATAATTTAATGGAAATAAGTGCGCCGCTCATTTTAAATCTTTCACACGTTGATCTGAAGTAGTAAGTAAATATAATTTACTTTTAAAAATTATTTGTGAAAAGCAACGCCATTAGAAAAACAATTGCTTATATTCTACCCAAAATGAACTAGAATAAATGTAATTATGCACCTTTATATTATTTTGGTACATATAAGTTATAACTAAAAGAATAATAGCTTCCTATTCATATTATAAATGTGAATGTTTTTGAGATTGAATGCTTGTTCCACTTTAGCATAAAATACTGAACAGATTCAGATGAAACTTTTTTTTCATAACAATACATAGGCTACAACTTGTGTAAAGATTTAATATAACTTCACTATACTATAACAACTAGTTTGAGCGGGCGAAGCCGCGTTATAGTTGCTAGCTTGATTATAGAGGAAAAGCATTTGAATATTATAGATATCTGACTAGAAATATTTCATCAATTGCCTATATTGAAATTTGACCTAACCGTGTTATTTCTAATTGAATTTTAACGAGATATCTTCTTAAACAGCAAATATTGTGCCTAGTTATATAAATCAATAAAAAATATATATTTTGGTTTTTGATTGACTTACTTATTATAACACTGAAAACGTTATTCAAACCAAATATAAGCAAAAAAAAACAAAAAAATATATATACTTCTCATTCTTATTTTCCACATCTCATATAATTTGATAAGCAGTTACACGTGAACCTATAATTAGGTGCAATTTCAGTTAATAGCGCACAGCACCAGGAAGTAGCGGTGCTACGTGTACCATTGTATCAGTTATTTCTTTTAATTAAGTACAAAAAAAATCGTATACAATTATTAATACTGACTTAGTGAGGCCAGTCGTAGCGCAGGGGCGCAAGACAGGTTGTGGGTTCGATTCCACTCGTGGAAATATTTAATATTTTTATTTTCCTGGCTCTGGTGACGAGACAAAGCGCGGCGTTGTGTTTGGTCACTTTAAATTTGGGCCCCAAATAGATTTCTAGGGGTCCCAGACATATCAAAAAAGCAACTTAAAAAAAAAACATATATAAATCAGTAGAAATTTCTTATTTGGCACAACACTATTTATGTCTTTGT
Organism: Heliconius numata; assembly: GCA_016802625.1. Taxonomy (NCBI): domain Eukaryota; kingdom Metazoa; phylum Arthropoda; class Insecta; order Lepidoptera; family Nymphalidae; genus Heliconius; species Heliconius numata. The sequence goes on from JAEBDU010013096.1 coordinate 14,897, forward strand.
AAAATTAATTAAAATCAAATTTCTTTACTCAAATTTATAATGTCATTAACTAATATATTCAAAACAATTTGTGATAAATTAATGCAAATATAAAACTTATTATATTACAAACCAATACGACTGATTTAATTTCAAACAACAGTTATAAAAATACACTATATCATATTAATGTTGACAACGCCGCGGCGTGACATTCAACTGCATAATAGTGTTGTGCCTGACTGCGCGTGATGATTACCAGCTCAAATTCTACCGGAATAATTTTTATATTTAAATTTTTAAGTAAAAAATGTTCGTATCTTACTTTTCTTCTAATTCCGTAAAGTTTTGAAAATATAAATATTTTTATCTTTAAAAGAAAAAAAATATAATACATGTCTATTATGCAACGTGAACAACCAATAATAGCGTGAAAAGCTGAAAATTATGTTATTACTCAAATACATATATTATTTATTTATTTATTAAGCTTCACGCTGTATCATAGAGTTAAGGCACTCCGTTCCCTATTTTCCACCGAATTCTGGATTCCATTGCTGTTGAGTGGCGGAACTCAACGCCGCACTTTGTCTCCACACCAGAGCAAAGAAATAATAAAAAACGTTTCTGTTCCTCAAATCCCACTCTTTAAATTTCTGGAGTCAAACAGGTTATTTGTTCAATTCCCAAATCGAACCCACGACCTGTCGTGTCTACAGTCACACGCTGGTGCCCCTGCGTCACCTGCGTCACGACTGACCTCAATAATATGTTTACTATATTAAATTAAATATGCTTCTTATTCTCCTGTAGAGATTTAAAAACCTTTTTTTTTTTTAATTTCCACTTTCAGTTTCCAACGAAACAGATTAAAAAAATATCGTTTTGTGTTCATAATTCAAATTGTCATCTATGTTGATTAATAGTCTGTGTAATTGCAAGTTTGTATTAATAATGACTGACATTTATAATTACTAACGTAAAGGCTGTACGAGCATGTATGTTAACCGCCCGAGTTTTTGAAATAAATTGGAATTGTTAGATTAAATATATTTTTTTAGCGTCACGCTGTATCCCGCAAACAGAAAATATTAAATACTTCATTCCTTCGAGTGGGAATCGAACCCACAACCTGACGCGCTTAAAGTCACACTTTATGCCCCTGCGCTACGATTGACCTCATTTTAATATCTTTAACGTAAAAAACGAGATATTTAATAAATTAAATGACTAATATTTATTTTATTACACATTTGGTAATGTAATAAACTATGTAATAGTTTAGAATAATATAAAGAAGATATATATTTTATATTATTAATATAAACATAAAGATATTACGAATATCTAAAATAATTTTGACAATGACATATTCACAATTCGTCTAGTAATTTCACCTGTTTCATCTCACGTTCTCAATTTCTACAAATATAAACCGGTATCGGTATCTCCGCCCAAATAATACGAAGCTTGTCCGAATCGTTAGGTATGCGAAGTTCAATCATCGAAAATTGTCCTCTTAAAAAAATATAATTAATTTTCTAATTATGTCTTGTAAATAAATATTTCTTATTTATATCATAAAATACAATTAAAGTATGTGTTTCTACAGAAATGTACATTTTACGTAAATAAAAACAAAATATATTATACGTTTAACAAAACTGAATAGATTTTTGACAACAATTTGAAAATTCAATCGTTAATCTGAATATAGACTTAGTCACGAATTATTAAAAACCAAAAAAAAAAACAAAAATTATTTATATAAATCATAACGACCGTTCCGTAAATCCAACGAAGCATGCGTGTGCGTCTACAATCAAACGTCAACGGAACATCCGTTGATTCGTTGAAAGAAAGTGGCAACATAAATACATAACATATTACAAAAACAATATACTCACTCAAAAAGTCCTTTCCGTTGGAACGAACGGGTACACTAACGGGACGTGACGTTTCACTTGTTTGTACGTGCGCGTCCAGCGGCACACCGAGCACAACTGTTAACTTAAACCTTTTACAAATTAATGCTAGCGTTAAGTTTACTTTCTAACTTCGATTTGGCCAGGCCAGCTTCTTGGACGTGGTGTGGACAATGAATGTCCATTCACAATAGAGGTCGCAAGTTCAAAACCTTTGGACTTAAATTTTTGCACATCATCTAAATATTTGAAAAAAGTCGTTGATCGTTTTATATAATTATGTACATATTTACATAAGTATTCATAAGAGTTGTAAATGTGACGGGTTGTGGGTTCGATTTCCATTGGAGGAAATTAAATATTTAATGTTTTCGTTTGAAGAGCATAGAGTTCAACACGCAATTCTTCCAGAATTCGATGGGGAACGGAGTTTCTTAACACTAGATACCCTCTGCCTGTGACTCAGCAGCGTGAGGCTGAAACAAAACCTTAATAAGATTCAAAGGATGTTCCGTGAAGCGGATTCACTTCTAATATTTATCACTAATATTACAATTGGGAAGCATTTGATCATTATCTATTAAATAACTTTCTATCATGGCACAACTAAATAAATTTTTTCAATTTTTACTTTGAAACAAATGAATCTACAGTTGTAATTTTAAAGTATAGTAATATTAGCGGCCCGCCCGCGGCTTCGCCTGCGTGAACCACGTTATTATTAATTTCTGTCTCCATGAGTACCTACGTCCTATAAGTGACGTTTATGCAAAATTTGAGACTCCTAGCATTTGTAGTAACGAAGTTTCATACAAACTTTCAACCCCAAAAACAACCCCTTAGGAGTCGAATATTGCAAATTCCCGTCTTAGAGAGCACCTACGTCCTATGCAAAATTTGAGATTCCTAACATATGTAGTTTCTTCTTTCGATTTTATATATATAGATAGAAGATAACCGTTCATTTCCTTAATAATTTAAATAAACAGTTTCATTGTTTAGTTAAAAAGGAAGCATAGAAACGTACAAAATAATATTTTTATGTTTATACATATAATAAAATTGCACAATTTTTATGCATCTATAAACTGCATACACTTATAATTCAGTACTAAACTTCAATTGGCAATCAACTGCATTATATTTTTGAAGTGAATTCTCTTAGTAGTTTAGTTCCGTGGATATGTCGTGTTGGTATACTAGGAAACTGGGTCTTGGAATATTTTTAACTATTTCTATAACACAGTTTTTATTTCATGAATGTGCTGTTCCAATTTTAAGTGTGAGAAAATGTAAGATTTTTTGTTTTAAATGTAATTTTTAAATATATCTATCTACAGTAGAAACTCGATTGACCGGACTAATTGTTGTCGTCCGGATAATCGAAAGTCCTCTAGGGTAAATCTATTGGGAATATCTATCTATTGGGATAGGGTAAATCTATTGGGAACCTCCTCATGGTAAATCTATTGGACCCTCAAAATAAATGACAAAAACCTCAACTTTTATGAATATAAAAAAATAATTGAAGCTTATTTTTGTAAAAAAAAATAATATAGCTACATTTACAACTCACTACATATCTATTAAAATACTCTACGAAGGTTTCTTTAATATATTAATATCTATTCGATGAATATAATTTATTCATATCTGTGTTCATTTAAAAGAAAAAAAACCATGTCTTAGATCTCTACTACTAAGGATTTTTTTTATTTTCTATTAAGAGCTTCCAATAGGTCAATTATAAGGTGTTGCAGTTCATCCATTATTTTCGGGTCATGTATTTAATATAACGTACCTTAATATAATTATTTCTTACAGTCGATACGAAATTAATTGAAAGAAAACGCCAAGATACTTTAGAAATCTGCAGAATCTTCAACGAAGAAAATAGATTTCATAACAACGTTTCTTATGTAGATTATAATAAATATAGTGATACTAAACGAGTTAAAAGAAATATTGGTAAAAGTCAACACGAGACTTCTGTATTGGACAAGGAAGACATAGTTCGAGTAGAAAATATCGTTGACAAATTGTATGACGATGTGGAACAGACGGGTGTTAAAGTTGCTTATAGGCGGAGAGTTTTAGAGAATCCAGCCAAAAAAAAGGTAGGCATAAAATGGCAATTAAAATTAATATATGAATGAAAATATTTGCTAGTTATTTATAGATAATATAAAAAAAAATTGTAACAGATTGCGGTCTGCACATGGACAAATGAAAAAAATTGCTAGAGCCCAAAACGATGATTTTAATTTTTTTTTTTGTGTTTTTCTGTGTGTCTGTTCACGCTTATTTCAGAAACGGTTTATCCGGTTAAATGTAGTTTTGACTATTGCATTTTGGCAAGTTTCCCTTAACATTTTGTGTTTGTTTTAATTCAGTCAGTCCATAAATAAAAAAGTTATGTCAATTTAAAATGTAGTAAAAAAAGCAAGTTGAAAGAAACTTTACTTTTCAATGTATACATATTGGTTTCAAAAGGATAATGTTATTAAAACACAAAAGTAATTTATATAAGTAACTAAATATACTCATAGTTCAAGCGGGCGAAGCCGCGAGGGTGTGGCTAGTCTACCGGTCATTACGACTATCAGTCATTACTTTTTGCTATTTTATATAAGTATTTTCTTTATTTCCTATCATAATATACCTACTAAATATGTCCAATTTATAATAATCTACATTTTACATTGATGTTTTTGTATAAAGAAGGCGAGTGATCAAATACAAAGACGTTTTAATTTCGCGCCGGCTGAGTTGTATGGACCCTTGCCACAAAAGGATGAAGATTCAAAGCCAATAGATACAGGTTCACCCAAAATACCCTGGATTAAAAAGTGGAAGTACGGCATCATACCATTCTTTATTGATTCCAATTCTTACGGTAAGGTATAAAATAATAAATAATTTACAATTTTAGTGTATACTGTTGTATATAGTTACGAGTATACTATGAACACTTCCTTTATTTAAAACGAAAGATAAGCCTGAATTGAACTTTAATACATTGTTTTTTTCAGCTTTACGCCCTATCCCGCATACAGCAAGGTAGGCAGAGAGAATCAAGTGTCACAAAGTGCTTAGGTCCTCAACTTTCCGCCGAATTCAGGAGACTTTGCGTGTTGAGTGGCGGAACTCAATACCGCGTTGGCTTATTGCCATAGCGAAATAATGAAAATATTAATAAATAATAATTCATTTCTCTGAGTGGAATCGAACCCACAAAAGTGGTGGTGTGGTTTAAAGGAAGTATGGGTCGTATTATATATTTCAGATCACCTTCTCGCGGATACCATTATAAAGGCATTTGACTACTTCGAGAAAGTAACATGTATTCGCCTCCAGCGACTTCGAGAGCGACCAACTGACAAGAAATCAATGCAAGAAGTCGAGTGGCTCTACATCACAAACCCTTCTGGAGTGCGTCAATGTGTTCACAGTAATGAACGTAAACCGAATACTGGTGTACAGGTAAAATTACGGTTCTTCTTTAATTTTTTCTCGTACATAGCAGAGTAGGCAAAGGAACGTGGGAACCTAGTGTTAAGATACACCCTTCCCATTAAAACACTTCCGTTCCCCGCTTTTCGTCGAATTCTAATATAATTCGAACGCTGTTCCTTTGTCTCGTTAGCAGAGCGCAGAAATTAAAATAATAAATATTTCATTTCTTCGAGGGAATAGAACCCAAGACTTTTCCGTATTTACAGTCGCACATCTGTGAGTGTAAACGTCGCAGTGACTATAAACACGACAAGTTATGGGTTCGATTTCAATTCGGGGAAATGAGTTCAGCCACTTAACACGCAACGCCAGAAAGTGGGAAACGGAGTGTCTTAACACTATGCTCTCTCTCTCTGCAGCGTGAACCAGAAAAAATCTTAATAGATCCAATAATTAGCTTGTACTAATCGCGAGTTCAACTTTCTATACATTTTAGATGATGGTCTTAGGCTATGATTGTTTATCACAAGGAGAAATCATTCACGAAGTGATGCATGTTTTGGGGTTCTCCCACGAGCATACACGTCCTGATAGAGACCGTTACATTACTGTAATGTGGAATAATATAAAATCAGGTAATTTCCATATTATTAATGATATTATAAGACACCTTCGAAGAAAGGTCCAAGAAAAAGGTCCTGCTGAGTTTCTTGCACCGGTTCTTCTCAGGTCTGGAGTATTAACTTTAGTGAACCGGTGGTAAATTATTTGACGTCCAAAAGTTCTATCAATCAATAAATTATTTGAAGTTCAATATAAAGTAATTCCATATTGTTATAGGATATAAAAAATACTTTGAAATAAGAGAAGATGATCCTCTATCGAACTTTCCTTATGATTATGCAAGTGTGCTACATTATCCACAACGAGCATTCTCAAAGAATGGTCAGTATACTATAATGACTGAGGTAAGTAAATCTATTATATATTTTTTTAGCTTCACACTGTATCACGCGCACAGCAGGGTAGGCAGAGGGAACCTGTTCACACTCCGTTCCCCACTTTCTGCCGCATTCTGGAGGCATTGTGTTGAGTGGCAGAACTCAACACCGCGCTTTGCCTCAACACCAGAGCGAAGAAATGAAAATGTAAGCGTAAATAAATATTTCACTTCCCCGAGTGGGGATCGAACCCACAACCGTCGCGTTACAGTCAGACCCTTGTGCCGCTACGCTACGACGGCCTCACAATCTATATATATTATTAAAAAACAAAAAAAACGATTTTGAAATTTTATAGAACAAAATTAATTATTATAAATATACAGGGTGGTGTTAAGATTGGTCAAAGAGAAGCACTAAGTGAATTAGATGTTGAAAAAGTTGGAATGATTTATGGAATAGAATGTGTTGAACGCAATAAGAACTATTTGCTGAAGACTTGTCCAAGTGCTGTAAAAGTTAATAAGAAGGAAAGTAAGGTCACTGCAAAAGAAATAGAAGACTATTACAATGAAAGAACATGGCAGTATGGGATCGTCAATTATAAAATAAAGGATAAATTAGAATTTAGTATGTTATTCTTCTATATATCCAATATGACCTAATGATAATAATATAATAAGTAAATGGTGTCGAGGCAAAGCGCGGCGTTGAGTTCTGCCACTCAACACGTAAAGCCTCCAGAATTCGGCAAAAAGTGGGGAACGGCGTGTCTTAACACTAGGTTCGCTCGGCCTACCCTGCTGTGTGCGGGATACAGCGTGAAGCTGATTTTTTTAAAGATATTTTTTTTAATTTTGAGTCTTGATAATTTCTAACGGATTGCAGCATCAGAGGAGAGGCAAAATATTCAAGCAGTAATGAAACATATTGAAAAGGAGACCTGTATCGAATTTAGAGATACTACTATATCAAATAAAGAGTCGGAGGAAGATGTTAAAAATAAACAGACAGACAGTCAAATAGATGATAATAATAATGGAACTAGTACTACAATTGGCGGAGGAGAAAATGAGGAGAAATTACACAATAGCGACAACGAAGTTTTAGATGCTGATGAGGAACTTAACACAACTCTACTCAGATTTGGTAAAGAAAAGAAAGTAAAGAAATCTATAGGTAATATATATTCAGTATTTATTTTAACTTTTTTTGACATCATGTTTAGAAATTGCAAAGAATTATCTATTTTATTAATTTAATGTATTTATTTGCAATTATTTAAATTTTATTTTCAAATAAACAACTTGCCCTATTTAGCATTATGTAGATTTTCTACACTATATTTTTCAATGTGACTTTTTTTCAATAAAGAAGTAACAACGGTAAGGACAGAAAAGGTCAGAATTCCATTACTTCTTACCGCTTCGAGACGTCACGCTGCCAGCATTCTGGAAATAGTGAGGTCTTCAGAACCAGGCTGCGAATGTCCACCTCCTGGTCGTCCGCAAGGAAAAAAAGTATTATTTCAGTACATAGTTTCTTTACTGGTTTTTATAATACAAGCCTACTATGATAAAGTGTGACTGCATCGGACTATTACCGATGGGTATAGGTTTAATCTCAATTTGGGGAATGAATATTTTTTATTTACCTATTTTGGTTCGACAAAGTACGGCGTTGACGTCCGCCAGTCAAACACAAAGTGTCTTGACTCTCTACTTTACTAGATGCGAAATAAAGCGTGAAGTTTATTAAAACTACTAAAAAGTTAGTCAAAACTATTTCGTTACATCTTATCTACTGGCTAGAAAAAACCACAGGCAACAGTATAAGAAGCAACTTTTAATTTCTTTTCTTATATATTTTTTGCTTATTTATGTAAGCCAAAGTTTAATATAAATTTTATTTAACATAAATATTACTTTTTATTTTAATACTTGCATATAGCTTACGTAATAATAATTAAAGTATAACATTTATTTAGGTTCTAACCATAAATTCGGATTGCTTCAATTCGGTAAACGACCTACTGCACCTGTTCGTCCACGTGCTGGGCTTGGATCACCAACACAATATGCACGATAGAGACTCTTATCTACATATATTGTGGGAAAATATATCGCCAGGTATATTTTTTATCTAATATTGTAAAATTTGTGGATTTGAACCCCACTCGTTGGAATGAATTATTATTTATGAATATTTTTCGTTTATCGCTCTGATTTTGTATCAGGCAAAAGTCACTCAGATTGGAAATGAAGTGTCTTAACATTAAGTTCTCTCTGCCTATCCTGCTTTGCCAAATACAGACAGCATGAAGCTGAAAAATTTTTTTATAGCTTAGTAATATATTATATTATTTTTCAAATAAAATGCAACCAAAATTTTATTTTAATTACTTATTTCAAGAAATATATAAATTTTAAAAAATCGGCGGAAAGTGGCAAACAGAGTGTACGCTAGGTTCCCTCTGCCTACCGTTTTTACTCGTAATTTTATTTTTTAAATATATTTTAATATATAATATATATAAATATAATTACAGCAATTATTTAGTGAAACTATTATTATGTATCATTTAACTAAACGTAGCGTGAATTAAAGAAGCATAAATCGTATTATTACTTCAGAGTTGTTTAGTTTGATTATATAAATACAATAGTGAAGCCAACTGTAACGACCAACGCCTTATGTATTACAATTAAAAAAAACTGAATTTACGTATTCCCTGAAAATATCTACAGATTATAAATATTCTTTATATAATAGACTAACGACTCAAACGCGGCTTCGCCCGCTCGAGTTTATTGTTATATTCTAGCTAAATTACAAACAATCTGTACATTTAATAGGGTATCTGTTATTCTGTTGTATAAGGTATATTATTGTAAAATTTCATCTAAATCCGTTCAGTACTTTTTGAGTAAAAGCGGAACAAACATCTATCCTCACAAACTTCCATATTTATAATATTAATAAGATGCAAGAGACCTCTTAACCTTAGACATTAACTGTAAGCGCGATGGTTGTGAGTTCGATTCCCACTCGGTGAAATTAATTATTATTATTAATGATATGATATTAAGCTATATTATAGCGTTAAACTGTAAAAATATATTCAAATTACTCTACTATTTTTTTATATTATTAAAGAAATAAAAGAAGATATGCAAAGGATCCTACCACCAGCTGCCTCTGCCGGTTTCCCCTACGACTATCAGAGTGTTATGCATTATCCTTGGCTTCAAATTAAAGATGGAGTCACTAATATTATGTATCCAATTTGGGTAAGATTTTAATTTTAGTTTTGGTACTTTACTCAGGCCATTTGTGGCGCTGGGCACAAGGATGTGGGTTTGATTCCCGCTGGTAATATATGAAATGTTTATTATTTTCATATTCTCGCTCTAGTAAAGACGCAACGCGCGTTGAATACGGCGAAAAATGGGGAATGGAAGTTTTTTAACACTAGGTTTCCTAAGGTTCCCTCTGCCTACCCTGCTGTGTGCAAGATACAGCGTAAAGCTGATTTTAATATTTAGGAACATGAAGTAGACGAAATGTATTTATTTCAGCCAATTATTGCCGTTTGTAAAATACTCAAACAAAAAGTCTAGAAATAGAATATGACATTACTTATTCGACATCAAATGCCTTATAGGTTTTTTTTTATGGAAAAAGGACAAGGCAAAGGTATCTACCATTTCTCCGCTTTAGCAAAACAAGAAAGTGTTTTGGCATCTCTGCCTCAGGGTTATAAAAAACAAACGTGAAGCTCTTGTTTTTTTCTCTGCTTTTTTTATTACGTTGCTTTATAAAAAAAATATTATTAATTACTAGAACGATGGTTGGGCTATGGGACATTGGCAAGGACTAAGCTGGACAGATGTACAGAAAATAAATACTATTTACAAAGAGGAATGCTCGAAACGACAAAGTGAAACGAAGAAATGAATTTGTTGGAATATACATTTATTATAATTTCAAAAATTTATTTATTGTTTTTTTTTACTTTACTTAAACATTCGAACCTTTGTGATCTTTCACATTTGTGATCCTTCTTATTCGCATCTCTTTATTATTTGATTATTATTTCTTAGTTTCAGCTGTATCAGCTGTGTGTTAAGACACTCCGTTCCGATAAGAACACTTCCGTTCCCCACTTTCGCAATAATTGATATTTACGTTTATTAAATAATCAATTCAAATTTTGCATAGGAGTTACTTATAGGACGTAGGTGCTCGCTAAGACGGGAATTTGCAATTATCGACTTCTAAGGGGTTGTTTTTGGTGTTGAAAGTTTGTATGAAACTTCGTTACTATAAATGCTAGGAGTCTCAAATTTTGCATAGACGTCACTTATAGGACGTAGGTACTCATGGAGACAGAAATTAATAATAACATAGTTCAAGCAGGCGAAGCCGCGGACGGGCCGCTAGTTTTGTTTAAAGGAATCTATTATAATATGGAACCTTTTCAATTTACAAATAATTTCGTAAAATGAAAATAAAAAAATATATATATAATTAAGATATTTTATATTTCTCTATTAATTAGACATTTAGGTTTACTTATTGCTTTAATCATCTGTATTTTCATCATCCTCTCGAGAATTAATCATAGTTGTACCACTCATTTTAACATTTGTATTATTACTACTTTTATCAATTGATTCATTTTGTTTTTCATTTGAGTTAACATCTGTTTCATTCTCCAAATCAGCATTTTCATCTTCGTTTGGATCTACAAACTGTCCAAAATTCGGATCCCTTTCTGCAACTTCCTTTTTACTTAATGCTTTATGATCATCACCATTTTCTTTTCCTAAGTTCTCTCTCTCTTCTCTACTATTATTTTGATTTTCGTCTGATTCAAAAACGAATTCAACTTCTTTTTTGTTTCCAACGTCATCATCTTCATCATTATTTTCTTCTCTGTTTAATGCTTCTCCTTTTTCTTCATCTTTATCCTCTTTTTCTTCGCCATTGCCCTTATCTTGTAACGTCATCTTACATGAATCTAATAAATTATTTATATTTCTTCTGTTACACTCGTGGCCAAAATACATGTGTAAACGCATTCTATCAAGTTGTGATAGAGTTTCTGATGGTAGAATCACCAGTCCAGGTTCCTTAAAAATCGTACATACGTCATTATTTGTAATTAGTAGCTTTTAACTTTAGCTTATTAAATCAATTATTTTTATTTTCTCGCTCGCTTTAGATAATTGAACTGCGGCTTTCAGTTTTGCCACTCAAAGCATTTCAAAATCAGACAGAAAGTGGAAAACGGAGTGCCTTAACACTGAGTTCATTCTGCCTACCCTGCTGTATATAGCTAGAAGCTGAAAAAAAATATTACTATTTATTACCAAAGACATAGATAATAATAAGACATTACCAAAGTTAAGATAGTAGCTTTTCCATTTATGGTATACGCGCGTTCATGGAAATTCATTACACTAAATGGATCGTACTCTACTGAACTCCTCACTGAATCTGTGGGTTCTTTCATGAACAAGTTGCGATAGCCTATAACAATATATTGCTAATTTAGTCACTAAACTAATACCTACAAGATCAGGCCAGTTGTGGTACAGGGGCACAAGAGCATATCTATAAACGCGACAGGTTGTGTGGTTTGATTTTCATTCGAGGAAATTAAATATTTCATATTTAAATTTCAACGCCACTGAACTTCGTCACGAATTCTGAAGGCATTGCCTAATGGCTTCAGAATTTGGTGTAAAGTGGGGAGCGAAGTGTTTTAACACCAGGCCTACACTGCTACATGCGCTATACAGCATGAAGCTGAACAAAAAATCTCATCGTAAATAGATTTTTGCAGCTTAGCGCTTTTCCAGGCTTAGCAGGGTAGGCGGAGAGAACCTTTCAAAACACTCATTTTCCGCCCATGTTAGTTTTCGCGCTTATTACACATGTTTAAAAAAAGGTATAGGAATATTCTTAACAAATATAATAATACAATAATATACCTAAATACATTTTATAACATTCTCAACATTTCCAATAATTTACAGTACTACATAGTTACGACTTATAAGTAAAATATTTTATTGTTTTTTTGTTCATTTTATCTAACAAATTAAAACATTAGTACCTGGTTGGATATTATTCCATAGCACCTTGATGTACTTGTCACGGTGTGGATGTGTCACTTCATCTTTAAAACCAATCCCGTGTAGGATAGCATGTAATATATCTCGTTGCCTCAAGCAATCGTAGCCTAAAGTGACTACCTTTAAGAAGATAAAAATATTTTAATACTATTTACTCGTAATATACCCCTGCGTTGAGTACCGTAACTCAATAGGCAATGCCTCAAAAAATTCGGCGGAAAATGGGGAATGTAGTGTCTATATATTCTGTCTGCTATATGCTGGATGCAACGTGCAGCTCATTTAATATACCATCGAGGTCGATAGGGCACGTTGGGTCAGTGGATAATTTTTCGTGCTTAATGCTCGTGATGACTCGTTTACGCTGGAAAGTGAAGAAGGAAGCGTTTGATAATTCTCTAGAACTACAACAAAAATAATTATTGCTCCTTGTAAAATAAACTCCTTTTTTGTTACGTATCAGCAATGTAAAGTTTATATCATTAAATTTAAGATAAATCTAATTTAATAAGATTTTTTCTTACAACTTCTCCACTTTGCATAAATTGTGGTTCATGGACGCAGGCTCTATCCTTATTAGGATTAGTAAAATGAAGCCACGTCTTATTATCCTTAGGTTTCTCAGATTCCTCGTGAAATTCAATACACGATTCGGATTCGATAATATTCATGGCCGTTTGTATCGATGAATTGATATACGAATCTGTTTTCAGAGAAACGAATTAATTAAATGTTTTTTTCTGTAATTGGTTAAAAAAATGGTTAAAAAATATTGTTTAATTTAATAGTAAAATATTAAGCCGTCGCGTCGTGGCCGTCGAAGGTTGTGGGTTTGATTTACACTCTGAGATATATACCTTTCTGGTAACCAGACAAACTGCGGCGTTGAATTCTGAGACTCAACAAATGTCTTAAAAATTGAGCAGCAAATCGAAAACTGCAGCAAATCGGTAACTCTATAGAAAAATTCTAGTAAATTTTAGTTTTTGCTTACCATAAGTTTGATTGTCAAAGTAGTAACTGACAACTCCTTTGGGCCAAAGGTGGCTTATGTCTTGTTGCAATTGGAGTAATTTGGTATTTCGCATCGTATGTACTAAATTAGAAATATACAAATAATAAATTTCTTGATTTTAAAATTATTGATATAATACATATACATATGTATTTATAATATTAAAAAATACTTACTATAAGGTACCTGGACAAAGGCTGTAAAAATATAATTGCTTACTATGAATCTTTAAAAATATTTCAAATAACTAAACATAGATAGATAATAAGTATAAGGGGACAAAATATATGTTCAGATATACACGTTTATAAATTAAAATTTCAATTTTTCTATTTGTTGTAATTCACTCCAAAGTTAATCAAATAAGAAAATAACCATACAGTATAGCCGATGTGTCGAAAACTTTCTAAGCTATTTTTCATTTCATACAATGCGTAGCATTTTATACTCGTGAAAGAAAATAAACAAGAGGAAGAAAATATCCTAAAATTACATCTGTAAAGCCATCTACAGCTAACACCATAGAGGCCACGACTCGTCAACCGTATTGTACCAGAAAATATTTTATAATGTTTCAGAGTTTTATGTCAGCGTAATAATTACCTGATTTACTTCCATCTCTCCATTTTTTTATCGGTAAATCTACGAAAGCAAAACATAATAATGTAAAAGATTGTAAGAAAATTGCATACAGAATTAATAACATATTTGCGAAAAAATAAAAATATATTCGTTTTATAGGTGGACCAAAAACTGTATAGCTAACATAAGAACAATACCTATCGTTTTAAAATATATACACAATGAAAAATTTAATGGTTATTTTAGTATGGTGAAGAATTGCAAGTTATTTTATATGCAACTTAAAACAGTCTTGATCGTTTTCATTTTTAATTGTAAGTGGTAGAAGTTTTATTTTCTTAACATTTTTATAAATTTTATACAATTGTAACGAAGCATAAAAAACATAAGCTAAATTCCTAATTCTATTTTTTTTTTATTTATACAATAATTTTATAGTTTCGTACATTTAAAAAAAATAACAAGAAGAAAAGAATGAACTATATTATTAAATTCCTACATATTTTACTATATTTATTCCATTAGATAACTTCATACTTTTAAACACATTATAATGTATTTACAAGAAATGTAACTGAAAACAATTTTCAGCTTCATTCAAAAATCAACCAATTACTACACACCACGGTAAGTATTCATCATGAAATTCATATCAAATGGAAATACTTTTTACGCAATATTTCAAATATTAAAACAAGAAATTTGTACAAAAATATTTTCCACATAATTACTTGCTTAACGATATAACGATTTTAATCTAAATAAATATTTTTTATTATTACTAAATTATATATAATAAAAAATATATAAAAAGGAAATTTCTATACCTCTCCTATCGTTACTAAGTTTTGTAAGAGAAAACGGATCGCCGTCGCCATTCGCCGGTTGTCATATGTCAAATTCATAAGTCAATAATATAGCGGCGAAGAGCAAATTTGTTGGGATTCTTCTAGAATCTAGAATATATTTTAACGAAGGCCTAAAGTGTGATTTTAAAGAAAATATTTATTTAAATAGTTTTAATTCCTAGAATGTCCCGAAAACTGTTTATTTTTTGTATAACTTTTACCTTCCCCTCTATTTATTTGGCATCAACAAGTATTAGCGGGTCACTGGAATTGGACGAATACACTTTTGATAAAGTTATTAATAAGTTTGATACCGTAGTGGTAAAATTCGACGTTGCATATCCATATGGTGACCAGCACGATGCCTATATAAATGTTGCTAAAGAATCAAAAGACATCGACAATTTGCTGTTTGCTGAAGTCGGAGTGAAAGAATATGGTCAAAAAGAAAATGAAGCACTTGCCGCCAGATTTGGTGCGACAAAAGATAACTTTCCAGTTGTTAAATTAATTATTAAAGGGGTAAAGGAACCTATATCTTTTGACAATTCTAAAGGAATTACAAGTGATTCTTTGAGACAATTTATTCGTGAGAATGGTAAAGTATACATGAGCTTGCCAGGTTGTATTAAAGAATTAGATGAATTAGCAGTTAAATTTATGGAATCTGAGAAAGATGTAAGAGAAAATTTACTTCAAGAAGCAAAAAGTACTCTAAAAAATATTCAGGTTTGCATTTTAAAATATATTTTTACTATTTTTAATTTACAGAAATTACAAACAGTAACATTGCTGTCAGCATTCATACAATTTTTTTTCAGTTTCACATTTTTTACATGTAGCCAAGTACGAGAGAACTTACTGTCAGGGCATTCTATGAATGGTATTCCACCCAAATGTGTGTTGAGTGGTGGAAATCAACTACATGATGTACAGCTGGGAAATATTCTATTTCTTCCATTGGGAATTGAACTTACAACCATGACAATTACACACTATGTGCCACAATAATATCATTTTTAATATCTAATAATGTCACATGAATTATTTCTCATACTGATATTTATAAATATTTAAAATTTTCATGTTTTTTTTAGGATGATAAGCCCACCAGCAACAGTAATGTGTACATAATGATAATGGAGAAAGTACTAGAAAAAGGTGATGATTTTATCAATAAAGAAACTGCAAGAGTTAAGAAAATATTAGAAGGAAAAATATCCAATGAAAAGAAACAAGCATTGAACTTTAAAGTAAATATCCTTGGATCTTTTAAATATGATGACAAAATAAATAAAAAAGAAGAATTATAAATTTTCCTACTTTGTTTGTTTTTCTTGTTGTAATAAAGTTTAACTGTCAATTTAACACTGTGTTGCAAGTGTGGTGTATTGATTGCATTTATAATTTTTATATTATTCTCACAAAGCTTGACCAATTTATTGTTGCTCAATATTAGATTTTATTTTTATTTAAGTGGTTTAAGGTAACATTCCAGTATTTTCTTTGATTTTATAATTAGGCCAGCTTTAAGATAAGGCTGATTAATTTTTAATATTATTTTACAAATATTTATGTGATGTTTACATGTTTAAAGAAATAATATAAAGATGGTGTTTTATTGTGTGAACAATAAATAATTTAAATATTGCCCAGTTTGTTTTATTTATTAATTAGCCAGGTAGAAAGGATAAACAAATTCTTCTTTGAACAACTTATTTCTTACATGTTTGTTGTAAGTGAAGTTTTATAAAAAAAAAACTACAAATTACAAAATGATATGTAATGTATTACAAAATCTTAAATGCATTAGCCTTAAAGTATTAAAATATATATTCGAGATTTTTTTATTAAACCCAATATTCATAAAAATTTTATGACACAACTAGAACTATATATTCAATTCAATTTAGGCCTTAAGAACATTACATAAATCAGGATTTACACTCTATAGTGCATTCAAAGTTACATTGTATAATTTTTACTAGTCACTATTGCTTCCAAAACAAAAGTTAAACTGTATTTTTGTTAAGAAATTTAAAATTGTCTTTATTTCCATTCTGAAATATCATGTCAATTTCAAGAACATCCATAAATTACGTAACATGTTACGGAGAGCTAACATGATATTAATTTAAAAATTTAACAAAAAACCCAACTTTTTGAACAAAAATTGTTTCTGAAATGAAGTTTTAATTTTATATAGACTTATCACATTGGTATATGATATATTGATTTCTAATTATAAAGTAGCAAAACATTTGACGTCACACTAGGTAGGGTAGTCTCACAAATGTGTCAAAAATCATTATTTCGTGGTTATTCCACTTTAGAACAAATGCATGTCAAACATTCTTAAATATAAACTTTTTACAAAAAAATGGAATTCAATAAAGAAATACATATTATTACTCTGACTTTTCACTTTCCACTTTAAGTTCCTTTAGTTTTAAGATAACACCATCAGAGTCTTTTGCATAAAGTTCTTTATTAGTTTCTTCCTCTGGTGCCTTATCGGCACTTTTGGGTTCGGGTGTGTCAGTGTCCTCACTCCTTGTGATACTACTTTCGTCGTCTGAATATTGATCTTGTGTATAAAGACTACATTTAGTCCGTACTATTTCCTGCGCTTCAGCAAATTTGGTTTTCCAGAGTTCTGCATCTAAGATAAATACAATTAGATTAATAACTTACTTTGATAAATATTTATTGTATAGTCATGAAAAGTTTTTCTGAGACTATCTCTACAGGGAGAGTAACAAATTTCCACTACTCAAAGAAAATTTAAGAAAATATTGACTTGCATTTGAATGTAGCCAGTTATGTATGGCATATTGGTATATATTTTCTTATCCTTAGTATGTGAATAAGAATTCAAAAAATGTAAGAACAATAGTAAAACTTAAAATATAACTTACTTTGAGGGTTTCCAAATTTTATTGCAAGCAATTCTTGTTTGCAAGTTTCATCTGCAAAATCAGCAAAGACAGACCAGTTGAAGGCCTTATCAGAACCACAGTGTACATTCATCCTTATATCTGGAGTGATGAAGTGGTTAGCGCAAACTTTCAAAGTTTTGTCACGTCTCATAACAACCCTGACTGAGTTATTTAATTTGTGACGTAACAACTTTATGTCACCTGTGCCTCGTTCCTAAACAAAATTAAATGTCATACAAAAAATTAACAAATAAACAATAACTAGTCTCATTCAATGTATAAATTTATATATTTACTAGTCTTTACTTTAATCTAATAGATGAAAGAATTTAAGCATCAACCGCTTAGGCTTCGTTTTATTATTTAAAAATATGTGAAGGTAACTAAATACATTTGTTGCATAATAATCACATAATTATCGTAATAGGTTATGTTTTACAACAAGCGCAGTAGTTAAATTACATTTATATTAGCTATTATGAAATTTTAATTTTGTCAAAAACCTACCTTCCACTCGTGATCAACAGTATCATATCTATAAAGCCTAGCTCGTATCTTAACAAGTTCTTCTTCTTCTTCTTCGTTGGTGTGTATATCCACGAGCGGCAACGACACAATTGGTTCATAATGAGGATCATGTTCAGGAGTTTCAGCTTCTCCAACTTCGCTTTCACTGTTGCGTCTAACGCTCTCTTCAGTCTAGACAATGATGAAACAATTAATAATAACCAAAATATTAAAGACGCACACAACCAATGTTTTATTTACTAAAAGTATCACATGTAATTACCGGT
Organism: Heliconius numata; assembly: GCA_016802625.1. NCBI lineage: Eukaryota > Metazoa > Arthropoda > Insecta > Lepidoptera > Nymphalidae > Heliconius > Heliconius numata. The sequence continues at coordinate 33,519 of JAEBDU010013096.1, forward strand.
GATGACATTTTCCTATAGAGAATAGAAAATAAGATTTTAAGATGGTCTAAGAAATCTGGTGCGTTTCCTTACTATTAAAAGAATAATAAATAACAATTTAACCAAAACACAAAAGAAACAAACTTGGCTGTTACAGAATCGTCAATCTTCCACAGAAAATTAGAATAAATTTGAAATAGATTCAAAAGTTCAAAACTCATTTTAAGTATTTATTATCTATACAACTATAAACCTTACAAACAGATGATATATTTGTTGTGTTACATTTGAAAAATCATAGTCATATTTTTTTATACACCACATGTGGTATACATGTGGTGAATAAAAAACACAGGACAAAGAAATAATGATGAAAAGACACAAAACCACGAAATCTCATTCAAATACGGTAAAGGTACGGTACCAAGGAACATAATTTATACTACAACTACAAGGAACATAATACGGTACGGAGACGGATTACGGTGCCTACCTACAGTTACTGTATAATAGTATGGTACCGTAAGTTACGGTAAAAAAGTCAGTATGTTACGGACCGTAACATAGTAACTTTTTTAGGTCTAGCAATACTGATAAAGTTATATCAAAAAACTGTCAAATGTCAATTACCGCTTGTCAAAACATCTAAAAAGTATCATCTAAATAATATGAGTAAAACATTAAATAATAAGATAATAAAACGATAAATATATTACGGACTAATAGTCAAAACCTAAGTTCCCTTTAACTTGAAAAACTAACATAAGTAACTACAATTTTATACAAATTGAGCGTAAGGCAAAAATTAAACGGAAGTGTAAACCATAAACAGTGCCGACCTATTTCTCTTCAATAGTTTATTTTGAGGTTTTCTTTATTTACAACTTTGTGCTGAATTGATATTCCACTTTTGCTTTGTCCTAATTCAATACTATTTTAGTTTGGGATTTTTTTGTCAATTATACACAAGTATTCCTTGGTAACTATTTTTTTAAATATTTCTTTAATAAATATTATTAAATAAAGTTGTATATATTATTCTTATTAAAATATATATTATTTCTAGTATGAATAAAACATATATTCATAAATGTATGTTTTATTCATACTAGAAATAATTCTTTTACTTGTTTCTCTTTTTCTTAAACAGGTGAATACTTCATTTTACCCAAGTAAATAAATAAACAGCGACCATTCCGCTGGATACGAAAATGCAGAACATAGCTAAAATGATAACAGAGCAACTTCGAAATCCTAATGAATTAGACATAAGTCTAAGAATGGAATTTGGGCCATTTGAAACAGTGGATAAATGGAAAAGGATGTCAGAGTGCTTTGAATTTGTTGGTGCAAGGTTTGTTTTTTAATATTCAAGTCTCTTTTATATCTATTTAATATAACATGATAAGATTCTTTGATATTATAATATAATTTGAAAATGTATAATTTTTTTTTTTTTAAGACGAAGTAAACATACAGCCGTTGCTTACAAAGATGCCATTTATGTTTTTGGAGGTGACAATGGCAAATATATGTTGAATGATCTGATTAGATTTGATATAAGAGAAAAATCATGGACTAAAACTGGCTGCATGGGCACTCCCCCTGCACCAAGATACCACCATTCTGCTGTTGTAAGTTAAACATTAACTGCTTGAGCTAAACTTCAATAGTGTTTTTTTTTTACTATAAAACCATAGCCATCTATAAATTATGTCACATGAATTTCATGATAATTCCAACACTTCTCTCCTTGTCTCAGCTGGTTTTTGCAATGTTTAATGCAGATATTGCAAAATATTTCAAGTAGAAATAAATAAATGAAAACAGCAATTTCAAAATGATATATCTATACTATATTTTGATATGTGGTGTCACAAGATTTAGGACCCTTCTTGTCACTCTTTTGTGAACTCTCTCTCTCTTAACTCCTGACATAATTTTTGGATGGCCCCATAGCTACAAATTCATGACATGAGAATTTTAATTTTACTTTTAGGTTCATAGATCATCAATGTTTGTATTTGGTGGTTATACAGGAAACATATTAGCTAATTCAAATTTAACCAATAAAAATGATTTGTTTGAATATAAATTTCAAAGTGCCCAATGGGTACAATGGAAATTTACAGGCCAGTGAGTATTATAAAAAAGTAATAATATATTAAAATTAGGATCTTAGAAAATATCTATTGATCAGATTTATATACTTAAATTAATTGCTTAATATCAATAAAATAAGTCCTAGTTGTAACAAAACAATCCTAAATGCAAGGTTTGTGGGTTTGTTTCCCACTCTGGAAGTATGAATTCTTTTCACAAACAAAGTGCAGTGTAACTGTGTGACTGTAAATATGACTAGCTGTGGGTTCAATCCCCACTTGAGGAAAAGAAATATTTATTTAAATGTATATCTTGATTTTATCACTCTATTTTTGAGGCAATGCGCAACATTGAGTTGTGCCACTAAACACGCGATGCCTAGAAGAATTCGGTGGAAAATGGGGAATGGAGTGTCTTAATCCTAGGTTCCTTCTGCCTGCTGTGTATGGGATACAGCATGAAGCTGATTTAATTAATTTATATGTGTTATAAGGGAACCCGTCCCACGATCTGCTCACGGTGCAGCAGTATATGATGACAAATTGTGGATATTTGCTGGTTATGATGGCAATGCACGCTTGAATGATATGTGGACTATCAATTTAGTAGTAAGTAATTAAATAATTATTGTTATATATAATATGCTTATTATTTAAGCATTTATTTTTTTATAGTTTGCTTTTTTTACCTTCACGCTGTAACCCGCACATAGCATAACAGGCAGAGAGAATTGTTCCAAACAAACTCTTTTTGTGTTGGGTAGTTCATTTTTCGAGAAAGACTATAAAATGTAAGGTTACATTTTATCACCTTTTACTTATACAATAGGGCAGTGTGCTTGGTATGGCAGTAAAGGCGTTTAATACGATACAGGCAGTGTTGGTTTTAGTTCTACCTGGGCCTTGAGGCAAGATATCTGTGATTGTCTTTTCTTATAATTTAATTCAGTTGTATGAAAAAATAACGAAAACCTATATCATTTATTAAAAACAGGGTGAAAACCACCAATGGGAGAAGATAGAACAGAAAGGTGAATGCCCCCCCACGTGTTGCAACTTCCCTGTTGCGGTCGCCCGCGGCAAGATGTTCGTGTTCAGTGGTCAGAGCGGCGCTAAGATTACTAATGCGCTGTTTCAGTTCGATTTTGAAACTCACACGTAAGTATGGAATTTGATATTTGATTACAGTATGGCCTAAGTTAGCTGCAGAAGGTTGAGCAGATTTGATTGTAGGATTTTTTAAATTATTTTTGATTATTTTGTTCTCGAATTAACAATGAAAAAAGTCAAAAGTCTAACTGTTAACCCAATTTTCCTAACGCACCTTATCGTTGAAAAATATATTTTTTCCTATTTCTAAATTATAGATGGAGTCGTGTCTGCACAGAACACCTACTCAGGAGTGCGGGTCCGGCCCCCGCTAGGCGCTACGGCCACGTGATGCTGCATCACGCCCGCCATCTCTACGTTTTTGGAGGTGCCGCTGACAGTACATTACCCTCTGATCTTCATTGCTATGATTTGGATACTCAGATGTGGTAAGCTGATATTTTTTTTATAATTGTGAGGGTTCTGGTTAATATTTTTAACATAGAAAATAGTCTCTTTCGGGTGGTAAGAATATTTAAATTAATATTGTGATTTGGTTAGGTTGGTATATTGCCGTCTGAACTCCATTGCTATGATTTGGATACACAGATATGGTGGTAATTGGTACAGACACAGATTGGTGATGGTAAGCTTGTGTTTAATTTTTAATAAATGTGAGAGATGTCATAATTTTTTTATATATGCATTTTGAGTAACAATGACATGTTTGCACTTTTCAAACAGAATAGGAGACGTAATCAAAGTTTGTTAATGGTTTTTCGGCATAACTTGTCATATTTAACTTTTTTCTAAGGAAAGGTGCAATTACATAACTGTTGCACCAAATGCGCGATATGTGAATATTTCGGAAAAGTTTTCATATTATTAAACCGTGGATATGACGGGTTCGATTCCCACTCCAGGATGAAATATTCAATATGGTCATTTCTCCAAGAGGTAACAAGACTAAGCACTGCGTTGAGTTGCGCGACTCAACAACATGTTTTAAAGCTGCCTGTCCTACAATTTGCGGCATACAGCAGAAAGCTAAAAAGAAAATAAACATGAAATCTATCATATTCCAGGTCTGTTGTACACCCAGCTGCGGACTCGCAGATACCGTCTGGTCGTTTGTTCCACGCGGGCGCTGTCATCGGCGACGCTATGTATATATTCGGTGGTACTATAGATAATAACGTCAGGAGTGGACATTTGTATCGTTTTCAGGTTTGTTTTTGCTTTTTTTTTGTTATATTTTATTGATGACATATAAATTTAATGACAAATAATATTTAAAATAAACAACAAAATTTTTATCTTATCTTCAATTAATATTGCTTCTTTTTTATTTGTTCACTTCAATTCTTATCTTTACTCGTACTTGTAATAAAATCATAACTGATCGGTGTCTGCACATGGAAGATAAATCTGAAAATCTATTACTGGAGGCATTTATCAATAAAATAGACCAGAAATCAATGACTTTTAAAAAAAATCGATTTGTGGATTGATCATTGAAAAATAAGAAAGGATTATGAATTAACATATCTATAATTTGCTATTTCTTATCGTGGAATTTTCGCCAGATCGGAATTTAGGCGTAAAAAACTACGTTTGCGTAAGCGCGTATTGGCCGCCTAATATTAAATAACTGAATAATTTTCTATTCTCTCTTTCAGAATACTATAAATAGTAGTGATTATAAATTATTTTGATTCTTAGTATATTGTAAGTTTCTGTTCGTTACTGATTTCAGGATTATAAAAAAACCAAACAAGATTAATATTTACTACCCAGTATATTAAATGCGTAACATATGCAAATCAATTAACTTAATTATTAATTAATTAAAATTTATTTTATATTAATAAAAAAACCCTAATTATAAATAATTATAAAAAACCCTTTAAATGAAAACTAACCTATTTTCTGTTATATTATACATAAGTATGTGAATTTTTAATATGATTATTAAATTCGTGCCAGTAGTTCAAATAGTGTATTTGAACTTCTTTAGAAGGATGCTTTTGAACTTCGTTTAAAAGTTCATTTTTTAGGTTTTCGTAATCACCATAATAATGTCCTTGTATTCTTAACAGTTGTATTACTAATAAATGCCCCTCCATAAAATCTTTATCTTTAAGAATTGCCATTTCAACTTCTAAGATAGCAGGCCTATCAAAGCGTAAGTCGTGGCACACATCCAACAAAACATTTGCAAAAATATTATATGTTGAAGGAAAGATATTCGCAACGTCATCTTTCAAGTATTTTATACATTCTTTAGCGATCTCTGGAGCAGCTCTTTGGTACAAAGGTTGCCAGTTATGAAATGGCTGTGTTGTCTTGAGTGATGATTCTTTCATTTCCTTAAAAAAATCTTTATCCATGCATACAATGTTACCCAAAATTTTATTAAACGTAGCTGCTAATTTAAATTTTAAAACCAATGAATAATTCTGCTGCAATGGTAAGTTACTTTGTATCTTATCAGCGATATTTGTTAAAATTGTTATAGGTAGGTTAGTTCCTTTTTTTAAAAAAATATCTTCGAATAAAACACCAAACCATTGACACATTCGAAGAAGATTTGCTCTCACGTAATATTGGTCTTTATGTTTAATATCCCACAAAGCAAATGACCGTTCCAAAATAGGAACTATGACTTTATTGTACCGTTGTGACTGTTCTTCATCAGATTTACTTAACCATATATAATGTGGTGCTAGTTTTGAACCCAGATATCCTCCAGTGCTGAGTTTGCTATCTAAAGAATCCAAAAGCATTTGCACAATCAAGTCATC
>JAEBDU010013098.1:0-51091 GCA_016802625.1 Heliconius numata
TTCCCTCTGCCTACCCTGCTGTGTGCGGGATACAGCGTGAAGGTGATTTAATTTGCTTTGAAACTATATTAAAATATATTTATTTTATTGTTTATAATTGAATACAAATATTTATGTATAATTATAGTTACTTTTGGCAACAATTATACCTACATTAAAATTTCCGTAAATATGTTGTTTGCGAATACTATAATAAGAATGCATACCGGTATTTCCGGCGTGCTGTTTTGTATGTAGCGTACAAGTAGGGCACAAGGCGGCAGAGTCCAGCGGAATATTCTCGGGCGAGAACGATGCCCCTTGTTTACGAGTTAGAGTTGCTTCTATTGCTCATGCACGCGCCGCGCAAACAACTCATCAGTTGTGATGAGTGTGACGCAGGTTGATATGAGATTTATATCTTAACATATTTAAATTATATGAATTATTTTATATTTTTTATATGATAACCCAATTAAATATAACATTTGTGTCCAATTTATTTGTTTCTTTTATTAAATATAATTTTATTGTTAGTTTAGTAATTAGTTTAATATAGAAATATTTGGATAAAGTATAATTATTTTATGTATTGTAACTTCAATTATATGAAACTTTACCGCCCTGGAACTGGAGAAAGAAAGAAACCCTTGTTTCGAAAAAAAGTAAGCATTTCCTGCAATTTATAGTTCTATAAGATAATTTATTGACTTTCTTAATTTTCTAGTACGTTCTAAATGTCCACTCGGATATAAGACCTAGTCAAATTAATAGCCTATTAGGTATGTGAAGATTCTTGGCAATCAAATTGTGAATTGTATACAGTAGCTCATTGATGTATTTCATATTATGTAATTTCAATCACAACAAATGTATTATTACGGGCGACCTCCGACCGGTGTAAGTCATTTTAATATAAATAAATTCTTTATCCGTGTTTACAAAAACACAACCGTTCGATAAAAGGTTATCTATCTCTAACATTGCTATTATGTTATAATAATCATAATTTAAACCTAGAGACATATGTTTATGGGGAACGGAATCCGAGGAATGAAACACTAGGCTCGTGTTCTATTCCTGGCGGATGATGAGCGATGTGATGGATGGGTGACGCGGCCTCGCCGACGCCACCGCTGCAACGCCCCGGTTTGGCTCGGCGCCGGCGAGCGCCGCCGATCACGAGGGCAGCTCTACATGCATATGTATAGTCTATATTTAACACAACTCCATTATAATGCTGCATACCAGAACTGACTACCTCACCAGATGACGCAGCCCGTCCGTCCGTCGCGCGCATATGATGTAATTCTGTGCTTATAGCTTTGTACTCAATGTACTAGTTGTATAGAACAATTAATCATGCGAGACCTATGATTTCATTTTTTTTAATTGTTTATCTTAAGTTCTTCTGTTGTTTTATTAACACCTCAATTAAAAAAAACATTACGGTCCGTTGAAACAATGAAGAAAAACAATGAAATGTAGTAATTTGTAATTTTTCATGGCAATTGACGTCAGAGGAAACGGTGTCAATGATAGTATATTAGGGTAGTTTAAAATAAGAACAAGTTAGTACGCCAAGACGGGATCGGTTTGGTCACCGGCACCTACGCAGCACGTGATTCATGCTCTTGGCTGTGCTGCGCTAAATATTACCCTAATTATTACACAATACACTTCCTTCCATTTGGACTAGCTAAAACTGATGGGGGTAATGAGTAATCTTTCCGTTTCCGGAATTTGGGCTTTGGCTCCGGAAGTGGCCTCGGAATTATCAATATATGAAAGTATATTTTGTGTTATAATTTCATAAAAAAAATTTAATATAAATATTTCATATATTTTGCTTTTTACATGGAATATTATCTATAATTATATTTATGTCAGATATCAGTTACGTTCCTCATATAACAATAATTAGTAACTTTAAAAGGATAATGATTAATGAAGAAAGGATTAAAATATGCATTTCTACTATAATACATTTTTAACCACCATCAACGGCAGAGCAGTAGAGAGCAGTAGATATAAAAATAGCAGTAATAAATTAATTTCAATTACTGGAAAATACGTAAGTAGACAACATTACGTTAAGTTGATCTCAGTTGTTATTAACAGGTATGTTTTTAATTGTTTTACAAGTTTAAGACATCTAATTAAAGTTTTATAGTGTTAATAAAACATCGAAGTTTTTCTTTGTTATTTTATGGATACATACATTTAGTTCAGGACGATCTTAAAGGACATGTGAATTTGATATATTTAAATGTCTAGACGGTCGAGTTATACTCGTACGTGCCAAACTCCAGACATATAAGCCACAACTAAATAAATTAAATTATATATTACTTTTACTTACTTTCTCTATATAAGAATTAATTTATACTTGTTGAATTTAACTTGTTTAATAAAGGTTTTGAAATTTATTAAACATAAAAAGAGAGTAGAGAAGCGCATTCAATTTCTTGCCATGACGTTTAATTTATTTTTTCTTCATATCAATTAATGAAATCCAAATTCATTCATTCCAAATTAACATAGTATGTTACAAATGCTATACTATGCTTTTGTTACATATTAATTTCATTGAAACAACCACAAGGAAGAGAAAAAAATAATAATGTTAAAATTTTATAATTTTGACTCTTTGATCTGAAAGGCCCACTCATGGACATAATCTGCGGGTTTACTACGAGATGGATTTATTGGTGCGTGCGTTGTTTGCGTTTATATCCGCGGGCGCCGCATCGTGTCCGCATTTAGCCGCAATACGATACCAGTGTGCACCTCGCACTGTCGAGCGCCGCCAACAATACACAGACGGACGTTATTATTGTTATCTTCACTTTTAAGACATTGTAGGGTTTTTAGTACATTTTTTTTGTTTATTTTCATATATGTAATGTTTAATCTCTATTTTCTTATATAATTAGTTTAATATTTCCAAGAGAGGGCCTATATAACCATAGAAACGCTGGTCAGTTTCAACTTCATTAATATTATAATGCTTACCTACACAAGTGACGTGTAAGTCTCGACCCTTCAATAATGTAAACAATAGTGAGTAGGTACGTATTCGTAGGTATGCTATCTTATCAAAAGATGCAATTTTTACACGTATGTATGTGATAAGCTATCAGAGATACTGAGATACTATAACCTGTTATTCAGAACATTATCAGATAAACACGAGTAACTAGATATTTATTAGGTTTTTAGCGTAACTATTTTGTTATTTCTTGCACTATGCACTTATTTCTCCTTAAGTTATTTTATAGTTAAATTTAACAAAAAATGTAATATGCACAAAAATATTCAATCTTTAATAAATATCTTTAATTAGAAGATCGTATAGTATTAAGAATTTATCGATTTTTCTTTATTAGCTTTTTAATAGGCGGCCGGTAGTACTAGACGTGTCAAATTGCAGAGGTGCGGCGAAAGGGGGGTGAAGGCGACTCAATGGAAATATAAATAAAGTTCGCAGACGCCGCGCCCTGCTGATCCGTTTTCCTTTCCACGAAGTGCCATCAGCGTCACCGTCACTTACGAATACTTTAGGAAAATATTAGTTACACTATTCTCTCACTTTTAATTTCTGGATATATACAATTTTATTGTCTTTTTTTAAGAAATCTCTTTAAAATTCTCTTACTTTTCTTTTAATTCTGGATATCGTTTTTTTTTTATTTTAATGCGTAAAACCTTAGCCTACATTTATATATGAAAAAGTTTTAATAAAAAAGTGAACACTACAAAAAGAGCCGTAGAAAAATATATTTACCGTTATCATTCAATAAATCTATAAAAGGACATGAGCATGTTTGTAATAAACATTGATTGAACCATTTAGGATGTCTCTACATATGTATTTCATTTACACTAGTTTGGTTATTGCGCCGCAATCGAGGGGTCGAAGTCCGACGCCGCGTCGCGCGTCGGTCTGTTTGTACAAGAGTATCGTTATGTCGAAACAATGGTATCGATTGTCTCGTGAAAGAGATCATCGACATACACTTCCTGTGACCCGACGTGTAAAATGCTTTGTTATTTTATTCTACATTCATTTCATTGGAGTTCGGCTCTCGTGTTGTCTTTGAACGAAATCTATTATATCATAATATATATGGCTTATAGGCCATACATGAATGGATGCGAAAAGCTGAAGATCGAGCTCAGTGGCGTGCTATTGGAGAGGCCTATGTCCAGCAGTGGACGAGGACAGGCTGATGATGATGATGATGATGATGGCTTAAATAATATAATTATCTTCAACTTTAAGATACAAATATGATATGAACCTTTAAAAATTTTAGCGACCCAAATGCGATGTTGGCGTAGAATTGTTTATTATAATATAAGCAGTTGTTGATGGTCGTTTGACACTTCCTGTAGTTTATGAAATTTAGAAGAACTCTTTTGGTATGATTTTTATATCTTAAAAAGTATCATGACAATAATGTAAATAACCATTAAGTTACTATTTATTAAATCTGACTAGTAAAAAAATTGATAATAACTTTTCTGGTATCGATAGGGTCTATTTTTTACTAAAACGAAATAAAAAAGAGTACTATCAATATATTATAGCAGCCATTGTAAGCTTGGAAGCAAACAGTAATCGTTTGATAAATTTAGAAAGTCTCATTTCCTTACAAAGATAAGGAAATGTCAGGAAAGTAACCCCATTTACAGTTTCACTTTAATCATCAGTATATTTTTTGGTCAAACTTTTTATTATTGTTTTTATTTTCATTAATACACTTCGATTAAATATTTGTATAAAATATTTTTTTTATATTTAGACTTTTTCATATTTACGAAAAAATATAAAAAACATTTTTCATATTACATAATAATATATAGGTAGATGCAGGCTTAAGTAGCATTTCAAACGTTACTTATTAGATGTAAATGAGCTCACTAAATAAGAATAAACATCTGTAGGCTTACACGTGCCGCCTTGCTAGTACGAGTACGAGTATATCGTGTTTGTTTTCATTCGAGTTTACGTCGATAATGGAAAATTTTATTACTTTTTCGTGCTTACCAATATTGTTTCTTGTGGACGATAAGAAATGCAGTGTAGCGTATACCACGTGTGGCGGCGCTACACGAGCCAGCTTTTATAAACCAATCTACATACGTACGTGTGTACTGGTTATAGCTTCATCCTGTATAATGCACTTAGCAGGGTAGACATGGGGAACCTAATAAAAAGAGATTGTTCCCCACTTTCTGCCGAATTCTGGAGGCACTGCGTGGTGATTGACGGAACTCAACGCCGCGCTTTGCCTCGATTTAAATAAATATTTCATATCCTCGAGTGGGGATCCCTGCGTCACGACCGGCCTTAACTGGTTATAGCGCTTCTACAAAATTATACTTAACTATTGTTATGCAAGAACTATAACCGTACACGGGTATAGTAACTTTTCAAAAGCGTGTCTAATCGTTATGTGTTCATATAGTTAGTAGTTGTACTTGCTTTACCTTTTATTCTTATCGCGTTACACGTGCTACGAGCTTATGATGCACTTACACTTATTGTGCAGTATACGTATTTATACAAGGGACTAGAAGGAGAAATAAATATTTTGAATGATATCATCGTAGTTCAGTGGTACATAATCTGACTAAGTATGTAACGGTTATGAATTCGATCTCCACGATAAAGCGTAGCGTTTGAATTCTTGAAACACAAAATGTGTTGAATTCAGACAAAAAGAATTAACGGAGTGTTTTGACAATAGATTCTCTCTGCCTCACGTGCTATATGCAACATAAAATGTGAAGAGTATTAATTTTTAAAATCAATTAAATAGGATTATTATTTAACAATACTCCATGCGGGTCTGCTATGGTTTTTAATGCTGGTAGTTGACACCATAGGGGCTAAATGTTACATTTATATAACAAGAATAGAACGATCGGCGATATAATTGATGGAGCCACTCAATCCCTATAACGATTTCGTATTTATATTCTCACGCTTGCGACTAGAAACCCGTTTCTGCCGCGTGTTTATGTGAATAGCGAGTGAAAGTAACGAAGTACGAATGGCGTATACGTTAGCCTACTTCACTGATGTTTCTGTGGATATAAACAAATGCATAGTATTTAAATGAGCAAAGATACAGCCGGATGTTCTGTGGATGAACAGCGGTGACCCAAGGTGAGCAGACGGCGGGGCGACGAGGTGCGCGCCGACCTCTACGCTCGACTTACTGGTTTTTTTTTTCTAAATATTAATAATTGCTTTAGAGTGCTATTAGAAATTCAATACCGTCTGCTCGGCTACAAAATATTATGTTAAAGATTTGAATGGGATATATTACTAATCTATAGTATAATAAAATAGTATAAACATTTAAAAAAATATGTCCGTGAAAACACAAATTGAAAATGAAGATATGACTTTCAAAATGTTTGTTTGTCTGTTTTTACACGAATATTTGAACTACTGAAGCGATTTGAATGAAACTTTTATTTGGATAGCTGTTATGCCTGGGCAGGATCTAGGCTATGATTTTATTACGTGGCCTTAAACAGGGTAAAAGAATTAGAAGGTCTCCTTCTTGAAGATCAGTAGACTAGACTGTTTTAATTTAACCGACAAACGACCTTGTGTTTGCGCGCTAAAAAGTACCTACATATTTTTTCATTAAAGCTTTTACTATCAACTTATAACGTCCTTTCACAATTTATAGGAAACGCTTTTTTTGAAAAAGTTTTTTTTTAACTTTTAATGTTTTTTTTATAATATTTATAGATTACAATTTCCATTGTTTGAAAATACCACGATGTTAAAAGTATTTAGTGAATTTGTTTAGCAAAATTACATTCAAATTTAGGATAAGTTCAGGCGATATAGAGCACATTATAAGATAATATTTGAGGTTATATGCAATATCTTTTTTGCCAAAACTTCAAAGCAACAGGAAACTTGGTATAGAATTGAACTTCTCCTTTTTTGACATTGATCAATATTCTTTAAATGATTCTCAGTAGGGGCAGGTGAGCCGCTTCACGTGGTCCGTTGGCATTATGTCTGTCTGGCGCACACAGACAAGGGCAAATTTAAATGTAAGAGGACAGAGACAGACCCCATTTGGGTGGGGCTCGGTGTTATTGCCTTTTGTGACCCATTATTTCTGAGAATTGTAGAATCATATCGATACCGTCGTTCAAGTTTACTTTATTTTAAATGACTCGTTGTATGTAGACTTTTGTATTGTACTTTTTTTTTAAATACATTAATATTATAAATTCATGTATGACATTTTTCGTATACTAGACAAGTGCTAAAGTAATTCAAAGATAGCTGGAAAAAGTTGGTAGGCTATTTGAGTTAGGTAATGCTTTACTACGGCCAATAATTTATATTTGAGAGCCTGTTACTCGTTCCTTATACAATTATTTAGATAAAACAATATCCTTGTAAACACATCACACCTAGAATATTTGTAAGATCTAAAATTAATGTTTATCAAGCCAGTTTGAATATGCGCTTGCGCAGCCTACGAGTTCGGCAGTCCTTCCTCATTTGTGAATGGGTGTTAACAATGAGTCGCTAGCAAGCTGCAATGAATTGTGTTGACTGTTGAGTCAGAGACCACCCGCGCGTTGGTACTGCTTACAATATGCAATCTTTGTCGATAGAATGTGCGATTTTATACAAGTATTTTCATAACTATATACCTAGTTATTGTTAGGCTATACCAAAAACAAACATTTGTTAATAATAATTGTAAAGATACAAGGAAAGGATAATTAAAATTTTATAATAGGTAATTAATAATAGCAAACGTTTTATTTGGTATAATACAAAATTAAAACCCTATGACCAATTCATAATAGTGGGCGGCAACGGCAAGTACAATCTATAAAAATTACAAACTTAAGTTTAACTACAATTATATGAGTTAATATTTTTTTTCTAAATTTCTAAATTCTGGTTTTTCTTTATTTGTATTGTAAGTTCATATTTCTTGTCGTACTTAAACGATTTAAACAAAAAGAAATCGTACTTCATTGTGTGTGACTTTTTCTCTAATCTGAAAAAAAATCATCAAAATCCCGATGCATTACACTGCATTATAATTAATAATCAATTAGATTACAATTTCGGAGACCATAAAACAACTGGAATGTGGCGCACATGTGAATCGTTTGACTGAGTCTTAAGGCATGAAGTAGATTCCTTTTGCTTTGTTTGTACTTTTTTTATTTGTCCTTGGCTTATAAAATAATTTTTTAGTACAAGAGGTAAATGAATATTAATCATTAGCAATATTAACTTATTTTAAAATGATATTTTATAATTTAAATTCTGAAAAATTCACCTGTTTAAATTATATAATGAACCAAGATAATAGTTAAGAATACAGCAACTGTTATATTTATTATATAAATATAAAAATTTTGTATAAAATTAATATACATAATAATGAGGCTTGTTAAACATGTTTTACAATGAAACATCTTCATAATATAAATGCAAGATTATTTATTTAAACTGTACAAAAACAAAATTGAGGAAAAAGATAAGTTCTACGGTCAACGGGAAACCCGTGTCGTTCATGAGCGTGGTTCGCATTACGAACTCTACATAATACAAGTAAAAGGCAAGAGTCTGTTGTAGTCATGTTTGTTTGTTTTGTTCAACTCAAATACTTTCTAAACGACTAACAATTAGTTCCATGAATGTGAATGAAAGTTGAAATCGGCAAAAAATGGTATTCTCGTTATAAGTTTAAACATTTTACAACCTTTTTTATAAATAGATATTCAACAAAGCTATTATCGTAACTTTTTGTTTTGGTAAGCCATAAAAACATGAACAGACTGACTCTTTAATATTTTATACACTTCAAAACATTGCAGTGTAAAAAGCTGATTTATTTTTATATTCAAGATTTATTTTATTAAGAACTAGCGGCCCCCTCGCGGTTTCACCCGCGTGAACTATGTTATTATTAATTTCTGTCTCCATGGCTACGTCCTAGTGACGTCTATGCAAAATTTGACACTCCTACCATTTGTAGTAACGAAGTTTCATACAATTTTTCAACCCCTATTTCTTCCCCTTAGGAGTAGAATATTACAAATTCCCGTCTTAGCGAGCACCTACATCCTATAAATAACTCCTATGCAAAATTTGAGATTCCTAGCACATGTAGTTTCTGAGATTTCGTGATGAGTGAGTGACCATTCGATTTTATATATATAGATTTAAAATAAAAATATTTTTAGCGTACTTAAAATTATTTAAATTTAAAAATAATATGGTGACAGTAGGTGCTTTGTATTTAAAAGCACATTCATATTATAATGATTAAATAAATTTTGGACATAGTAATCTTTGAAGACTTAAAAGCATTTCTTAGGCGAGACAAAGTATGGCAGGAATGTAGCCGCGGGAAGGATGCGAACATGCAGCGGCGAACGACCGCGACGGCGCGCGCCGACAGCGCACATTCCCTTTGCTTGATTCACTGGTGTATTACTTGATATGCAAACTTTGTTATTCACTTATTTTATTTATTCCTTCCGAGGTAGGGAAATTAATATAATTGATATTTATTGTTACGACCTATTATTTATGTACATATTATGTACATTTACCTGCATAAATAACAATATCAAATTATTGAAAAATAACCAGTTCTATATTTTTGTTTTTAAAATGATTCTTTGTTCTTCATTAATTTATTGATTTCTTTCTACTTGGTTAAAAAATATTTAAACTTTTAATATTAAATTACTGACTGATTTCCGTGATTACCTAAGGATTGAAATTATATAAGTATACTCGTATATTTAATTCATCTGCTACCACAGAAATAGCATGCTACAAATATTTTAATATAGAAAATACGAGTATTATTAATACGTACTCAGTTTGTTTGAATATTTTCCTCACTAACAAGAAACTTTACTCATTCAACTAAAATTTACATATTTCATGAAAAATTAAACATACATACTTATATTCTACAGACTATTTTTATATTACACTTTTTCTTAAAATATAATTGAAAAAATAACTTACTTTTGGTTTATTTATATCATGGATGATATATTTTTGAATTTACGTTGCGTCTATAATTAAAACGTAAAAATATTCTTTAAAATAATGCTTCCGAGTATTTAAGTCTAGTTTTAGGGTCACGAATCTTAACATTATATTCTTAGTTACTTTTTTGCAGGCAAAAGCGAGTTCACTGCCCAGACAACTTAGGCATTCGTTTTTTATGTGTTTTTGTCAGTTCCACTTAAAACGATCAAATATAAGCATGAAATAAGAAAATATAAATTTCAATAGACGAATTCTGTGAAAAAAAAAATACTTTAAAAAGAATGGAATTTCTTATAATTATTACTTTAAAGTTTTAAAATTGCTCACAAGTAAAATTTTAAATAAAACGGCCTCAGGTATGTACTCGTATAGCGGTCGATCCGGTCGAACAAAGTTGAGCGCATTGGTGAATGCATCGCGTCCTTCGAAGAATTTGCACTCACACATTAAGAGAGTTAGCATTAGAAGTAGCCGACAAATGCCCACAAAAACATTCCTTTAGTTATAGTTCGGAAAATTCCTAAAACTATTATTTTTGAACAACGAAGCAGAACCCTCATAAAGCTCTTTCTAAGCTATAACTAAATATACTACTAGTAAATTCTTTGCATATTAACAAATTTTATATCCATAAATAAGATTTATTTGACAAATGTTATTATAATATAACATTATATAAATAGTAAACTATTAACAAATACAAAAAATTATAGCTTACAGTCTGGAAACCACGTGGTTGCCGCCATCTTGAAATTCACAGATTTTGGCGCGAATATTCTGACGCCACGCGGTTTGCTTAACTGTTTATTCTAATTTGAAAAAACCTGTGCTGTTTACATACATTGTTTATTGGATATATTATTATTAGTAGATATATATGAAGAATTTCATCTTGTAAAAACAATTTTGCTAGTATGAAAATATATAATACAAACCAATTGCAAGATAAAATATTATACATCGTTTTGAAATTACAGTAATTATCGAAAATATAACATTAATTTATTAAAATTTTTAATATTTAGTATTTCTATAGTATAACAATCTACTCTACGATACGATTTCATAAACTACATAAGTATATCAAGTACAGACTGCTATTCATCTTAAAATGTCTGCTTCACTGAACAAATTTGACTATGTTCTCTACGTATTTTGGTGTGTTTCCTATTCCCTACACGGTGGGCGCCAAAACGTGGTATGGTACTTCCACGTTAATGGCCGCCGTTCATTGCGCCCGCCTGGGTGTATTGCCCGCAGTTCGCTACGCGCATCCTGCCTACTACGTCTTTGGTATCCTTCTCGCACCGTCACCACGCCGTGCTACAAGAAAGGGATGCGCATATCACGTGCAGCGATTTTTGTACCATAGAAGGACGCGCCATGAGATCAATGCACTTTCCGAGGACAGCGAAGCCGTTTTTATACGGGTTAAACTCGACAGCGCCGGCCGCAATACAAATCTTATGATCGGGACTTAAGATTGAGTTTGGATGGGAACCTCAAATGTTGGTGTCTAGACGCGCGGGAAGTGAATAAAAGTATGTGAGCAGAGGCATTCCACTCACCGGAATACCAGGCGCATTGTGCGTGCGGCATGCGTCTCCGAGCCCGCCACCAACTGCCGACTCTCTTTTAAATCCCACTTCGTATTTTTAACCGCGACGCCTATAATAGATTTATGTTAATATAGGATATTTACATATCTAAATATAAAACACTCTTTCCTACGCTACGCTACTCTGTTGTTGAATGGAAGATTTATGTCTGTGTCCATATGTTATTTTGAATTCATTATTTGTTTTTTTTTTTCATACAGTTGTTTCCTGTTTAAGGTTATTTTAAGATGTTGACAAAATGCAGAAGTGTGTAGAAAATTGACTTTTTGTATCAACAATACTAAATTTTTTCATTATATAGTAAAATAAAGAGGATTATTTTTTGAAATATTTCCCTTCAGGGGTTAAGAAACATTTAAAATTGCTGACTCTTTATAGTTTGCAAGTCTTATGCAAAATCTACTTCTATATAGGACGTAGTATCTTCCACAACTGTGGAACTCCATGCGTAACTTCGAATTCGTTATTAACAAACTTTGGCAGTCATGATCTAATTGTCTATTTCCACATATTTTCCTCGTTACCTTTGTGTATTATATACCCAGTAACAAAAACGGAAAGAAGCCTGTAAAGCTAAAGGAAGTGTTACTTAACTCGCGATAGATTATGTTACTAGACAATTAGTATTAAATAATACCCTTAAACTTTTTTGGTATCATATGCTACAATATGTTTATTGAAGCCACTACATTATTATTTGTTTACTAATCTCAATTCCAAGCCGCTTCTGTTCGTGCATAAACGAATAGAAGAAAATAAAAAAAAACCTCTGTTTTGGATTCTACTATATTTCTAAATTCCCCAAATAATAGTTTTTCTCGTATAATTTACATGCCAATGATTATATTTAACCTTTTTTAAATTAGTTTTAAATTGTGTAAATTTAAAACTAATTCGCAAGAGCTTAGATCGCTTAGATCTTACAATTACGCAAAGCTTTTTGATACAATTTTTACTATTAGACAGAGTAATTCAAGATGGCGGGTAAATATGTTAAATACATGCATATTTTAAAGCCTAAAATGTCAATGATTTATAATATGATATCAGTCTTGTGTAGTCCACGTGGCCAAAACTGCGAATCGCATCGCTAGTTAGGAAATAAAATAAAATTGTTATTAATAATAATAAAAAAATATTTTGTTAATTAACTTGTTTATAGATAAAAAAACTCATGTGTATAAATACATTTAATAGGTAGGTACTTACAAGGTATAAAGCATTTAGGTTTCAACGTGTTCATCTACCTTTCAGGACAACGACCGTCGCGCTCTGCCGCTTTTTATGGGAACGATACATATTATTATGTATTTTTAATTATCATTACCCAATTAACATTTAAAATAATCCAATTACCAGTTGTACACTACTTGTACATTAAAAACTTGTCTGGAATTTGCAAACTAAGTATGTATTATTTAAGTAGGTATATATGTATGTCCTAAATCCTTGAGGAAATAAAATATTTAATATTTTCATTTCTTTGCTCTGGTTCTTTCTTTCGGGAATTCGGCGGAAAGTGAAGAACTGCAGTGTCTTAACACTAGGTTACCCTTTGCCTACTCTGTTATGAGAGGGATACAGTGTTTAAAAAAAATGTCTAATGCTACAATTGTTTTAAAAAAATAGCTAATAAAAGAGTTTAAAGCTATTATCAACAATATAAAAATATTGTGTGTTGATACATTTATACAATACGTACGTGCATATAAATAGTCAATATGTAAACATCCGCCGATGCATATCGACCGTTATGGGGATATGTATTTGAATTGACGCCATGTGATGCGTGGCGTTGCCTCGGGGGCACCCAGGCAGGTGGTTTGCGAAGTATCAACGAACGAACACTAAACCAACGACGTTGTAGGGTCAAAGGACCGGCTCAAGGTCGTCGTCCAAGACGTTTGCGTCGATAACCTTGTTAGGCGCCTCCGTCTTGCCGGTATAAAGCTGACAATGTTATTTTGCAATTGTATGTAAACTGATATTTAGTAGGCAAATTATTATATATTTAGGAATTTTGATGATGAAGAAAGAATAACAATGATGGAAAAATATTTTTGTTTTCATCGTTTAATATTTAAATATGTAACGTGATTACGAATAGGTAAAATCCTGTATATATGTAGAATCTTTATCCATACGTCTGTACTATTATTATAAAGTTAAAGAGTTTGTTTGGTTGAACGTGCTAATCTCAGGAAGTACTTAGTTTCAATTGAAAAAACTTTTTATTTTGCATTGTCCATTTATCGAGGAAGGCTATACTATGACATCACGTTTATCGTTTCGATGCAATCTACTATACTTGGAAGTTGCAATTAGAGTAACCTCGGATACTTTTCATGACCACGCGGGCGAAGCCGCAGACAAAAGCGAGTTTAATATATAGCTTAGCAAAATATAAATTACACGTGTATGTTTAAAAATGTTATGTAAACACGAAGCACTCCCAAAGTATTACATTTTACACATTGTGCGTTAAAAGTAACTCCAAACAATGTTTACTTGCAACGTTACACGTGTATTAGCAACACGTATGAAAATAAATAATATAGGTAACATTAGCTTATGCAAGTGCATTGATTGTTGTCACTATGCAATAAATGTTTATGTATATTTTAATTGTATAAGTATAAATAATAAATATCGTTTTTATCGCATAGAATGACTTTACATTATTATTTACTATTTTTAGTAATATTTTTTTATGAATTATAACCTTCTTTTTTTAATATTTTGCGAATAATAAAAATGTACTAAAAATATTATGGTGAGTACTATTTGTACTAAAACTTGTTTAAATATGACGATAATAAATAAAAAGTATATATTGTAATCAACTAAAACATTTTTTTAAAATATATTATGCATATTTAAAACTAGTACCGAAGTAAGCGACACGTGGTTGTAGGGCGTAAGTGCAAATGTACGCAACCACGTGGTGCACACGTGGCATTGTCTCCATAGATCTTTAGGTACACAAAGTCTACGTTTTCTATAAACGACAAATTGAAGTCATTAATAAATCCCTCTGTTCTTATCTCTCCGTCGTTTATAAAATATTTGTGCCGATAGAGAAAATGCATACGAGTACGTTAAAAGTATAATTCCCACGAGTAGGATGAATCTACTACTATCGTGTTCAGTCAACAAGTGCAAAAATGACAAATAATTATTTTTCTAAAAAAGTCAAGCAATAACTGTAAGTAGGCAAATACACTGGTTTATTTTAGATAATATACAAGATAACCAAAATATTTTTTTACATTTGCATACAGTTGCTGGTAACACAAAAATAATGCAGCTTGTACTGTTTATGTCTTTTGATTAGTTTACCATATAAAGTAGAGCCAGGTGGGAAGTTCATTGCACGATGCAGCTTTTATTTTGTTTTTGAAAGAAACCTTCGCTTGGGCCCACTTCGTTGGCTGTCTCGGAAAGGCAAAAAATGTCGAACCACCTGGCTATGTTGTATAGCCCAGAGCGACTAGGTTTTCCGATTCCCGAATAAAATATTAATTATTTCTATGTATATGTTGTAATAGGAAATGTTTGTAAATGAGAAAATTTTAATTTAATTTCTATTATAAAGTTTCCCTTTTAAAAGAAGTTAGAAGAGTAAACATAGCAAGTGTTCGAACAGAAGAAAACATATTGTTAATTTTGATCTCTTGTTTACATACACCCACTTATTCATTGATACGAGAATAATAGGGCAACGAGGAATCAGGAAAAAACAAATAGGTATATAGAAGTAAATATTGTAATCTTCAACGTTAAAATTACCATTTCATAAAATTTATAGGAAGTGTAGACTGCAGATGCGACCAACATGTGCAGCGTTGCGCGTGCCGACAGCGGCAGCTGTGCAACACATTTTTTTTATTAACTTTACCTGAATATTATCTTGATGGTTTTTGTATTTGTATATAAATTATCTGGGTTTGTTTTTTTTATTTAAAATATCACAATGCAGTGATTATTAATGCGCAGCCAAAAATAACTCGTATTTACCACTCTTATCTCCGTATGATAAGTAAATACAAAACATTTATGTATGCTATACAAATAAACAATAATATCTCTAAGCTATGCAACTTACATGTATATAATGTGTATTTTAAAAGAGCTTTAGATAAATCACAAAAATATGACACTAAATACATTCATACTTCAAAAAAAAATATAGAGAATAGAAAAATTGAGTCACAGAATATTTTTTGTAATATCTACTTCTACTTTCACGGAAAAGCTGCGCTGCTTTAGTAATTAAGAATTGGTGATTAGGTACTACGTCTGCAAGCTTAAATCAGTTTACTATTGTATTTTTATGTTCGTCCTCTATTTTGTTATTCTTAGAATGTGCAGGTACATTTAAAATTAGATTGAAAAACCTCAAGGTTGGGTTAATTATTTTGTTTTCTACCCAACATCATTTGTAATAATGACTATTTAATGTCGTATTTATGAAGTTGTTATAGGAACGTGCCATCTGTTATCTACTATGTGTGTAATTTATTTAATGTTAGAAGTGATTGGTTTACCCCGAATTGCCAATTAGCTAATAATGATAACAATAAATTCTTAACACAATGAGTGAACACTGTTAATTTTAATATTATTTTTATTTGATTATTATTAATAATATTTTGTTTTTTTTTTTTCATTTAACGCAAAACAATACATGAAAAGTGAAGAGAGTATGCAAATAGTAATCTTACATTTTCATAGGAACGGAAGGCGTTACGCTCCCGCTGCACATCTTAATGTTATTGATTTTCAAATTCGACCCTCTCCCCTCCCCTGTCCCCCCTGTACTTCCCTCCATAGCCATAACACGCTGCGTCAGTACGACCCCACGCCCGCCCTCAAAGTTTCAAAACATAGTCACGTGGGCTGTATTTCTGTATAATATTATGTTTTACATATTTCGTATATATTTTACATTCATATTTACGCGTACTTTTAAATATTCACATTAACAACGGAAAAATCTCGTATTTCAATAAAATCTTTGTAATAAAAATGATTAATTTCAATTAACAATTATTTTCTTAAGTATTTTTTTAACTTTAAATAATATTAACAATATGTCCTGAAAGTTCAAACATTAGTAATGTTAAAAGAAAGCATAGGGCTGCCTATAATGCAGCATGGTTAGCATCTACGACACGAGGCACTAGGCAGTTCCGAGGGGGTGGGTGACGGAGGCGGCGGCGGAAGTGCGCGGCGAGGGGGAGCTCCACTTTACACCAACAAACGGTGCGCCGTACCGCGTACGTACCGCGGCCCGCGACCGTGCGATTATTCCGTCTACTGAGCGGAGGACGTAGTCAATGCCTTGCCTGCATCAAGCGCCGTGTTTGCTACTACTTTAGTCTGCAACGCGCTGTCGAATCGTTCGGTCGTGTTCACGCGCGCTCTACTGAATAGTCTATTAATATTTATTATTATTATTATTAATTATAGTATAATTATTATACGTCTAGTTAAATTTTGTTGCATTCCTTAGTAAAATATATCGTATTTAATATCTCGTGTAAGTTAAGTGTTTGGAACGTGAACATTAATAAGCTTCATGAACTGTGATCGTGATTTGGACAATTTTGAACATTTCTAAAGGAGTGAGATACAACGTATGCGAAGTATAGAAATGAGCGGATTGACCATCAGAGTTAAACGGGGATCGAGGGGCAGTGCAACACTTCTCGAGGCAGCTAACAGGATTCTTAAACTCCTTGGCGTCAGCTCCACGAAGCGCGGGAAACAGCCCTCGTCAAAGTCAAAGGTACGGTCAATGGTCTCTTTTACTGTTGCTGGTGATTATTTTATAAATACATTTAGTCTTGTCTGTAAATGTACCCCCATGTATGACATTTAAGAAACCACAGTTTCTACAAGTACCTTATGTTTGTATAAATTTCATGAAATATGTCCTATTAAACGCATTTTTCCAGCAAAAATACATATCAACACATTTTAGTTGGTTGGTGTTGGCAATTGGGATATCAAAATTGTATTTTTTTGGCTAAGAAATATGAGTTAAAAACTAACACCTATGTACCTAGATGTAAACAAAACATAGCAAATATGTTACAACAACGTGGCATATTTGTAGCGAAAGATTGTTGATAAACTTTCGCTGCATCGAGTGCACTTTCGCTCGATATTTTTCCTACATGCAAGAGGTAGACGAGGCACGAGGCACCGTCCGACGCGAGGTGCGCGCCGCGTGTGACGGGCGGCGGCGGGCGCGGCGCTGACGCTGACACGACACTTGTTTGTTCACGCGTAGTCTGCGTGACCATCTTGTTTACCACTGACTGCAAAGTACAAACGATTCACGACTCGCATTCATCACTCCTTGTAACGGCCCACTACGAAAGTTATGCTCATCATTTCGCAAGTTTCCACGTCGTCGTCTCTACCTCCTCATGTGATATTTACGTCAGTGTAGCCATTTAAAATTTATCTATCTATATCTACTTTATGAAAATAGATGTTTTATTATCACATATTTTTAAATTTGCCAAAGGTTACCCTTGTGTTAACATTTGGTTATGGCATCGGTCTATGTTTATTTATAATTTAACTATATATTGTTTTTTCTAAATTAAGTATTTTATTAAAACAAAAAGTACTGACACACTTTTTGTGTCTAAATAATGGGAATTGAATTGATTAGTTGGTTCCATAGTTTAAGAAAAATGAAAATATTGGCGGTGTATTAGAAAATGATCAACAGGAAGTAATTTTAAACAATTTATATAATAAAATTTGTCAATAACAACAATTAATACGGAAAATTGCTATGTCAACATTTTATAACAAACATAGGAAATCATGTAATGAGTGTAATTAATTATGTACCAATTACACTATTTTTTTAGAGAAAAATCTAATTAATTTAATATTAGCAATTGCAATGTAGATTAATTATAGGGATTACAAAAGTATTCTAAAAATAAGCAATATACTGTCTTTTATTACAATACTTTTGGATATAAAAATCAGGTGACCTAAGCGGCATTCTTGTTATTATTTAAAATTTGCAATTCATAAACATCTCGCTCATATCTAATTATAATTAAGTTTACTGTTTATACATGCTCATACAGAGATAGCACTTTGTTTTTATACTATCATTCATTCAATGCGTGTTTACGATGTCTTGAATAAGTAATTTTAATTTTTGCCTCCACTGATGAATGTAGGATGTTAATAAGCAACAATATTTATTGCAATTCTTACTTTCAAAAGACAATCTTATTACCCACGCGTGAACCGCATGTGACATGTGAAAGAGAGAATTGTTTGATGAATGTGTTCGTAGGTGCGGTCATCGACGTAGAGGGTCTCAGTCTCAGTAGTAGTGGTGGTGTGTGGTGGGGATCGAGGTCGGGTACAGAGTAGAGTAGTGTGCGCGAGCCGCGGAATGCGTTGCGACTTGCGGTGGGAATGCGCTCGGAGTACCGTTGTGGCGGAATGCGAGACCCACTTGCGGTCTACATGGACCAACTTCACTTATTTTAGTGACTCATGCGCTACATACACTCAATTCGTTGTTAAACTCATAGACACCGTCTAAATTTCTTATTTTGACTAGGAAAAAGATTCTTCAATTCAGGAATTTTAGGAAATGGATGTTTTATATTCCACATTTAGGAATATCAACATAGGTATACCGTTATAAGTAGGTTTTTAAGTTGTAACTGTTTAATAAGTTTAAGAAACATTAAATTATGGCAAAACAAGATGACTCGACACTATCTTTTGATATGACATTTGTTTGTCGACAGCTTGCGTAAGCCGTCATTCCCTAATTGTCTTTGTAAAAAAATAGCAATATGATTTGTCTATTCTGGTGATCTAAATAGATACGGTGTTTTTATTACGCCTCCGTAAGCAAATGAACAAAAAACTTGGGCCGCAAACTTTAGAAATTGGATCATCGAACTGTTGGTGAGGCCAATGAACGTGGCGGCGTTTCGAATACATCAGACGTTTAGTTGTAAACTCAACTCTTAACGTGCTGGTGTGTCTTTTTGCACAAATTTCGGAATCGCGAAATTGTTATTATCGGTTTAATTTAAGATTAAGGGAAAATGTATAGTGATATTGTGGCAATAGGTGTGTTAGTTCAATGTTAAACGTGAAATAAAAACTTCTTGTCACTTTGTTTTTCATCGCTCGCTGTCTGTCATTATATAACAACAACTTTTTTTCATTATCAAACACTGAGAACTTACCATGAAAACAAAAAAGTATTTACGTGCTTTAAATCCTATTTTATTTGAAATTTTGTAATGTGTCAAATTGCCGTCAAGAATTCATCTGTTGTTAGCTTTTATGGTAATAATAATTTTCCTTTCGTTGTTACAGCCAAACGGCAAGACCACAACTGAAGTGCGGGCACCAATAGCGACATCAGAGTCTACAGCCGAATCACCAGTAAAAATGCAAGCCTCTCAAGCAGCAGCCGCTCCAGTTCCTACACCGACATCGACGCATTCGTCAAGTCAATCTTACCGACACACAAAGCGCACTGCTAAAGATTATATATTTGGAAAGCTGATCGGTGACGGCTGCTATAGCACAGTATTTTTGGCGAAAGATATTCACACTGGCAAAGAATATGCAAGTAAGTATCTATTACATTACGTTTAGCTTCGAGATAAACCACAAGTTTGTGTTTGTTAACGATTCTTGTTTTAATATAATACATACAATAATAAAATGTTTTTTTTTTTCAGTTAAAGTATGTGAGAAGAGTCATATCGTGCGCCATCAAAAAGTACAGTATATTAAACGTGAAAAAGATGCTCTTAACATGCTTTTTAATGTCCCGCATGGGTTTGTGAAACTTTACTGCACATTTCAAGATGAAGAGCGACTGTATTTCGTGTTGTCTTATGCTAAGAATGGAGAATTATTACATTATATTAACAAAGTAGGCTCCTTTGAACTAAATGTAGCGAAATATTATGCTGCTGAGTTATTATTAGCTTTAGAAAAAATGCACGCTAAAGGAATAATCCACCGTGACCTTAAACCGGAAAATATTTTACTAGATGAAAATATGCATTTACAAATTGCCGATTTCGGAACAGTTAAAATTCTAGAGCCAGAAAAAATTAGATCTTCTACACCAACCGTGACCGAAGAACAAGATTCATCATCAAACGTAAGATCTAGAAAAATTAGTTTTGTTGGAACGGCACAATACGTCAGCCCGGATCTATTGCAAAATCGTGTAGACACACGTGCTTCAGATTTGTGGGCTTTGGGCTGCATTATCTATCAAATGATTTCTGGTCTACCCCCTTTTCGGGCGTCAACAGAATTTCTCACTTTTCAAAAAATTCTCAAAATGGAATATGAATTTCCGGAAGGCTTCCCTGCTGATGCTAAGGATTTAGTTGAGAAGCTTCTTGTTTTAGACCACACTAAGAGGCTCGGATCAGATGACAAGGGTGATACATATGAAAGTATCCGTCAACATCCTTTCTTTGAAGGTATCGATTGGGAAAATATTTGGGAACAAACTCCACCTAAAATAAGCCCTTATTTACCCGGAGGATCCTTTGAAGAAGAATACACAGTTCCTGATCACTTAGAACCAGGACTAGGCGGTAGACAAATACTACGCTTATGGGAATTCGATCTATCTACATCGAGAGGTAAGGAATTTTATCTTTTACATAATTTTAAGGTATAATAATAAGTATCCTATATTATTAACTTTTATCATATACTCAAGGTAAAATCATCTTTTAAAGAGTAATTTAATTAATTTATATAGATATGATGTTTAAATACTGGCCAAGACTTACAGCTCATTGAAGCGACGAGTAAGAGGATCGTTCATGACCTAAATTCTTTGCAAAATGCTCATGTTTATAAATGAATCGGGCCTGATAATAGCAATATGGTTTTCCGTTTCCACTTAATGGTCAAATTCACGCCCACATTGATTTCATTGATAGTTGTAACTGCAACAGAAATAAACGTTGTTCATACATCTACGTTTTAATAAGTTATAAGATATCATAATACAATCTGTGTAGATTGTATACAGATTGACGCGTCATCGCCAGCCAGCATTGTTAGGTCGAAACGGACATCCTTATGTTCTCGATTTACGTTTGTACTGTGTAGGCATGACGTCACTTCCCGCACAAGAGCCCTGCACTCTCGGTTGCGACATTATTGAATGACTCGTCACGGCCCGCTTTATTAATGATCTTAATAAACAGCTGAGCTCGCGTTTCGTTACATGTGTAGACAATGAGTAAATGGGAAAATATTTTTGCCCTCCTTTAATAATTAATCTTTCTCGTGCATAGTGTTTGTAAGAATAAATTTAACATTATTAATGGATGATTCACTTTTAATTACAGGAATTCTAAATATCAGTCCCGAGGAGAAGCGGCGTCGTTTGGAAGTTCAGGCCCGTGAAAACAGATGGCATCAATTCGTGGACGGAGAACTCATATTGAAACAAGGACTTGTAGAAAAACGAAAGGGATTGTTTGCGAGACGCCGCATGTTATTGTTGACGACAGGCCCGCGACTCTTCTACGTGGACCCCGTCAACATGGTGCTCAAGGGAGAGATACCTTGGTCGCCAGAGTTGCGTGTCGAAGCAAAGAACTTTAGAATATTTTTAGTGTACACGGTAAGAATTAGTGCAATTTATTTATATTCTGTTATTTGTCGTTTCCTCTTTTTTCTGTGATGTTATTAATTTTCAAACAATACAAAAAGATCTGACTGTCACGCGACGATTTCAATTCACCTCTAATAATTATTTTAATTTATTCTCTGAATACCGCCCTTCATCGCGCAATGTCTCGAAAATTGTGCGGAAAGTGTGAAACTGAATACTAATTTGCTATAGGCAATATAATCTTGAAGCTAAAAATAGTTTTGAATATAACGTAAGATATTAATGATATAATTTTTATTGCAGCCAAATCGTACATACTACCTGGAGGACCCGCAGTCGTACGCGCTGGAGTGGACGCGCGTGATCGACGAAGTGCGCATCGGCACCTACGGGCGGGACACGACCTAGGCGGCCCGCGCCCACTCGCTCGGGCAGAGCGAGCACTCTTCTAGGATATAACTAGGCTTCATTTCAAGCACGAAACACGAAATCATCCGGAGATGCCTCTCACGACGAAGACTCGTGTCCTCAGTTACGAACAATCCTTTAAGTTTGCGACCACGTTCAGGCCGCGCGGCGCGCCTCGGCGGGTTCACAGGTCGGTGCGCCGAATGACTGATTCCTATTAGTATGTCCCGACCTTCTTAAATTATTGCTCTAATTTAAGTTTATTTAATTGTGGATATCCGCGGTAATATGTAAATATTTGTCGTAATTTATTATCGAAATCATTAGGTGTAATGTGACTTGTATATTTGGGCCGTCAACTTAACGCCGGCCTCGTAAGAATGGACTTGTTATTCGCCACCCGCGTGTTCACGAAGCCCATTCCGGTTGGTAACTAGGCAATTTGTAGCTAAATTAATAATTATTTATTTATTTTAATTATTTGCCAACGGAATGCGACTATTGTACAGATATTAAAAAAAACAGTAGACAAATATAGAAAGAATTGTTTCCGCCCTTGTCACATGTGTCGATGAGTGCAAGTCAGTGTAGATAAAGGGGAAACATTCTTTGTATAAGAAGGATAGCTTCTTAATTTAGGAAAGGATGTACGCGGACGAATGCGATGTCCGCTCGTCCTGCTCCACCTCATCGATGTGAAGTCGTTGAGTTAGTGCTTTCAATACACGTGCAGTACACGCACGCTGCACTATAATCCTAACTTAGTTAAAGTATACGGATAATATCGCCGAAGGTGATAGCGACAATGTTGAAATGATCGGGCTATCGTCCCGATGTTTCTTAACAACTGATTTCCTAAATTCGGTTTATTTTCAGAATTTTTTTTTTTAATACAAGTTTGAGTTTTGTTGTTTGTGTTTGTTATTATAAATAAAAATAGTTATGAAACTGCTAGAAAATTCAATGTCATGGCTTTTTTTGATACTTTCGTTATTTTGTTGTTTTGTTTTTATGAAATCAGTTAAATGTTGTAACGTTTTAGCTTAATAGTTTTAAATGCCTAAAACTTGCCTGGAAGTATTTGTTTCAGATGGGCTTAATGTAATGGGGATTTAATCCAAGTCACTTAGAAAAATATAAAAATCTAGGAAAGTGAGTTTCCATCTATTAAATTCTGTTATTTTAAATGATTTAATTGATTAGCATTGGGCTGTATTTAACATAAATTGGAACTACTCCATGACATTGTTACT
This sequence comes from Heliconius numata, assembly GCA_016802625.1. NCBI lineage: Eukaryota > Metazoa > Arthropoda > Insecta > Lepidoptera > Nymphalidae > Heliconius > Heliconius numata. The sequence goes on from JAEBDU010013098.1 coordinate 24,016, forward strand.
AATAAACTGTCTGCATTTAAAATTAAATAACTGTTAACTATACTAGTTATATTTTAAAAAAACATTTGTATTGCGTAAATTCCATAAAGTAAATAAGAAATTGAAAATAAATTGAAGTTGATTTTTTAAGAATTTTGCTTTTTTTATATATTCCTCCTTCCTTAATCCTTGTATTTATGGATCTTAGAAAATTTTAAGAATTCCTATGTATAATGTTATTCATACAAACATGTTTTTTTAACTTGACATGAAAGGTATTAAACCTTTTGTGAAATTTCAAATATGTCAAGTATTTTATAATTACTAAATTAAATTAAAAAAAATATTTAAAATTACCTAATAATTGATAAGTATAAGCAAAATTTGAAGTGTCTTTCTTACAAACTTGAAATTATTGATGCTTAATCTCTTTTTCAGTACACTAAAAATATTTGAGAAAAACTGAAAACATAACACAAATTTTTTTTCTTAATGTAGAAAGATAAGATAATAAAAATGTAAGTGTAAAATAATAATCGTAATTAAATTATATTATTGATGACACAAATTTTATAGTTAAGATATATTAAGTTGTTATTTATTGCATAAACTAACTAAGCCTGTAAGCTGTAACTTGTAAGAGATAAATGTACCTTAATATATTTTAGACAATAACTTGAAACTTAAAATTATTTTTAATAAACCAAACAAACGTAGCACCAGCAGTGAGTGTTGCCAAACACGAAAATCTGCGCTAGGTAAGTAAATAATCTTTTACTAAAGATATTATAAGACCAAAACACCTAACCTGCCAGTGTCCCGAAAAACACGAATGAGATAAAGTAGTACATTTTGTAGAATATTAAGAATCGTCTTTCTGATAGTAGCGTAATTTTACATTCATAATATTTTTGATCTTTTCTGGCAAAAATAGATCTAGATGATTTTGGATTTCTTCATTTGAAATAAAGTTTTTACTGTCCAAAAACTGTTGTAGTGACCGGAATAAATGATAATATGAAGGCATCAGATCTGGAATTTGTGTTGGGTGTCGCAGTGTATTCAATCAAAAAGCTTTTAGCGGTTAACCAAACTTTTCACATTGTGTTGAAGGAACCCTACACTACTTACTTTCCTGTCTGTTAATTTTACTCAAGTATATTTAAGTAATGTGTCTCAAGTATATTGTTAAAATATCAAAAATATATATTTTAAATCAATATTAAATATGTTTGATAAAATCAATTTATTATTTTATTTTCGAACATACGACTCGATGAGAGTTTTTATCATAGTCTATATTTTGCGTCTGTTGTCTAGGGATGTACGATGTCAGAAAAATATCGATGTTCATATCGATGCTATGATTGAAAGGAAAAGTCAATATTCGAAAAAATCGATGTTTTAAAAGTTTCTATACGATTCCATCATTATTTATTATTTACCATTTTTATGTTTACTCCAACAAAGATCGTAGTTTCTTTAATTAATATACTACAATTATAACGCTTCTTGTATTGATTTCATTTATACACCAAGAGGCAAGAGTAAATTCAATTATAACTGTGAGTGAAATCGATTAAGTGTTCTCAATCGACGCACAAGATGTTTCGCTTTCGATATTTTGTTATACTATCGAGGACATGTCAAAACATCGATGTTTTCGTACTGAGCTTCGATCGATGTCATAATTTTCAAATATCGATGAATATCGGTCTCGTGCATCTCTACTCTAGTCTACTGTCTAAAACTCTAACCTCTCTCGCTAATGTTTATGATTTTATAAAATTACATTTTTGTTCATAGTTAAACTTATAAGCAATTGTTTGTTATTTATATATAAAATAAATAAATTTTACTTTGATATATTTGCTAATATGACTACGAAAGTAATAAAATATGTGGGAAGAACGACTAATTTTAAAGGCAAAACACTATGGGAAATTGTCGGAAGTCTTAAAAATTATGGTGTGGGAAGGATCATTGCTCGATCTGTATTTGAACGCTACCCAGAACCTAGTTTTATGAAGATTGTGAAGGTGGAAACTTGCCCTGATGAGGTGAGTTACATTTTAGCCAGATAAGATACTAAGGCCCCCCAGATCTGCGTAATTTTAGCAAAGGTAAAATTTTGAGGATTATTATCTAATATGTAGTTAAAACGGTATGCGTACTTACTAACTTGAAAGTAGGGCCCTTTCAGAGATAGATCCACTCCATTCCCAGGTTTCCTCTCCCAACCCTGCTGTGTTTGATACTGTATGAGGCCTAAACAAATAACTTGTCTTGTCATCTCTTTATTTTCAGGAACGACGAAGAGTAAGAGTTTTCGTTGAGAAAACATTTAGAGGCAAGAAGTTACCTAATTTAACTGAAATTTACAGAACATCCTATAAACCTGATTATAAACTTATTCCTAAAGATGAAGAAGCCAAATTATTTGAAGCAGTAAAAGCATTAGAAAATAAACCTGAAGAAATTCTACCAAGGACTATTGAAATGCCACCATTAATGCAACGATTTATTGCAAAGGATTATAAGAAAAGAGGAATTGAGGTAATTTATTTAAATAAATTATATTAAAAGTGAATAGGAAAGTCACTTGTCCATTTGAATGTATTATTTTCATCCCTTTGCTTTGGTAACAAATTGAAACACAGGATCGCGTTCCACCATATGACATGCAGTATCACAGATTTGGGCAGAAAGTGAGCAATGTGCTCAGTTAGCTTATTAACAGTAGACTCCCTGTGTTAATTGTTTTTTCATTGTTTTGTATTATTATTCTGTTTCTTGTGTTCAAAGCACCTTAGTCTTTTGGAAGGCTTGTGTTAGGACAAATGTTCAACATGCAGAGGCCCATTGGAGAATATAAAACTGTTTTACTGTTACATTAGCTGGGATCTATCTTAGAGTAATCACAAGCAATAGCGCAAAGATTGGTCAATGTATAATGTGTAGGAATTATTGAATCTATTATTACCATATAATAAATTACTTTTCAGGATGTAAAGGAATTTGTTCTGCCGATTACCTACCACCACACCCCTAATAGATCAAAAAGAATTGCTCAAGATGGTGAAAAACCGACAATTCAATTTACAATGGGTCTCGGAAAACCAATAAGTCCTTCACTCTATGAAGGAGTTGAGTTATAATAAACAACACTCATTTATAATATAGATATATGGATTATGTTAGAAACAAGTAATTAGTTATATTTAAATAAAACACTGTTAAGTTACATGTTAGTTTATTTCATAAATATCATTTGTGCATACCATGTTGTGAAGCAAATTTTTTTGCTAGCAGAGGATTGGAATCCATTTCTGGATGTGACTTTTCTATGTCAAGTTTCTGCAAACAGAAGTTTATAGTATATTTGTTTTAAATATATTATCTTATATAAAAGAAAAGCAGCTGAAAAATTTAGGAATAATATACTGTTACCGAATTTGAACCCATTTAGAAATTTTTAGTTACATTTTAATCAAAAGGCTATAATATAATTCGAATATAAATATTTCCTTAAATTAGACACCAGTGCAACTTATGTTAAGTAATTCATTGACTAATTTTAGATGTTGGTACTTTATGTTGGTAGACACTATAAAGTAAATAAATATAAATAATGAATGGATTATAAATAAAAAAGAAAGAATATGACAATATGTGCAAAAGTAAAAAAAAACCACAGTCATAGTTCACTATGATCTCATTCTCGGCTTTCTATTTTTCAATACTGAAGTTTTTTTTGGTGGAGTGGAGATAGCGAAAACGAAATTACAATTCTTACAAAGATATTGATGATAGATTATATTTTTTAGGTTCACACTGTATCCCACATACATTTCGAGACATTTGTAGACATTTAATGTAGGCTCATGAAAGACAATCATTGATTTGCTTTTAATATGCGTTTAAATTACTTTTGTATATGAATGTGCATTTTCGGATGATAAAAGATTACCTTCCAAAATTCACGCATTTCTTGCACATCTTCTTCACGTTGCACGAAATACTGTCTTACAGATTTTTGTATCAATGTAGCTGCATATTCCTCTGGCCATAACCAAGATTTGGGGTAATAGGGGCGAGGACTGAAATGTGTTACTACGTAATTAATTTGCCATCATAATATGTTATAAAAGATCTTAAGCATTAACATAGGGCAAAGCGATCATTTGGATGGTTAATAATAATAATTTTCATTTGGCTGTATCCCGCATATAGCTGGCACATGGCCACGTTTTCCTTGTTACCAGAGCGAGGAAGCGAAAATAGGAGTAAATATCAGCCACGCGCATGTATGCTTAAATGTTTAAAACTATGCAACAGAGTTTGCTGCTGTTTTTTTTAATAGATACTTTATTATATAGTAGTCCTTTACAGCATGTAAATGAAATGAATATTTTCGACCATATTACATATTTATAATGGCGTAATACAGTGTATTAAGTAAATAATTCAATAGCTTAAGCAGGCAAAGCCGCGTTAGTTGTAAATAAATTATTATTATTATAAGAAATAAGTGAATATTCAATATTTTTCTTACTATTTCTTAAGACGTTCTCGCACCCAGGGCATATTAAATAAATGAAAATTGTTCAATTTTCGATCTGGATGCCGAGGGTTATTGTTCCATAGCAGCTGTAATGAATTATTTAGGATAAGTGTCAAAACAAGGGGTATAGATGAAATATTTTCGTCCTGCTAGGAAAACCAAGTGCGGCGTTGGCCGTCGTGGCGTGGCGTGTTTTCATTCCTATTTCCATTTCCTCGTTCTGGTAACGAAGAAAAAGCGGCGATGTGTTCCACCACTAAACTCGTGATGCTTCGAAAATTGGATGGAAAGTGGGGTAAGGAGTATCTTAACACTATGCTCTGCTTGATACAGCGTGAAGTAAAAAAAGTATAAAATACTACAGGTAAACAATATGCATAATGTACAATACAAAAAAAATATTACTATTTTTATTAAGTAAATAAATCATTAAAAGAAAAAACAACGTTAACCTCTGCCATATAATCAATGCCGTTGAAAAAACATTTCTGAATTTTAAATACATCCCATATTTCAGCCTTCGTTAAAGTTTCTTCCAAAGCAGGTATCAGATAAGGGAAGATGATGTTTTTCACGTAGTCACATTCAGTCTCTGTAAGTCAATTTATAATAAGTAATTGTTGTTTTTTTTATGTTATATCATACACTAGCGACCCCCTTGCGGCTTCGCCCGCTTTTACTACTGGATTATTCATATAATGTATGTTTGCAAAGCACTTAAGATAATGTGAAAATTAATTAAACCCTAATGCAACCCGCATTTTCGTAGTTTCAATAAGGATTTTCCAATTGTTTTACTCGGCAAGGATTTTTTAGTAGGTACCGTAATTTTAAATCAGTGCTACTAATCTTTTCAAGTACTTATTAAAATCAAGTACATATTTAAATGACTATTTTTAGATAGTTAAATGACTATTTTTAAACGGAAGAAATTATAAACAAAAACCTACCTTCTAATAACTACTACAAAAAATATGAAACCAAATATATCGCGAGGATCGAACCCGGGCCGCCCGCGTGGCAGGCGAGCATTCTACCACTGAACCACCGATGACTGCTCATGACGCGCTTGTATAAGCAAAACATCGCGGGGCGCGTTTCGCAGCAAGGATGTTTTGATATTGTAAAAACTTCTAAAGTACTTATTAAAATGAAAAACAGTAAAAGACAGTTTTGATCTACATTAAATGGCCAACGTAACTAATATACTTATTTATATGCTGAGAGTAAGGGATAAGTAAAACTTGAGTCGGCACAGCTGATGAGTCAACGGCGTGATGTGTCAACAATTAAATGCGTTTTTCTCTAAAACTATTCGCAATTTCGGAATAGTGTAAACAGCAAATTTTATCTTTGTTTAACGTAGAAAATTAATAAAGTATTTTAAAGGATAAAGATTAATACCATTATGGAAAAATATGACTCACAATAAAAAATATATTGAAATTATTATTTTTAGACATAAATATGATCACTACACGTTATCCTAAAAAGATAAAAATATGCTGTCGCGGACTTTTTTGTAGATCTTATTAAGAGAAACAATACTCCAGTACATTATTTTCATGTAGTACTTACCATTAAAGCAGCGCATGCGCGAAAGTGTCTCAACGGGTAGGACTTTATACACATTTATCGTATTTATGTTAATTTACATAAGAATGTACAAATAATAAACTATATATAAACCTTCCCTGAGGAATACTCGACCTAATGGTGAAAACCGCATAAAATTCCGTTGGGTGGTTTAGAAGAAGAAGAGTTAGAAAGTTCAGACAGACACGAAAAGCGACTTTGTTTTATAAGATATAGGATAGGATACATATTGAGACAACTAATATGGATACACAGATACAACAGAATAGATAATAGTAACTATATAACTATATACTATTTTTTTTAATTTTATTGTTAATTTGTTTATTTTACATCTAGTAATTTGAATGTCAAATATAATACTAACTGAGGAATGGTGGTTTATCCACAGGCTCCTTTTTATCTTCAGAATACTGTTCAATCTCTCTCAATCTATTTTCACTCTCTTCAACAATTTGCAACCAATTCGCTTTGTTTCGTTTGTTAAGTAATATAGGGAATTCTACCTCGGAGCAGGTAAGACTTTCTGGCAGCGTGAAAGTAGTCAACGTATCGCTTATATCAGTCAAGGCCGTTTTGGTTTCTTTAGACTTTCCTTTACGATCAGTTCCTTTTCCAGCCATCCTTTTAATTTAACTGTTAACTGTAGTTTATTTGATTTATACTCAAATATAGATTTTCAGTTCGTTAGGTTTAATTATCATTAAATGTATTTAATCGCATATCGCATTGAGAATCACAGAAAAATAAGATGGCAAATGTCAAGACATTTTTTTAAAAGTATAAAACAGCCACGTCTTTTACACTATGAAAAAGTTAATTGTACTTAAGTAAGTAATTATAAATCCTTTAATTTGTAAGATAATATTATTAAGTTGGTGTCACACATATAGCTCACTTTAAAATTATATAAAATTGATCTGTATATAATTTTGGTATAGGTGAAGTTAACTAGATAACTTTAAGATATGGCTTGTAGTTTGAATTTAAATTCAGAAGTTCATAATTCAAACAGAGTATTAGTAGGTACTAAAGTAGTGCTAACTAGTTTAGCTGGAGTTTGTTCAAGAGATGTTCCAATTCATAATTTTAATTTAATTGGAAAATAAGTACTTACAATGTGTGATGAATGTGCAACTGGCACATTCAAAACCTTTTCTTGAAAATAAATAAATCAGCTTCACGCTGTATCCCGCGCACAGCAGGGTAAGCTGAAGTTGAGATTAACCCAATGTTAAGACACCCCGTTCCCAATTTTTAGCTGAATTCAAGAGGCATTGCGCGTTAAGTAATTGGCGGAACACAACGCCGCGTTTTGCTAAAATTAAGGATGTAAGTGATATTATGCTAGGTGGTATGGAAGTAAGTAGTTTAGTGTCGGTAACTTAAGTATTTCATAACATTTTTATATACTTAAAATAAGTGTGTATCATTGGTGCTTGTTTGTTACGGATACCACTACGAATGGATTTTTATATTATTTGTTACGCAATTACTCTGTCAATTAAGATCATATATAATATAAATTAAAAATTTCACTCCTGAAATAATAGATTTCAAATAATAAATAATTATAATAACATACTCATGTGTAAATATCAATTATTTATTTCTTTTTTTCTAAATACCTCCCAATAAAGTGACTAAAATATTGTTTTCTAACTTTTAGTTTATGTATATATTAAAACCAGTTTTAAAATAATTTTGAAAAGATTTTTTTGTAAATTAGTTGACAATTGACATACTGTCAAGGGCTTTAATATATTTTTATTCAGGAGTTTGTTCTTAATACTTAGTAATAAAATAAAAATACAATGTATTAAAAAATATTTTATTATACAATAAACTGCACAAGCAATTACTTAATATCTCTGGCCTTTACCGACCAAAGAAAAATAATAAATTAAAGAATTAAATAAACATTCATTTTCTAAGCATTCTTAAAACTTTTACCATAATATATGATATTGTAACCACAAAATTTTAATAATGGGAGAATCTCTAATAATTGGAGAATTTTCCAGTAATTTGTGAGATCCAGTCTAGATAGTGAGCAACTTTAACGTAGACTCCAGGAACGCCAGGTTGTCCACAGCCAATGCCCCATGATACAACACCAACTAGCTGCCATGTGCCGCTGCGCTCACAAACTAGGGGGCCACCTCCATCACCCTTGCAAGCATCTTTGCCCTCTTCTCCTCCGGCGCAAACGAAACCAGGGTTCAATTCATAGTTATAGCCTAATCTTGTGTGTCTTAGTTGCTGTTGGCACTGACCGTGACCTAATATTGGTACATCGACTTCCTTCAAGATGTTTTGATATTTTCCGTTTGATCCAAATGCGTCCTTACCCCAACCTGTTGTCCAGCATCTCTGTCCAGCGTAGTCAGTATATTTGTCTGGGAGACAAGCAGGACTAATGTGAGGATATTTGGTCCATTCTACAGGATGATCCAATTTTAAAATTGCGAGGTCGTTGTCCAATGTTCCAGCGTAATATTGTGGATGCACATGTACTGAGATAACGTCTCTTTCTATATAAGGATAAAATTCAACATCATGATTGACATCCCATTCGCCCAATCTTACTCTTAGCTCGAAGCCTTTGTATCTGCAAAGAAGAAAAAAAATATAGGTAATTTTATTCTGTTCAAATATTTTGCTTAATATATTTATAAGAAGTGTGTATTTTAATTTCAATATCGTTTTTGATAAATGGGTACTTACGACTTAATGCAATGAGCTGCAGTCATGATGTGAAGGCCGTCGATAAGTGTTCCTCCGCATACGTATACCGACTCTTTAGGATCTTTCTTCAATATCGCCGCCTGCCATGGATATTCACCGAATTCACTATCACCGTCTATATATGAAGGAGTCTTGATCCTGCCATTGATACCTTGTGAGTGCCTTATTCCGCATTGACCACGATTAGATGCCTGGGGTTGAAGAGGTCGGCGGCAACACACTTGATTTTGTTGGCACTGAGGAATTTGTTGTTGAGGTCCGAAGTAACCTTGACGCTAAGAGAGAACAAATTGACAATATATAAATTAATAATGAGACATATTATCTGTAAATAAACAAAAGGTGTTAGTTGAGTTCAGTCTGAAATATCTATTTATTACCTCTTGACTTTCACTTTTTGATATTTCAACGGGAATTTCCCTTTTTTTTCTGTTTTCAGGAAATCGTATTGCTTGATTTTCCCGGTTTACCCCAGAATTAGAAGGAACGTTAAGGAATCGTGAATATGCGTATCGGGTGGCATAGGCGTGGCCATTATTATTTACACTATCATTAAGAGACCTTTCAAAACCAAAATTATTGTATGGATTGTATTGAAGAGTATCATCGTAATTACTGTCATCTTCGTCATAATAGTCTTCGTTACCTATTGTTGCCCCTTGTGCATTGTATTGATTATGATGGGTATACGGGTAATGTGGTGAGTATGTGGGTGGTCTGTGTATTCCATACCCCTGATGATAATCTACAGGAGCATGACTAATAGGTAAATGGCCAATGGCGGGATGAGGTGAAGGAGGATGACCAACAGGAGGAACGATGGGGCGATAAGGATATGGTCTATGCGGATAATTGTTATATGAATATGGATTATAGTGATGGTGGTGCTCATGTTTGTTTAAAAGGTATTGCTTTTTTTCATGAAATAGGTGACCTATTTTATTGACAACATGCTCGTTAGGGGTCACATGTAAATTAACAAATGGCTTGACAATTTTTTCACCGTAATCGTTTTTGGTAACTTGCACGGCTAGTAATGGATTTACAGAAACAAGACCTAAGTTAAGACCACCTCCATTTAAAGCAGGGCCGTAAGGATTGTGTAGAGGGTTGGAATTATAAGGATTTATAGGATAACCAGAGGAAGGCTGGGGCAACCCAAAAGAGACACCAAACGTGGGCTGCACTTGTTTGTTGTTATTACCGCCATTGCCGCCGTATCCATTCAACCCAAGGAGGCGCTGCAGTAATATACAATTTTTTATAAAAATGTATTTTTAAAATGATTTTTTTCATTTAGTGTTAGAATGAAGTCCAGTGCCCATTGTTTAGTTTTTCTTTTGGTAATAGGTAATAGGTATGTATATTCAATGTTATATAATATACAACACATAATTTATTAGATCATTAAAATAAACCGCTGTCGTATTTTAGGTAAATTAATGTAAGAATAGGAAACGTTTATGCATGTTAGGAATATTGTGAAGTATGATTTGTTGTGTTAGTTTCTTAATTGCATAGTAATTTTAACTTACCGGTTCAATTTCCTTAGCAGTGTCTTTTTCTTTAACTTCATTGACATCCCTTTTACTGATGTTTTTCGTATCTGTAGTATTTTCATTATTGGCTGTTTTATTCAGACCATCTAATTGTTCTTCTGTCAGTGCTAAAATTTCTCCACCTTTGTTACGAGGATCGATTGGTAAATATAAATCGTCTCTACGTCCAATAATTTCTTGACTAGGACATTGATCGTAGTTAACACAGACACATTCAAATCCTTGAGCCTTAGCATCATGATAATTCTGTTGATATTTATTATTATTTTGTCCAAATGACGCTGGGCCTTGATTATACAAATTGCTGCCAGATCCCACATGCAGTTCTTTCTTATAAAACTCACTATTCTGAGAAGCATATGCGCCTAATGAATTTCCGTACCGTTGATCTTCAAATGCATTATTTGAAAATTGATTTGGTAGCCCTTGATTTAGTACATTAGTACTACCTTTGTTAAAAGCACTGTGCCCGTATTGAGATCCATATACAGTATCTGTTTCATAGACTGGCTTGCTACTAGGTGAGAACGCGCTAGTCATAGGCTTGAAACCTCCGTTAAATTCGCCTCCTGATGAAGTTATAATATCTGACGATTCTTGTGCATGTAATTGAGATGATAAATGCCCTACAGATCCAACGGGAATAGCAACGGGCTTGATTATAACTTTTGGTTCTTTATCAGCGTCACTATGCACATAATGGTGATGAACATGTTGTTGTACAACGGATTCCGTTTTAGTGTTAACAGTAACAGGAACTTTATTATAAGTTGGTTTTAAATTTTCAAAGTTATAAGGTTCTTTAATCGCGTAACTAGGAGGCTTAGTCACATAGTTAGCTTCAAACCCATTATATACACCACTGCTTTGAGAAAACTGATAATTATTTCCGGCTACACCATATTTGTCGGAAAATCCAGGTCTTGGGTTTCCATATCCTGGTCTTTTTGGGGGTAGTTTTTGCGGGCGGGGAGGGTATAGCATTGGTTTAGGTGGTCCGTAAGCTCTAGGTGGCCCGCGCACTGGAATTGAAGCTACTGGTTTACCAATAGGCTTTATGTCAACAGGTTGGGCATAAATTAACTCATCTGGTGAAAGGTAAGTTCTTTTTTCTTGTGAATCTTCATCATCACACTGAAAAAATGTAATATAAATTTTAATATAGCGTAAATAAGCAATTCATAAAATAATAGTGAAATTAAACATTTATACGTTTAGTTATAAGTAACATATTATTACCTGGATTAGTCCTAATGTACAAAGACGTCCTTTAATCAAATTTCGTGCTTCCAAGTCGTCTCCGGAATCGAGCGCTTCTTTAATGGTGGGATCACTATACACATCATCAAATCCGCTTAAGCTTCTACCTTGCTTACTGCTAACTAATTCGTCTACAATGTCATCTAGAACAGTTGCGTTAGCATTAAAACTCTTTCCTTGTGCTTCACTAATTTCTTCCCCTTGTAATAGTTCAGTCGATTTTCCGCCAGCATTTTCTGTTTCTTTATCATCTCCTCCCCAAGACCAGTCAGCTGATATGCTTGCTATAGTTAGCGATAGCAAAATACAACTATATATAAAGATTCGCATGATCTGAAAAAAATAAAAACAAGAGTTTAATCTTATTTGTTGGAACATATACATAAATAAGTGATGTCGAAATATGAGTAGGTAGGCGGGAAACACTTTTACTTTCGCGAACAATTGTTATATAAGCTCCAGTAATGTCGGGGCATCGTTGCGACTGTTCAAGCAAGAGTGCCTCTGCGAAAGCGCTCTCTCGAGTTTCATTAGCATGCAATTTATGCAAAATATTATTTATAAAAATCTTCTTAGTAATATTGTAATACTAAGTTCAAATTTTTATTTTGTTTCTCTCTCTTTTCAGAGAAGTAAGAGTCATATATTAATGATGCTCTATTATATAACTGAGCCACACTCTTTGTTTTTATTATGAAAGTGGTAATGGTGTCAGTGTCACCAAAAACCGGCACAGCGGACTATCGACAAGCTCAGCACGTTTCGATCGGTGCGTCATAATTTCTCGTAACCGCTGTGATGTAACGTCCTAGATGTCTTCTTTATGCAATACGTTTTAAACTTCTTTAAAAATTGATTTTAAAATAATTTACATAGGTTGATTATTATAGTCAAATTTCAGTACACAAACGATAAAACGTATATTTTACGTCGCGAATTTATAATTAACGTTGTTTAAGCTCTACTTTGAGTGGAGAAATTATGAATAACTTATTTTACTTTTTACTTTGCGTGCGTTTGGACCGCACTAGTATAAACAAATATGTTTATACCAAACCTGGGTAAGATAAAAAAATAAATTTAATAAATTTGAGCATTTCCTCTCGGATATGACCCTCATCGTATTAAATTAGGCTCGTCTCAATTTATTAAGATACAAATGACATAAACAGAACACGATATTTCACTATTTACTTAAGCTACTTTAGTTTATTAACATATAATGCGTCGTTTCCTAGTTTTCTTAGGCTTGCTTCTTACGTCTTAATAGAAAGTGAAAGCGAAGCTCTACGTCTCGATTGAAGATATACGTAAAATTATTATAGTCATGTTTATAATACTTAAATGTTAGAAAAAAAAATCCTTTTTAGGAACTTTATGATTTTCTATTAAATATAATAAAAACGGAAAATCAATGTGAAAAGAAAAGCCTTGTTTCGATTCAAACACCTAAACAATAATTGAAAGCTATTATATTGTTTATTCACACACGTTTTTGTTGCACTAGTCACTTAGCGTTCTCTTTAAAGCACGTAATAATCTTAACCGCTATCTTAATTTTGCGCTTAATATTTTTAATCACAACAACTTACTTTTATTAACACTTTCTTGAATATCACCAAAAAAAAAATGAAATTGTTTTCACCACTTCACTGGTGCTCTGTTTGCGTCGGAATGACTGCCACATCCACCACCGGCACGCTTTATACTTCGACCAAAGTAAAAATGCACGCACTCAGATTTGGTAAGATGATCGACTCAGGCTTCTACCAATGCACGATTTGGAGGACTCTGTCGCTCGTTTATCGCCAAATTTCTATGGACAGCATTGTTAGTTTGCTCAAATTGGAATATCGTGGTAGAGGGTGTGACGTCTGCGGTGTCATTGATCAACCCTATCCTCATTCATGCTTAGGTTCCAAGTATATTAGGCAATGAAGACCGAATTGAGGTCGACTTGGCGGATCTCATTTTCTTTATTGTTTTAAATTTTTTTGGAGGATATATTTTTTAAAGAAAAATATACTTACTAACTAAACTGTGTACTTAATATTACTATTAAATTTAAATGCCTAGTAAACCTTTCATGTGGAGCGTATAAAGTTTTCATATTTTTATGAAAATAATTTATTATTAAAATTTTTCTCATTTCGACTATATATATTACATAGTTTCTTTTTTCAGCGTCCCGCTGTATCTCACATATAGCAGAGGAGTTAGAGGAAACCAAGCATTGTGTGTTGGGTGGCGGAACTCAGGGCACTACTTTCGTCTTGGTTTAATAGTAATTCATTGCCCCGAGTGAGAATCGAATCCACAAACGTAGCATTACAGTCACACGATTGAGCCCCCTCTTTTTAATATATGTTAGATTAAATTTTAAATATAAAGGTAAATTTAGACGTAAAAATTCTTAATCATACGACGACGAATCAACGACTTTATAGGTATCTAGAACTATATAGATATATTAAAATATATTATGATGATATCGATTAAAAATATTTACATAATAAGAGTAAAATCGAATACAATGTATCTATTGTGACATAATGTTATTCAACGAGTACGTCTGTGATTCCTAGCACGATATAATGTAGGCTGTATCCCATCTTAAAAGGACATAACGGCTGCGACTCACTTTCTCTCTCGTTTCGTGCCTAAGGAGACAAATAATCCACTCGATTATCTTTTTAAGGAATTCTTTATTTAATATTTATGTAGAATATGTATGTATTATGTAGAATATTTTTTATGTTTTTAGATTTTTATGTAACTATTTTATAATTTCAAAAAACTTTAAATACAGCCAATGAAGATGATTGTCGGCTAGAAAATGTTTTTTGGTATGAATCTTGGAATATTATTTTCATTCACTTTGTTTATCTTGTAAATTCGCGTTAAATTTAGTGAGAAAAAATATTTATGACAACGTTAAATATTTTTTCTAGCGTCACGCTGTATTCCGTACACAGGGTGGGCAGAGGGAACCTTGTATTAAGATATTACGTTCCCAATTTAGACACTAGAGTGAAGAAAATGGAAATATTAAATATTTCTTTCCCTCGAGTGGGCATCAAACTCACAAGCTGTCGCCACGACTGGTTTCTAGTAAACATTAATAAATTGTAATATTAAATAATTTTTAGTTGATATAAAATTAGCATTCATATTTAAAATTGTTTATAAATATTATCATGTTAATATTATTAATATAAAATAAAACTATTACGTGAGAAAGTTACTTTAATAATAATAGATGTTACATATACATCTATTCGGGTCATTTATATATTGAGGTAAAAGAATTCAACGCGCTCAGCGCTACGAGCGCCTACACGTAAACAAATATGATATTATATAGTTTAATATTGTATAATTTATTTATTTCCGTAATTTATTTGCATATTTAATATTTTTTAATTTAACTATGGTTCTAATATAATAGGTTTTTATGCAGAAAATTAGAAAATAAATTGCTGTAGTAAAGTAAACGAAAGGGAAAATAAACTATTTTAATATGTACCTAATGCTTAAAAAAATCAGGAATGGACAGGATGAAAATTCCATCATTTTATGTTTTTAAGTTGATTAATCGATTATGACTCAAGGTCATTGAAGTAGTAGTTACTTCTGTCTGACTTGGATCCTGTGAGTTTGTGACCTTAATATTTGGATATAATATTTGGAATATTGACACATTTTTCCAAGGTTCCCACCAGGATTTATTTTGGGCATTGACACGTTTGCACAAGACGTGCTTTCCAGTGCAACGCAAACCGGACCTGCGCGGGCGCAACTACTGACGCTAACTGCTTGCGCAAGAGTTCGCTGAACCACTTCTATGACTCGCCGTATTGTTTATACTCGGGTTACTGGTGGAAGTCTCTTGCGATGTATAGTTTATTTTCTACGAAACTTCTCTTTATGGATCAAAATATAATTCAATATCACCGTATATGTATATATTTTTTTGCTTTCGTAATTTTAAAATATCTACTCCATATTAGATTTATAAAGCCTTTTTCTACCTCATTTTACATAGTTAAAAAAAAGATAATGTATTGGTGCTCATGTAATTTTAAATATTTTTGTATTAGTACTTCATTATAGGTCTAACAAGAGAACAATACCTCGTATTTCACATAATACTATAATACTCGTATATAGCAATCTCAAATGATACGCTTTCTGCTTCACATAGAAAACACTGTAATAAAATAAAACAGTACAGTATTAAGGAAACGTAAATATTAAATATTGTGGCACACACTAACAATATATGTATATAAATTGTAACATATTAGTGTTTGGTCCTTTCTTTAAAAAAATACATAGCATAACTTAATTAACTAAATTAAAATTAAATTAATTAAAAGCTTAATTAAAATTACATACATGTACCAGGAGAAAGCCCTTAGTATAATTGACTAATAACGTACTTGTAAAGCGACATATAGATACTAAGTTTATATACTCTCTGTAGATTATGGATCACAAACGATTTTATCATTTGTAAAGTGTAAATTTTTGTGTGTTATAGTTTCGTGATTCATTTAAAATAATCTACAATACTAGAAATTTGTCCAAAATATAAGTTACAATTTAAGAAGGTAAAAAAACCTCTATATTTTGGTAAAATATTTAATCTTTCATTTATTAAATTCTGGTGTCGAGACAAAGCGCGGCGTTGAGTTCCGCCATTCCACACGCAATGCTTCAAGTATTCGGCGGAGAATGATGAACGGAGTGTCTTAACACTAGGTTCTCTCTGCCTACAAAAATAACTATGAACTTGCTTATAGATCTCGCTCTACGTCAAAGTTGAGATCATCGCCTTCGATTATGTAACCGACTTGCAACTGCGCAGTGCGAGTAGCCGTTACCCACATTACAATGTTATTTCTTTTTTCTTTCCATTTGAAATAGATCAATGACGCGTAGGGTTAATAAACTTATGCCTCTTGATTTAGTTTTAGTTTTTATTTTTCTCTAAGTGAAGTTTTTTAAACTATGTTAAATTAAAACAGCTTCACGCTGTATTTCGCATACAGCTAGGTAAGCAGAGGGAACCTAGTGTTAAGATCCTCCGTTGCCTACTTTTCGCCGAATTTATAGAGTCATTGCGTGTTGACTGGCTGGACCGGAACTCAACGCTGGGCTTCTGTTTTCGTGCCAGAGCGAAGAAACGAAAATATTAAGAAATAATAATTCGTTCCCTCGAGTGGGGCTCGAGTCCATAACCGTCGCGTTATAGTCACACCTTTGTGCCCCTGCGCCTCGACGGCCTATATATAACTGGTGCTTAATATATTTGTGGGTTATAAAATATTTTCGTTTAACTCTAGATATTTAGAGTAGAAAGCAGAAAAGAAGAAGCTAGTGTCTAATAATTTCATTCTCTAATTACACGTACATCCATTAGACATGGGCATGGGCTGGATGATAAGTTACAATGTGGTCTTCGGACTATTTACAGCAGATAAAACATCTTCCGTTATAAATATAAGCAAGATTTAGATCTACTACGCGCGTATATTAGTAGCCACTTCCTTAATACAGATAACATAAAGTCGCATTTCTTTCTTTAATTATTTTATTTAATTGAAACACAAATAAAGAAAAAAATAGTACTTTTTTAGACAACGTAAAGACATTTGAACGTAGCGGCATTTAAAAAAGTCTTTTTATTCCCTAAATATGAAATAATACTTTAAATAAGTAAAAAAAAATATAATTTTAAAGTTACTCGAAACACTATTATTAATATTCTGTCTATCATTCATAAATTTAAGTTTTTGTGCAAATTACTAGTGAAGTAATGTTGCAAGTTGGACGCGGGTTTTCCGAACGCTTATTGCAACTCGCAGTGGAGGCCATGCAAGCCTACGTGGAACAAAAAGTAGTAGAGTCGGTGTTTGTGGTATTTTAACATGAAAATTATTTATACTAAAATACAAGTTACCTTATGATGCAATTCTTATAAATATAAGTAACTAGTGGACCCGGACGCGGCTACGCCTGCTTGAACTATAAGAATATTTTCGCGTCGGTCATACTATGCCGCCCGTAGGCTAGGTCATTTCGCATCAGTGACATCTCCTTAATTATTTATTAGAATGTTATACAGTAAACTATAATTTCAATCTAGATGAAATGCTGAAAGTGACTATTATATTTATTTTCATAAGGATGAATATCAAAATGTCGCGGTAACGGTTGCGTAGCGACGCGACGGTTGTTATTAACATGGCAGAATAAATGGCATGTCAAATTAGAAAGTACTTTAAAATATATTAGTTTATATGTATAATGTAATGTTATATTCTGAGGAATGCAGCTTTCATACAAAACAAAAACAATGTAAATCGGACCAGTAGATCCAGAGATCTTAGCGTTCAAACAAATAAACAAACAAACAAACAAACTCTTCCGCTTTATTATATTAGTATAGATAGTGCATCGAAATAATATAATAAATTTAATCAATAAATTGTTATTTCAATGCGCTGTTAATTCTTGATTCCACGTTCCATATTCTAGTTTCTATACAAAAAATAGTATAAAAAATAATATAATACTAGTTTTTAGATCAATTCTATGTAGTTAATAAGAAAAAAATAGGGGTCCATCCCAATCGTACAGATTGTAGTTCTAAGGGTCCGACAGACAAGACGAGAAATTATAATTTGCGGGCGTATGTACTAATTCTGTATAGAACTAAACTACTGTGTTTTTTTGAAAAAAACAATATATGTTTTTTTATATCTATAAATTTCTAATTTTCGGATATTTTCTTTTATTTGTGCTATAATTTATCACTTCTTGCCCAAGTGTATATTATTTATATTTTTACAACAATTAATATTTTTAAGCCCTACTTTACATTTTGTACCCTATAGGTTTTGAGAGACAGACAGACCCACAAAAGCACAACAAAGTTATATTATAATCATTCCGTTTCATTCTTTTGAAAAATCAAGAGAAATTTAAAAAAAAATTATGGAAATAAAGTTTTTAGCCGTACGGCAACTCTACAATAGCGGCACGCCAATTTGTTCGATGACCTACTTTAGTCCGATCGAATGCTTCGCCACGTAACTCTGGGCTTTCCTGCTCCTGTCAAGGTCCATTTGGTATTGTCTGGACAGGGACGCTGGTTTGGTTTTTACGTCTATCAAATGTTAATTTAACTTTATTACCCTTTGACTGCGTGAAAAATATTTGATTTTTTTCTTTTTTTATGTCATATTTATTTATCTAAGACAAAGAAATAATAATATAATTTGTTTATAGAGAGAGTAAGAGAGTTCGAATCCTATAACGTGCAATATAAGCTCCTCTGGTTGGTAAGGTTGGTTTGTCCAAATAGGCCAAACACGATATGTTTCTAAAGTAAATAGATGTAGAAAATGGAGGGATGTGCTACGAGTACATGCTCTTCTCTTGGAATGATGATGGAAATGTGTCGTCAGCAACTATATTTTAAGTTGTGGTTTAATCTTTTGTTAACATCAATCTCAGTATATGTAAGTTATTATGTTACTTTAATTATACAAACATTTTGTAATAAAATTGTATAACTACTCCCATTCTGCTTCCTATATTTATGAACGAAAGTTCGATCTCACGTACACGGCACATTTATATATTTTTCGGTTGATGTATGTTTCTAAATATTTTTTCTCAATTGTGTGTTTTACTGAAATTTTTATTGCTATAGAATATTTGTATATAGTATAAAAACTTTTAAAAAAAATCAGTTAAAAAATACTGACATCTGTTGCGCACCACTTAGCAACTATAATATCGAAATCACGATTGTTAGCCCCGCACCTTTGTAGCAACGGAATTCTCCACAATCATTCCACGTAGTAGGATTTGGTTTCTTCTTTATTTCACAGATGGCGTAACTAAAATAAGTACTTATGAGTTAATCTATATATATAAAATCGAAAGGTCACTCACTCATCATGAAATCTCAGAAACTACAAGTGCTAGGAATCTGAAATTTTGCATAGGAGTTACTTATAGGACGTAGGTGCTCGCTAAGACGGGAATTTGCAATATTCGACTTCTAAGGGGTTGTTTTTGGGGTCGAAAGTTTGTATGAAACTTCGTTACTACAAATGCTAGGAGTCTCAAATTTTGCATAGACGTCACTAGGACGTAGTCATGTAGACAGAAATTAATAATAACATAGTTCACGCGGGTGAAACCGCGAGCGGGCCGCTAGTAATTTTATATATTCGTTCGTTTTATTTTTAAATTTTCTAATAATCATCAATCAATAAATTAACAACTACTAGATGGTCAGAATCGGAATTAAATTATATTCAAATAAAATGAGTAATTTCATTATAAAATTAATATGTTTAAATTAAAACAGGTTCATTATTGGTAGGGTGTTGTATAGATGACTTCAAGGTAGCTTAAAAGCTGCGCTATCTCGCCGCGATTGGGACATGGTCCTACTGTAAGCACGATAACTATGAGTTCAATCCTCAGGGAATGATTATATAAAAAATATTTTCATAGCAAGTTTCTTCGCAACATCTCGAATTCAAGAGGAGAGTTTGGTCAACAAAATGTCTTCACTCTTGACACACAGATAATTTTTTTTCTGTCTATTAGAATAGAATATAGAATGCTAAAGAACTAATCCTGTAAAAGTAAAAAAAAAATAGATTACATTTTTATTTATGATACACCCATTTCTGAATTTTTATATTAAAACGTAAGTATATTTTAATATATTATGTTATTTTGAGTAGCAATTGAATCTTAGACCATCGCGAGTCAGCCTTCGTAAATGTAATTTGTACTAAGTACTAGGACTGGCGTCGACCATTTGTTGAGAATTGAGATAAGAGTAGCTAAATAAAACATTTGAATAATTAATAACAGCAATAATAATATTAATTGCGTCACCTGTACAATATTTCATAGAATGTGGTGATATAATTGATTTATAGTTTTAGACTAATGCCAACTATATCCTTAAAGGAATACATAGATATACGTACTACTTATTAGCAAAATTTTTTAAGCTGAAAGTAGTAATGTAAAATGATGAATAATTTCATTTTGAATACATGAGGCTAATCGTGGCGCTGCACTATGGGACGCTTTCTATAAAAGCGTGCCAAAAATGGTCGAAACAAAAGTCGTAATTTCAAAATTCTGTTGATTGTTCTATATACTAGAATAGACTATCTTATCAATACAACAAGATTTTTATTTTTGATAGCAGTTTAAAGTGTCCAAAATGACCTTCAAACAATACACTTCGATATTTCCCTATTTTCCATACTGCATATAGCGATATTTAAGCGTTAGTTTCTTAATAAATTTCTATAGTAACTATATTTATGTTATACATTTTTATAACGCTCATTGTTTCTTCTTTAAGAAAATATAATTAGTGTATAATAAAAACCTATATTTATAAAGATATCTTAAAATTTTTTGAAGTGTTATATTTTACCATTTTCATATTTTCAATTGGCGTTTTCATTGTTGCCGCTGGCTGCCGCTGCCGAGAAACTATATGTATGTATACTAAAACTATTCAAGAATTAGGGGAAAGAATAAAATTTTGCGCATATTTGCGCCATTTTGATTTAGAGCAAAAAAACCAAAATGTAGTAAAATGTAAATTTTTGATATTTCATGAATAACTGCTTTTATTTTAAATAATTGGCGTCCTATTTAGTTCTTTTTTGTTCTATAAGTAGAAAAAAACTATCAGAATGTTTATTTTAACATTTAAAATAATAATATGTCTATTTTTGAAAGAGCATATTTGTTTTGAAATATAACATTTTTTGTGGTCATTCCAACTACGAACATGACAAAATTATCATTTTTTATGTGAATAAACAATATTATGTGAATACAAGATAAAATATTTAATTAATTTGATGTTGTTTTGCACAAAACACTTTTCTGGACAAGTATAAAAAGACCAATTATAACTAGTTGCTTTCATTAGAGTAACCGAACTTTTCCGCATTGTTTCTAATACTGTTAACTTATTAAAAGATATACATATATTTTGTGCAACATGAGTGAATTCGTTTGCAGTAGACGTAACTTATGCACTTTTATAATTGAAGGGAGAAATACTTCTGAAATAGAAAGTTTTTAAAAGGAGAACTTCAATTTGTCGTCATCAGACGTACAAACTATAATGAACAACATTCAAAAATTTTTTTTATATAATTCTTCAAACTATGTAATCAGGACTTGTCGTAAATGTCGAAAAATTCGATCAATATACACTTAATACAGTGCAATTGTATGTGAACAAATGTAACAAGTATTACATGCCTCCTTCGGTGCATAAAATTCTTATACATGGAGCTCAAATTATACAGTACTATGCAATTCTTCCTATTGGACAACTTTCTGAAGACGCTCAGGAAGCAAGAAATAAGGATTACAAAAGTATCTAACGAACTGATTGACGAAGTTAAAGAACTTCTGCAAATCACAGAATAAATTCCTTGTTTACGTCACTATTTTTACAAAAAATATTTTTATATTACATATGATATATCACTTTTTTGTTTAACAGCCTGGATTCAGTATACTTAAGTTACTTTTAATGATTTAAAAATAATAATAATTTTTAAACATCTTAATAAGCTCTTATTTATGACAATTTCTAACTTTGAATTTTTTTTATTAAATAACTCATGACTTTTATTAATATCTATTTTATGTCATTGATAGCAAATATATTCAAGTATATATATGCAAAATTTTAACACTTTGCGATGAAAACTGAATGAGTTAAGGATTTTTGACACGAAGCGCATCATTCCGTCCCACTGTGCGCTGGGGCACAAACGAGTGACTGTACTTAACATTGTGTGGGTTCAATTCCCACTCGAGGAAATCGAATATTTAATGTTCCCATTTGCTAGTTATGGTAACGAGGCCAAGCGCGGGGTTAAGTTCCGCCACTCAACACGCAACGCCTGCAGAATTCGGCGGAAAGTTGAGAACTAAAGTGTCTTAATAGGAACTGAGTGTCTTAATACTAGGTTGTCACCTCTAACAAAAGTAAAAATTTAAACAATATTAGGAATACCATATTTGTTTGTAATGTATATTTTTAAAATATTTGTATTATTTTATTTTATTAAAATATAATATTAAAATAAATACTATTGTCTATCTTAACTGTATTACTGGACACACAGAATTGATGTTAGTTTTTGGTAAATATTTGTAGTTTTTAGAACGTAGAATATGAATTTTATTTATATGAGAGAATCTTTGGACTGTAGGAATCTAATTGAGGAAGCCATATTGTGTATTACTTTATTTATAGTTGTTTTTACTCATAAAACCCTACTAAGGACCTTCTTAGCTTACATATAATATACACATATTTACAATTTTAAGCTCAAGACCGGTAATTTACTACAATTTGAATAAATAATTTAGGCAATTAAAAAGATATATATATAAATTGGACAACTTGTATTTTTTATTTTAAGGAAATATTTATATGTAGCTTATAAATATATTAATTAACGTCCTCAATGGATTTAGAAATCTGTTCGATTGAAATGTCATCTGATATTTAATAAAATTTTAACCGACTTAATGAAATAAGATATTTAGATTTATTATGATTTTTTTAAATGCTATCGTGATAAAGATGGAAAGTAGTGTTTTCTTTTTTTTATTAAATGAAGTAGCTAAAAGTGATACTTACTTGTTTAATATTTAACTTTGTTAATTTTAAATTATTACATTAATAAAACTCACCAGTATATTTTTAAAAAATCAAAAAATTAAGTTTAAGTGTACACTATATATAAGTGTACGATATATTGTATGTAATCCTATATCTTATAAAACAAAGTCGCTTTTTGTGTCTGTCTGAACTTTCTAACTCTTCTTCTTCTAAACCACCCAACGGATTTTGTTGCGGTTTTCACCATTAGGTCGTGTATTTCTCAGGGAAGGTTTATATATAGTTTATTATTTATACATTCTTATGTAAATTAACATAAATACGATAAATGTGTATAAAGTCCTACCCGTTGAGACACTTTCGCGCATGCGCTGCTTTAATGGTAAGTACTACATGAAAATAATGTACTGGAGTATTGTTCCTCTTAATAAGATCTACAAAAAAGTCCCCGATAGCATATTCGTATCGTTTAAGAATAACGTGTAGTGAGCATATTTCTGTCTAAAAATTGTAATTTCAATATATTTTTTATTGTGAGGGATATTTTTCCATAATGGTATTAATCCTTATCCTTTAAAATACTTTATTAATTTTCTACGTTAAACGAAGATAAAATTTGTTTTTTACATTATTTCGAAATTGCGAATAGTTTTAGAGAAAAAACGCATTTAATTGTTGACACATCACGCCATTGCCACATCAGCTGTATCGAGTCATGTTTTACTTATCCCTTACTCTCAGCATTTAAATAAGTATATTAGTTACGTTGGCCATTTAATGTAGACCAAAACTCTTTTACTGTTTTTCATTTTAATAAGTACTTTAGAAGTTGTTACAATATCAAAAAATCCTTGCTGCGAAACGGCTCGCCACTCGCCATGCGTCCGCCGCGCCCGCCTGCATTACACGCATCGGTGGTCCAGTGGTAGAATGCTCGCCTGCCACGCGGGCGACTCGGGTTCGATTGCCGGCCGATGCATTCTATTTAATTTTCCTCACAGGCAGCCACGTAGTGCTTGCTTTTCATCAGGGACAGAATACCCTCTTCAGCATTAACCACAAGCTCGAAAAAAAAACCCGCCTCTGCCTCTATAGCAACGAAGATTTAGATGCGTTTGCACGTATTGGATAATTGGAGTTGAATGTATTATTTCAGCGTGATATATTTGGTTTCATATTTTTTGTAGTAGTTATTAGTAGGTAGTTTTTTGTTTATAATTTCTTCCATTTAAAAATAGTCATTTAACTATCTAAAAATAGTCATTTAAATATATTTTAATAAGTACTTCAAAAGATTAGTAGCACAGATTTAAAATTACGGTACCTACTAAAAAATCCTTGCTGTGTAAAACAATTGGAAAATCCTTATTGAAACTACGAAAATGCGGGTTGCATTAGGCTTTAATTATTTTTCACATTATCTTAAGTGCTTTGCATACATACATTATATGAATATTCCAGTAGTAAAAGCGGGCGAAGCCGCAAGAGGGTCGCTAGTTTAAAATATAATAAGAAATATTGACAGACAGACTTATCTATTTTATTCATATAAAGCATGTACTAGCGACCTTTATAGTTACAGATTTTGGCGACATACAAGGACATCACATTTATGTTCCTATACGCCCAATAATGGGTGATCAAAACAAATTTATGCAAACATTACGGATACTTGTATAAATAGTGAGACGAGTAAGAATTAGGCATCAGTCAACCGGGACGGTTTGAAGTGATCTACAT
Source organism: Heliconius numata (assembly GCA_016802625.1). NCBI lineage: Eukaryota > Metazoa > Arthropoda > Insecta > Lepidoptera > Nymphalidae > Heliconius > Heliconius numata. Next base: position 49,175 of record JAEBDU010013098.1, read on the forward strand.
TGAAGAATCCCAGCACAGACCTCGTTCACAATGCGTTCGTTGGTGGTGTTTTGCGTCGTAGTAGCTGTTGCCGTCGCTGCTCCAAAGCCTTCTGAGGAGCATGTAGCTGACAAGAGATCCATTGGACATGTAGCGTACGCTGTACCTTCTGTCCGTGCCGGTCTTATTGAATCCTACCTCCAGCCAAGTGTGGACTACGTAGTTCCTTCTGCAGCATACCTAGTTCCATCAGCACACATACAATCTTCTCCTGCAGTGGTAGTCGCCCAACCTGAAGTGGTAGTCGCTCAACCTGAAGTGGTAGCCGCCAGGGCTGTTCTCGAACCAGTGAGCTCTGTACAGAGTGTGGTGCCAGCAGCAGTGTCTCACCAATCCCGTGTAGATGTACATTCTTCCCCGGCCGTAGTAGCTAAGGCTGTATATCAACCTGCCAGCGCTGAAGTAGCATCCGTACCTGCGGTATACTCTGGAGCTTCAGCTGTTTCTCATCAATCAAGAGTAGATATCAAGAGTTCTCCTGCTGTTATTAGCGAGCAATACATCCAACCTGCGTACGTTGCCTCTTCACCTGCTGTAATTGACGCCGCACCAGTCGTCAACCTCCATTCCGCGTACGTCGCCCCAGTCTCTGCTGTTTACTCTCCGGGTGCTGCTGTATCTCACCAATCCAGAGTCGACGTGAAGTCTTCTCCAGCTTTGGTGGCAGAGAAACTAGTGTACGCTCCATCTGTTTACTCTGTTAACTGGTAAATGTTAAAATTCTCATCATAAAATTAGTAAAGCGAGCTAATGCAATAAAGAAAGTTTGATAAGTAATTCGTTTTTATATTTATATGTTATAATAGAAAATAGAAAATTAAAATATACATTTTACTACAATAACCCCTATATACCTAAAGAGTTGAACATTTTTTATATACTGTTGACCGTAATATGGCTTAAGTCAGCTTTGAGAATAGTATGTACGTCACTGTAGAAGCGATTGGAATTGGAATTACTATAGATTTTTTAATTACGTGTGTATTTAAAAAATATGGTAATTCAATCATGGTTATTTAATTTAAAAAAATCAATATAAATACATTCAATTTCATTCACAATTAAATTATTTAATTAAATTAACGTTAATTGAAAAATTAAACTGCATTGTTTGAGGTAGAGTCAATAAAATATTACGTCAACAAAGGTAAATCGTTTACGGAAAAAATGATTACGTTAAACTATTACTATTATTACATTGTCCTTTCTCTATAATAAAATAAAAAAAATATTTCCTTATTTTTCCATTATCAGGTATAAAATATCGATATTTATGGGACTAGGAATTTCCCGCACACTGCAGGGTGGTAGGTAGAGCGTTCTAGTGTTTAGACACTCCGTTCCCCGATAGGATCAGTTTTGCGATTACGGTCTTAGTCGATCAAGTAGGTGTAATAAAATACCTCGGGTTAATCCTAAATGAATATATGTATAATATTATACGTAGCGTAACTTAATAAATTTAAAAGATGGTTTACTTTTTTCTCTTATGCACTTCAATTTCTGCATACCAGCATGGGGTAGAACATCGACATATATGATGCTTCGATTCGAGCTCAAAGATGTTCTTTAAAAGTAATAACACTCAAACCTAGATCCTAGCAGATTTAAATAGCGGCGACTCGTTCTTACACTAATTTCGTTATTTTCGTACGAATTTGTTTTTTTTTTTGTATTACTCTGCTAAATACTATTAATAAATAAATGTAAATATTCTATGGCTAAAGGCTAAATATGCATATTTTTTATACATACATATATTCATGTATTACTGTAAGTAAATAAAACTATATTTTATTTGTTTATTTTTATTATAAATATTTTTTTGTTTATTTTAAATATTGCAATAATTATCAACAGTTCGTCAGAGGGGCTCTT
>JAEBDU010013098.1:51101-79396 GCA_016802625.1 Heliconius numata
ATTGAGTAATATTTATAAAACCAACACATTGCGAGTATACTAGAGTACACTTTAATAAACGTATTATCGTGATGTTTTTATAATGTAATATTAGCTTGCGTGTCCATTCTTCCCGCGATGTCATGGTTTCCGATTGATTGAAACGCTTAGATAGGTCTAGGTGTGTTATTGTGTATAATTTATTACAATATAATTTATTACAGTATAATTTATTACAATATTTTAACTAAGGACAGGTTAAAATTATGGCGCGTAAAACACCAATCAGTTTTCACGTCTATAACTTTTCAGAAAAAAAATTGAACAAAAGCTTAAAAATACAGTGAAATCGAATCGCGATTTTTAAGAGGTACTATTTGTCACTTTTAAATATGGTACTCCTTCTTAAAGAAAGGAAATACAGCTTTATTTGGGAGTGTTCTTAGAGAAAGTGTGATGCAATTAAATAAAATAAAGAATCTTCTAAAACGAGTACATCTATCCATAGCGAAATTGCTTCAGTAATGAAAAATACTTAAGATATATTTCTTTAATATAATTCAGTACTAATATTATAATTTATATTTTGAGATTGAATATCAGATTTACCTTGAAAAATTAGTTATCAAATAGGTAATCAGTACTACCGCCTAAACTACCGCCTAGAACAAACACGCTCCATATCTTTAAAAGATAAAAATAGTATTAACATATTGAACAAATGTAACCTAGAAAAATACATTTAAAATAAACCTTTTACATACGTAACACATATATAAATACAGCATTGTGAAGGCCAGTCAGTTAACTCTGTGAATCATCTAAAGTTCAATTTATTGTTGATTTATTAGACTACCAAACAAACTGGTCGCTACTATTGTATGCAGCATTTTAATGCACACCTTGTTATAATGACATAGAAATGAGTCACTACTTCTATTTCTTAGCCTAAAATTTTAATTTATGCATTTTTGTTCTTGCACACGTTGTCTTGCGTTACTCAACGCCGTGTTTTGCCTCGACATCAGAACGAAGATATGAAAATGTAAATTTAAATCAATATTAAATAATTTCCTCGAGTGGGAAGCGAACCCATAACCCTGTCGTGTTCACAGTCACTCGCTTGTGCGCCGCCGCGACGACTGGCCTGGTATTTTATATGATCAAAATATAAAGCATAACATAAATATTTTAATTTTATTGGCTAATTTTGTTTACTTTCAGTTAAAACCTTATCATTGCATAAATATATTAAACGTAACATATATCAACTATACTCGTTATAGTCCAGTTCCTGTTTAAACACATTTAATATTTATTAAGTATATTTTAGTAAAAATGTATAAATAATTAGAATATTTTAATAAAAATAAAATAAAAATAATTAAATACAGTATTTCTAGATAACTTTTGATACCACTGTACACCAATACCTACATAATCAACATGCCGTGAAAATAAATTGCGAGGTAACACACATACACCTAATAAGGAATTGCTTTATAGTCAGTTAATACGCTTTATATTGTGTTGATTGTATCTAATTAAATCAAATCAAAAATCAAATCAGCTTCACGCTGTATCCCGCACACAGCAGGGTAGAGGGAACCTAGTGTTAAGCCACTCCGTTCCCCAGTTTCTGCCGAGTTCTGGAGGCTTTGCTTGTTGAGTGGCAGAACTCAACGCCGAGCTTTGCCTCGACATCAGAGCGAAGAAATGGAAATAGAAACGTTCTCGAACGATCTAATTACTTGATATAAGTTTGTTTCTTTTTTGTTTGTTATATTAACAGCCGTTCTTTGGTAAATCTCTTTGAATTTAGAGAGACTATAAATTTAAATATAAATAGAGCAAATATAATTTATAGAACATCGGTATTTTATTATAAATATATATTTTTGAGAACTCATTGCCTCCAGAACTCAGCAGAAAGTGGGGTACGGAGTGTCTTAACACTAGGTTCCCTCTGCCTACCCTGCTGTTTGATACAGCGTGAAGCTGATTTGATTTATATATTTTTCAAAATGAAATCTCATCTTGTATAAGCTTTAATATAATTATTAGATTATCTCAAATGTCAGGAAATGGTCTTTGGTCAGCCAAGATATCGCGCTTGACCTGATTTTGAATCTGTGAATTACACAATGGCTTAGTAAAAGGCTTAGTACATACTTTCAGCGATATTATTTATTTTATTCTTATATATAAATATACATAGCTTTTTTTATGGTTATTGATATAACCATCTAGTTGTCTTTAAGGTAAGGTATACAGGAATCAATGAACTGTTCACCATTTTAATTTTATATTTATTTATTTTTATTTAATTTAATTATTTTAATGTTAAGAAGCCATTGACTAATTGTAGCTCCTCTGGTGTCGCACGGAGTCGTTGGCGGCGGTGATCACCATCAGGCGACCCGAACGCTCGTTTGCCTTATCCTTTTTCCATAAAAAAAAGACTAATTACTTCTTATAAACTTGATTAGAAAAATTCTACTTATTCAAAATATCAGCTTCACGCTGTATCCCGCACACAGCTGGGTAGGCAGAGTGATCCTAGTGTTAAGACACTCCATTCCCCATTTTCTACCGAATTCTGGAGGCAAACCGTTATCCCTAATTGAGACATATAAGGGTAAAAAAATATTGATAAACCCCCTATTCCAGGAGCCCCTGTGTGTGCGTCAGCCTAACACTACTTTATCATATCACGAATAGTCCACTAAAGAACGCAATCACGCCTAAAAGAACTTAAGTTTACAAATTATCTTAAATGTATGACAGTTGCAACATTATTAAACCACGTGCTATTGTTTGCAAAGTTTATCTTAGAGTGATCTAAAACTGTTTGCCATATTGAGAAACTGTTATATCTCTGAGTTGCCACATTTTATTTTATTATTACTTACATTTAATTAAATTTCTCTTCTCGTAATTTTAGTTGGACTTCAGAGATTATCGTTACAAATTTTATTCCAGTTTTCTGGATTCAAAGTTAGGTGGACAGTGGAGAATAGTGTTTTAGCACTAGTTACAACATAGAATATTTTTAGTCAATTAAGCTTGTTAAGAATAGGAATCGGCTTTGGAAGGCAAAATACATAATATATGTCTTATCGTTAAATAAATTACTTTCGTTTTTTTTTTTAGAATTAACGCTATATCACGTGCAAAGTAGGGCAGAGAGAACGTGGGAATCTAGTGTTAAGACACTCCGTCTCCATTAAGACACCTCCGTTCCCCACTTTTCGCCGAATTCTCGAGGTATTACGTGTTGAGTGGCGGAAACCAACGCAGCAAAACGAAAATATTAACCAACAACCTGTCGCACGCTAGTGCCTCTGAGCGACGACGGCCTCGTTTCTTTAATATTTAAACTATAACTACTTCCTATAAAATGTTTATAAACATATCCTCATAAGTAGGTATGAAAAATGCAATTGCGTTTACTTCGTTTGGTAATAAATTGTATAATTGTTTTATTATTGATTTGATTCACTAGATATAAATGCATAAGGAACAACCTTACCCAGATACATTGTAGGTCACGTTCATTGTTCATATATGAAGTTGTATTAAAAAAAAACAATTGCTTATAATTTTAAAGGAACTGTATTATGTTTATGTTAAATCTATGAATTAAAATGTTGAGGCCGTCGCGTCGTGGTGATGGGTGTGTGCTTAAACGCGACAGTTATGGGTTCTATTCCCGCTTGAAGAAATTAAATATTTAATATTTTTACTTCTTCGCTCTGGTAACAAGGCAAAGCGCAATGTTGAGTTCCGTAACTCCCCAAGAATTCTGCAGAAAATGGGAAACGGAAGTATCTTAATGGAAATCAGTGTCTAAACACTAGGTACCCTGATCCCCCTATCTACTCGAAGATAAAAAAAGAAAAGGGTTATATATAGTATCGGCACGGCTTACTCGTAATGTTGTAATAATATTACTTTCAAAAAGTTTTCCTATAAATACTAATATTCCACCATTATGTAGTTCAAGTAAAAGTTGAATGTCAATGATGCAAGTCATAGGGTCATTTCGTCAGCCAGTATTGCGATATATACCTAACATTAAATATATTAAAGGAATTCCAATAACAAACTATAAGTAATATTAAAAGTATTTTTATATTTTTACTGTAGAAGTTAAACTAACCTGTACTTTTCACTTTTCAGATTTCACTTCAGTGAAAAAGTAACCTATACAGGAGGAAGAAGCAAGGTAGTTAATTTCGAAGAAAGTTGTTAAACGTAAGATAATCCCTACTGTAGTATTATTAATATGTAATCTAAGTGAAGCTACATCAAAATTGTAATAATTTATTTACATAATCTCTCTCTCTCTCTCTGTGTATTTTTTTAGATTACAGAGAGAGAAAAGCCAGTTCAAATTTATTTTGTAGCATTTGTATGGTTATGGCCATGTATTTCCATTGGGAACTAAATAGAGAAGTCAAAGATTTTTCCTGCTTTACCATTATAAAATCTATAAATATCTACAAGTAAAGACAAATATATAATTAATAGAAAGCTTACAAAAAAGAAATATTCTTTATATTGAATCTAATAAAATTCGTTACCAACTTTTATATTAATCTAATGAAACTACATAAAGTTCACAATTAAGTACAGAATTACGTTAATAACAACCTATTGTCTCTTGCATATTGCTTTCAAAGCTCAATGGAAACGGACAATGAGTTTCCTAGAAATGTGGAACAATCTACTGTATCTGTCAGACAAGTGACAACTGCTATGGTATTTCTCACAATAGCAAGTTATGAAGTATGAAGGTTTTCTTTCTGTTTGTAGAATTGTATATATGTATTGTATTATCGTTATACATGAGGCCGTCGTAGCCCAGGGGTTCAAGGGTATGACTGTAACGCGATGGTTGTAAGTTCGAAACGATATTTCCGTTTCTTCTCTCTGGTTAAGAGGCAAAAGCGCAGTGTTGAGTTCCGCCATTCAACACGCAATGCTTCCAGAATTCGGCGGAAAGCGGGGAACGGACTGTCTTAACACTATGTGCGGAAACTGTGTGCGGGATACAGCGTGAAGCTGATTTAATTGTTATACATATGTTTGTGCTTTTTAAAGTATAACTTATATCGATAAATTAATAAAATTATTGCATTACTAGGAAAGTTATCTCTGTAAGTCAACTTTTTAAAAACAAAACTGCTACTTAAAATGGAAATGTACAAACATACCAAAAGAAAAAAGAATATATTTGCTATAATAAAAAATGCCCTGCTTTGATTTTTTTAATGATTTAAGAGGTAATTATTAGTCTTATATTGATTTTTAAATCAAAATCTGCTAGTTTCTCTGTTTCTATTAGATTTCTTTTCATTTCAATTAAATACCTTCGTATATACCTTCGTATATACCTTCGTATATTTATATTTATCATACCTACAGGCCTTACGCGAACCGCCACCCAACACACATTACCATAAACGTAAAGCGGATGTTATATACATTTGATTACGAACTACACTATGTAAATTATAAACAAATTAACATAAAATCTTTAAAGAAATTAATAAGCGAAATAACTTGTACATTGTATTTATACTCTGTTAATTTTTTTAATTCATTTCTTTGGTTGTCTTTTAGGAATTATCTAACAAAAAATATATATAAGAAAAAATTTTGTAGACTTTCTTTGGAGTATTTTAAAAGAAATTTGTTAGACATACATATATTTAATCAAATTTCATACATAGATCTTTAACACTGTTATTACTAGGAGTAAGTAATTATATTAAAACATATCTATATTGTTATTTAAAAAATATTTTTTTTCTTATTATTCTCATACTAATAAATATTAATGTTATATTTATTTTTATTATTGTATTTCATAATAGAGCTAAGACGGGAATTTACAATATTCGACTTCTAAGGGGTTGTTTTTGGGGTTTAAAGTTTGTATGAAACTTCGTTACTACAAATGCTAGGAGTCTCAAATTTTGCATGGACGTCACTTATAGGACGTAGTTACTCATGGAGACAGAAATTAATAATAACGTAGTTCACGCAGGCGAAGCCGCGGGCGGGCCGCTAGTATCATATATTTTTTCCTTCAGTTGACAAACACGATATAATTTATTCGTTTTTTTATAATTTTAATTATTATGGACAAACAAGAAGACACTAAATATTTTATTACTCATATACTTTTATTAATTCCTTTTGTATAATGATATTAAGCTGTACAATACTTTACTGGTCTTAGCTTTAATGGATCAAGGTGATCTGCGCGGCTGACCACTCGCCGTAAGATCGTTCGAATTCGCAACCTTTGAACAGTGAGATGTATAGAAATGGTATTTATTAAAAATTTTAATTATAAAAAAAAAAAATTATTTCCAGGTTTATTGAGTCCTCCTTCACTATCATCATCATCATCTTCATCAGCCTATCTGCTATCCTGCCTATATTCTGCTGTGGACTAACCACGGCAGGATAGAGGCACCTAACTGAACACGATCCTCCGTTTCTAGCCGTTTCAAGGGGAATGGAGAATCCAATTCAACTTCAAAAATAAAAAAAATAATTTGATTATGTACTCCACCAAGTTCTTAATTATAAACATCTTTACTGTCTTCATTGTTAAGTAAATTAATTAAAATGTTTTTAAATTTAAGATTAATGTTGTTCATATCTTCAAATCGAATGGACGCAATAAATTGTTTGAAATAGAAAAATGTTTATACTTTTTAAGAAAATAAAATCTCAATTAGAAGGTATAACTATATTGGCCAGAAAACCAGAATATAGGGTAAATAAATATTTTAATAATTTGTAAATTTGGGATAATAATAATAATTAATTGAATAAAAATTTAAAATTAACAAAAAAATATAAAGTAACTAGCGGCCGGCTTGCGGTTACACCCGCGTGAACTATGTTATTATTAATTTCTGTCTCCATGACTACGTCCTAGTGACGTCTATGCAAAATTTGACACTCCTAGCATTTGTAGTAACGAAGTTTCATACAAACTTTCAACCCGTATTTCTTCCCCTTAGGAGTCGAATATTGCAAATTCCTGTCTTAGCGAGCACCTACGTCCTATAAATAACTCCTATGCAAAATTTGAGATTCCTAGCACATGTAGTTTCTGAGATTTCGTGATGAGTGAGTGACCTTTCGATTTTATATATATAAGATATCTATTTATTCCTTAAATATTAAAACAAAAGAAAAAACCTTTTAATGAGCTTTCTATATTAAGCTAACTAATCTGTGCCATTAATTCAATTGTCGTTAATAACTATTTATTAGATTTATTCTCCTTATAAGTAACTAAAGGTCTTTGGTGTACTGGTTCCTATATTTTTCATTGTACTCATATATCATTAAGTACCTTAATAAGAATTATACCTATATATTTTTATTGCTTATACAAACCAGTATTTGTGTGAGAGCACATCTCTTTAGGTTTCATTATATTTACAACCAGGTCTGATCAGAAGATTCCATTGAATGGAAAAAATGTATGCAGTTCAAATTTTTTTGTTTAAGAATGTCAACAACTTTTCCTATATATTTAAATAGTACGAAAAGAGACAGCATAATAGTATGATAATCAGTGAATTGTGGAAATGCCTTCAATATATAATATCTACAATTATTTCTCAGACTATAATAAAATTCAATTTTGTCTCATAAATTTTTATAACTTACGATTAAGCAAAAGCCTATACTTTACACGCAACGAGATTTAAGACAGGCATATAAGAAGAAGGAAGTGGGCTGGTCAATAGTTGGTCGAGTTTTTTTCCAAGTTTTTTTACGTACTGGTTGTGGTATCCTTGAAATGCTGTCCGGTTTCGTTCAATAGCGGAAATTGTTACATAATAAATTGTACATGTTATTTAGGTTCTATTGTATATTGTATTGAAATTGAATTTTCATTTTTTTTTATACTTTGATGACTATTGTGTTCTGGTCAGGGTAAGTCATTATATAGTTTATATATTAATATTAAATAATATATCTACTAAACGATATATGAGTTTTAATTATTTCTTAAAGAAAACATTTTATAATTAAACTGATTCATATTAAAATACGCATAAATGATATTTTCTTAATTTTTAGGTTTGCTTGGAAAACTGTAGATTTTCTTGGTTCTCTAACTTACAAATCTTATATTTAAGTCTATTTTCAATTTCTAGTTCTGGACCTTAGCTTTGCACACTTAAAAAAATCGCGGTTTTTTGAAATTACAGATAGACATTTCAATTTTATTTTTATGTATAGATAATACCTAACAAGGTAATTTTTTTTAATGTCAAATATAATTTACCACTGGTCCATTAAAGATATTGCCTACAGACATGAGAAGAAAAAACGAGTATTTTTAAATCGATTATTTACAGAAAGAATCTCACTTGTTTATTAGTGACAGTGATGCCTTTGAAACAAAGAGAGAAATCAGTTCATTCTTAAGCCATTTTCTTATTTATAAAATAGGTACCTTTAATTAAAAACTAAAAAACTTTTTTAAACTGTGATATAGAAAATTCTCGGATGTTTTCTGGAATCCTATTATAGAAGCGTAGACGTTGTCCCAGAAAAGCTAAAAATAATTCAAAAATATTTACTGTTGCAATACAACACACACGTTGTGCTTACACGAAGTCTTATTCGCTTTTGAACTTGTGTATAGTGTTTGCTGTGGCCTTTAAAAGTCCTATTCGTAACGCTGTTTGCTGTAGGAGGCCGCGCTGGTTCAAATTCAAATATTTCTAAATAACGTATTTTCATTTCCTTAGCATTTCAAAGTAATTGAAAAATTGTTCATTTATTAGGTATCCTTTTGTTTTAACTTCACGCTGTATCTGACCGTCTGTTGGTCTGTCTGTCGAGATCCTTTATCTCAGGAACTCTTGGAGATATCGGTGGAAATTCAACCCATATACTTAAATCTAGGACCCCATGATTTTCTGATAAGAACATATTTCTATATTCATTTTAAAAAAAGATATGGCCCTTTATATAGCAAAAAATGCGAATTTAGACACTATGAAGGGAAGGGACTAGACGTATGAAGGGAATCAAAATTAATAGGGTACTTTCAGTTGACCTAGAACTATGAAATTTGGCAGCTAGCACCTGTAGGTGAATAATAGAAGTAAATTTCATAGTACTGTTCTGGTACTAGTTTAGAAAAAAAATCTAAAAACTATACGTTTGTGGATTCTAAAAGTTCTAAAAGTAATAACCTTAAAAGTGGGGTAGAGTTTGGTATTACAGCAGCTAATTGAAGTGAGGTAACAGATGAAAGGGCTCTAGCTAAGCTAAGCCTGAATTTTATAAAAAGCTCGAGACTCCCAAGTATTGTACGGAACCCTCGGTGAGCGAGCCTGACTCTCGCTTCTTCTTCTTCGTCCGGTTTTTTTACTATAGTAAAACAAATCTTTGAATAACACTTTTAAGAATTTGGGTATACTTGCACTCAGAGATGTTAATTATAGTTTACATAATTGACGTTAAATTTGTATTTTGTAAGGAAGAGAGACCAACTAATAAAGGGCATCCCTGTTGTTCCACTTCCAGGACACTGAACTGTGTGGCCAAGCTAATTACGGGGTGAGTATACATTCTATATATAAATCAAAAACTGGTCAAGTGCGTGTCGAACTCACCCATAAGGTTAGACATAATTTTAGGATTGTATGTCAATGGAAAGTATAACCTATAAAAGTTCAGAAACTTAAGTTGGCACATATTTTGTTTGAAAACAGTACTTTGTGATGTTTTTTTTAATGATATAAATTTTCATTTTTCTTACTTTTTACTATATTTGTAAGTTTTTGAAGTACTCACTTCTTGCCAAATTACATAATTTATTAACGAGAAATCAAAATCTATATACCTATAGGCTATAGGGTACCTATTGACGTTAAGTAACAAACTTAAGTTAAGTTACCTAACTTACGTTAAGTTAACAAACTTAAATTTGCGTTTCAAATAAAGTTTTTAATTTTTTTCTATGATATACTTTTTTAGCAGCAAATTTCCTACAAAATGCAGTAAAAATTATTTATTAACGCTTGTTTTAGACAAGGTTAATGTTAACTTTGAAGCTTTCGTGTGCTTCTTTATATTTGATATTTATTTCAGTTTGATACCTCCACGCGGCCACGAGATCTTGTGATCATGAGGTCTTGACAGACGGACAGACAGACATAGACAACAAAGCTAATATTACTTTATTGTCCATCTATCTATAATGGAACCCTTACGAAACGAAACCCTTATAGAAATAAAATTATAAATTACGAGGAGGCTTTTGAGGTACCCTCGCAGGATCAAAAACTTTAACCCCATAGTAATTGTTTACATTCCTTTGTTTTAATGTATTATAACGCCTAATTAATAGGCTGTCACTAACATGACACCAACTAAGCGAATTATAATCGGATCTTTATACGAACTCGGCTTATTGATATTGCGAGAATAACGAAATTCCTGCATAGTTTCTGCATTGTATGCAAAATTTTAGGTCGATCTTTGCGCGTCGACGTCCATTGGTTTAAATCGCGATTTGGTTAATATGCAGGTTAAGATGCAGGATAGGCAGAAGGAATTTAGTGAAGACACTCCGTTCACCACTTTCCGCCGAACTTTTGAGCTTGTTTGCTTTATGTGTTGAGTGGTGGAACTCAACGTCACACTTTCCGTTAATACCAGGACGAATAAAATAAAATACTAATAAATAATAATTCCCCTTGAGTCGGAATCGAACCCACAACTTGTCGCGTTTTGCAGTAACATTGTACCCCTGCGCCACGACTGGCCTTTACAATTATTAAGTATATTATAAGCAATTTCATTTGTTTGTCCAATTTATTTTCTGAACTAAGTAATATAAGATGAGATATGAAAGAAATCTTATTTTGTTTGCAGGTTCGTCGACCGCCCTAATTGCTGCCTGATATTTTTACCTTATTTTTTAGAGTTATGCATTTGGCCTGTTTTAGTTTATTATATTCTCGATTTTATTATATTTGATCTCCACATAGGGGAATGAATTATTATTTATTAATATTTTCATTTCTTCGTTCTGGCACCAAGGTAAAAGCTCGGCATGAAGTAGAATGCCTCGAAAAATTGGACGAAAAGTGAGGAATGGAGTGTCTTAACACTAGGTTACTCTGCCTACCCTGCTATATTTGAGATATAGTGTGAACCTGATTTAATTTTAGATTAAATTTAAGGAAAAAAAAATGTAGCCGGTATGACTTGACAAATATTACCATTCCAACAATAAAATAATCTGTCTCTAATAAATAAATATATTATAATATTTTACTACCGTGTCAAGAACAACTAGTATTATTGTTTTATAATATTTAATTAAAGATAAAATTTAAATAGTTCTATAAATAATATAAATAATAATTATGTATATAAGTTTATTTTTTAAAAGAAAGTTTTCTTTCAACATATCGGTCATATGAGATATTTGTACTTTGAAAATATTAGAGGAAACTCAAAAAAAAAAATGTTATAAACTATACATGTGTAGTGGAAAAAGAGAAAACTAGTATATTTTTTTTAATGTTTATATACACATATCGATAGTAGCTACCTGGATTATTTTTTTCTATGGAAGAACCACTGTAATTGGTGTAAACTTGGACTTAACTCTTTCAAATGAACCCATTCAGTGATAAAAACCAGATACGTTTTTCTAATAAAGGGCTATTGCGAATTTTTCCAGAAATACTTAGAAAAACACTTTGTAAGGCATTTGGGGTTGTTGATCTTGGAGGTCTATTTTAAATGGTTTCTTAGAAACACCGCCAACCATTTTGGTTCTATTTTGTATTCAAATTTATTTATAGTAAAATAAAAATTGGGTCACGCAATGTTGACAAGTTTGTAAAGTGTTTTTACACAATGTAGTCGAGAAAATGAAATTTTGTACAAAAATAAATATTATTTACTCATGACGTATTAGTAAATGTATATATTAGCAATAAATTATTTTAATTATATATAAATAAAGTGAATGGTCCTTTGTGATGCGGAAAGATTGTGATGTCTGTTTGTGTCGTACAGAACTAATTTCTAACACTATAAGGTCTATTATGGTAATTATTTTGACTGATAGCTGATATAAGTACTTGTCCTATCCTTGGTACAATATGATTAGCAACTAACGCCTTATTGCATAATACGGAACGTCACAAAGATATTGGAATAATTTCTACGTAAACTAGTATAAAAGGTGTAGTTACGAAGATCGTTATGCAGTTGGATCTTGAAGTAATAGTGAAACAGATCAATATGTTCAAGTTAGTGGTGTTATCGGTCGTGGTGGCTTTGGCTGCAGCTAAGCCCAGCCTTGTGGCTCCTCTGTGGGGAGGAGGAATCGTATCTCCATTGGTAGCTGGTGCATGGGGTGCCGTAGCCCCAGTACCTGTTGGTATTGGCAACTACCGAGGACCGTTGTCTCTTGCACCTGGACAGCCTGCTAACATCATAGCTGCTGACGGCAGGCCTCTAGACACTCTTGATGTCAACGTTGACCGCGCTGTCCACCTCACTGCGAAGGCTCTGGACCCTGCTGGAATTCATCTTCTGAAGAAAAGGTCCATTGTTGCACCTATAGCCCCAATTGGTGTACCTCTCGCTGGTACCGTCATTGCTCCCGGTCACATCGCCGTGGCCGCCCATGCTCCTGTTGTAGCTGCAGCACCAGTAGTTGGTTTGGGTCACGGTATCGGTTGGGGACACCTCTGGTGAAAACATTAGTATTTTAAGTTCAATCTGAAAAATCCGATGAAATAAAGAGAGTTACCATAATATTTCGTTTTTTTGCAACTAATCATTATAACAATTTTGCGCTGTAAGAATAAAAGCTTTTATGCACCATAAAAATGCAAAATACAGAAATGCTTACTTAATAAGAATTTATATTTAAGAATTTTGAATTTTCGAATAAATATTATATTGGATTTTTTGTTTATATTATCGAAAACTTTTGCTAGTTAAGAAATAAAAAAAATGCATAAAAATAACTGTTAAAGATTAAATTAATTTATAGAAAACTTAAAGAAATTAGCTTTATCCTTTTCCCGCATATAGCGAGGTAAGCAGAGAAAACCCAATGTTAAGAGACACCATTCTTTATCCTTTACCACTCTTGAAGACACTATTGGGATTTAATCCCATACAGTTATGGGAAAATTAAATTAATTTAAGTATTATCAATCCTCTATATCGAAGTGAACCTATTACCATGCCGCATTTAGTCAGTGTTCCATTGTGCTACCATGATGTCAGAAATGTTTGATGTTGTGGCGTGCGACTGTAAAGGCGACAGTTGTGAATTCGATTTCCGACTTGGAGGAATAAATTAATATTTATGAATATTTTCATTTCGTCGCTCTGACATCAAGGCACAAGCCCGGCGTTGATTTCGCCACTCAACGCAATTCTTCGAAAAATTCGGCGGAAATTGTGGAATAGTGCCTTAACACTATGGCACTCCAGCCACCCAGCTTATGTGGGATAGGTACACCTAGGATTAGTTTCACTAAAACAACAAAGATCAATCTTTTCTTTTGGTATTCAAGTTTCTTATTGCTACGGTTATATCTGTAAAAATTGTTGATTAATAATTGACAAATATGTACCACTTTATAGACACCTAAGAAAATTATACTATATACTATAGGTATATTTATGTTTATCATTTTATTGTATTTTTTAAGAGCAAGACATATTTATTCTGTTTTCCAATAAACAGTCTCTTTTGACATGTCCGTTTATACAAAGGGACCATTAATATAAACAAAGTATAGTACGTGTTGTAGCCATATGCAACTGTATAGGTTGGTCACAGAGAGAGAGAGAGAGAGAGAGAGAGAGATTAGGAAGAGAAACGAGTTTCACAATAAAATATGCATCACTCAACAGAAACGATCCGCTGCGTTATAATCATCATTGTGAGAATGCTGTAAATTTATATTCATTGCGTATGTGACGTATTCAACTTCATTACTTAAATAAAAATACAGTCGAATTGATAACCTCCTCCTTTTACAGAAGTCGGTTTAAAATATTATAAATTAAATATTGTAAGAGAAGTAGGTACTGTTTGAGGCCAGTCGTGGTAGGAGGGGAACAAGCACGTGGCTATAAACACGACAGGTTGTGGGTTCGATCCCCACTCGGGGGAATGCATTATTATTTATTAATATATTCATTTCTTTGCTCGTGCACCAAGGCAAGAGCTCGGCGTTGAGTTCTGCCACTCAACACGCAATGCCTCAAAAAAATAGGCGGAAAGTGGTGAACGGAGTGTCTTAAATTAGGTTCCCTCTACCTACTCTGCTATATGCGAAACTGTATGAAGCCGGAAGAAGAAAGAGAAACGCAATTATCAACTTTTTTCAAAGTTTTTATACAATTAGAAGTTAATACTTTAATAATCGATTTTTTTGGCTTTAACATTGTATCCCGCCTATAACAAAATAGGCAGAGAGAAATTAGTGTTCAGACACTCCGTTCTTCATTTTCCGCCGAATGAGGCATTGCGTATTGAGTTAATAGTACTGATTAATATTTTTTTAAATACATAATGCGCGACCACTTACCAGCTTAAATTGTAGATATACAAATTCTAAACGCTAAATTTATGAGAATATAAATTAATAAAAACTAAGGACATTCATAATTATTTTTAGTTATTTAATTCAATATTTTATTTAAGGTAATTTTAAGATTTTTTCTAAGTTCAGTTGTTCATTTCCTAATATTTTAATTTTTAATCGACATTACTTCTGCTACCCTTGGCTAGAATGGCTTTCCGAGTATGATCCGCTACCAACGCTTTATTGCATAATATAATACGTCACAAAGGTGTCAGGAATAACTTCTACGACTTTAACTAGTATAAAAGCTGAAGCAACGAGGAATATTAAAACAGTTAGTTTTTGAACTGATAGTAAAACAGATCAATATGCTGAAGCTGGTGGTTTTATCTGTAGCGGCCGCGTTGGTTGCCGCCGAGCCCATCGCTCCTCTTTGGGGCGGTCACCTCGCTGCTCCAATTGTTGCGGGCCCGTTGGCAGCCGTCGCAGCACCCTTAGCCGCTGCTGCTGTCGCTCCAGTACCCATAGGTCTTGGAAACTACCGAGGACCACTGTCTCTTGCACCTGGCCAGCCCGCTAATGTCTTAGCTGTAGACGGCAGACCTCTCGACACTCTCGATGTTAACTTAGACCGTGCTGCTCACTACACTGCGAAGGCTTGGAATCCTGCTGGTCTTCATTTGTTGAAGAAAAGATCATTGGTAGCACCTTGGGCCGCCCCTGTAGGCTTGCCCCTGGCTGCTCGTGTGATCGCCCCCGCACCTCTCGCTGTAGCCGTTGCCCACGGTCCTGTCGTAGCTGCTGGGCCAGTGGCCGCCCTGGGCTTGGGACACGGTGCCCGATTGGGGCACCTTTGGTGAACACTATGTACATATATTACGTAAGGCTATAATAATACAAAATAAAGAGAGTTACAAAAATATTTTATGTTTTAATTTGCAATTTTTCCTAAATTTAATTTTGACTATGACTGTTTGTAGAAAACACTGAGATAAAGAAAATTCAAAGACAATATGTTTTAAAACTACACGTATAAAAAAAGTAGTTTTCTCTTGATAATAATGCTATATTTTTTCTTTTTATTTTTTTTGTCTCGGCTGACGTTATCTTAATATTATAGAAAAAAAATAAGAATATTTTTGTCGTCCCCCTTGATCAATAAGATACAAAAGTTTCTACATCGAAATTCATTGCGTGATCAACGCCCATAGAGTACATTCCGTAAAAGATATAAATTTTGGCATGAAATGAGAACTTACAGAAAAATCCAAAAAATGGGAGTTAGGTATAAAAACATTTTCAGATTTATATTTTTGGTTCATTTCATACAAAATGAGTGCATACGCCCGTAATTTTTTTTTAAACTTTTTATAAGTCACGTTCACGATGAAATAAATACAGTGGCGTAGCTAGGGGGGTGCGAGCGGGGCGGTCGCACCGGGCATCAAAAGGAAAAGGGCATCAAAGTCGACGATCACTTTGTTTTTTTTTTTTTAGAACTCATCAACAGGAAAGGGGCATCAAGTCCCCCAAGCCGCACCGGGCAGCAAATACTCTAGCTACGCCACTGAATAAATAAGTCTACCTACAATCATGAAACAGCACGAGAGCACGTCTTGACCGATTCTTCAATATTGCTTGTTATAAAATAATTTTGTGTTAATTTTTTATCTTATTTAGAAAACGCATAAAAATCTGAACCTAGCCGGATTTGAACCCGCACCTCTTGGAAACCATTCAAGCGCTCTGACCACTAAGCCATACGTTCTCATCTCAAATTCATATACGTTTGTTACAACTTATTTTTATGTTGTTAGCATATTTTTCTTCCCTTAGTGTGGAATAAAACTTTTAAAAATGTCCATATTTTTTAGCTTATTGTTAAATAAGCAATTCGCCGACTATGTATTCAATGTGTTTATTAGTTAATATAGTAATAATTATATATGTATAATATTTTATAATATTTTTTTTATTGAGAATAGTTAAAGATAAAAACAATAAATATTTTTGTAACCCTCTTTATTTTGTATTATTTTAGTTTTACGTAATACTAGTATATGTACATAATGTTCACCAAAGGTGTCCCAATCGGGCATCGTGTCCCAAGCCCAGGGCGGCCACTGGCCCAGCAGCTACAACAGCACCGTGGGCAGCGGCTACAGCGATAGGTGCGGGGGCGATCACACGAGCAGCCAGGGGCAAGCCTACAGGGGTGGCCCAAGGTGCTACCAATGATCTTTTCTTCAACAAATGAAGACCAGCAGGATTCCAAGCCTTCGCAGTGTAGTGAGCAGCGCGGTCTAAGTTAACATCGAGAGTGTCCAGAGGCCTGCCGTCCACAGCTAAGACATTAGCCGGCTGACCAGGTGCGAGAGACAGTGGGCCTCGGTAGTTGCCAAGACCAATGGGTACAGGAGCGACAGCAGCGAGACCACCCCAAAGAGGAGCGATAGGGTCGGCGGCCACCAACGCGACCACGACAGATAAAACCACCAGCTTCATCATATTGGTCTGTTATACTATCTGTTTAAAAAGTAACTGCATCAAAATCCGCGATACTTCAGCTTTTATATTAGTTACAATTGTAGGAATTGTTATTAGACATGTTTGTGACGTGTTATGTTTATTATGCAATAATGCGTCGATAGTTGATCATACTGGGAAAGACAGTACGGCCAAGGGTTAGGCATGGGCGTTATCGTCTTTTTCCGTTAATAGTTATAAAATCGATATATCGTTTTCGTATCGATATCAAAAACAGTTTTCAGATATCGATTTTTTTTCGAATTGTCAATAAACGCAAAGTCATAAGTAGGGGAGAGCGGGGCCAAAAGTTCCGATTTTTTTTTAACCGCAAATATTGCTATGAATACTTGATTTCAGTATTTATACAATATAATCAAATTCAACTTACATATCTAGACTTGCAATTAAAACAGTAATTTGGGGTATTCTTTGTAAGACTTTTTTATTATGAATTTTTTTATGACTGAAGTCGGAAAGTAACAATTTACCCCGACTTGGGGCAAGTTGTTAACAAACCGGGGTAAATTGTTACCATATTTTTAAAGCTATTATTTGCAAAATAAAAAACAATAAATAATCGAACAAAGCCTTTTTATTAAGGAATAATCAACAGTATCATTAATAATCACCAGGCGCAAAACCAAATCTTTTTTAACCGACTTCTGTAAGAAAAGGAGATCGACTGTTTTTTTTAATGTATGTTACTTCATAGCTTTTGATTAGGTGAACCGATTTTGATGATTTTTTTTATTTAAAAGGTAGTGCTTCCCATGTGGGACCCAAGTTTTTTTTTTGGTCTATTTTTGACAATGGTATCTATGAGAAAATCACATAAGTCTTAAATTTGTATTGGTACGTGTGCGACAAAATGACGACTAACTCAATATCACGCCAACTGATTTCAATGTTTCTTTTCTTATTTGAAAGGATACACTTCAAGGATAGTTTGATGAAAGTTTGGTTAGGTTCCGATTATAAAATCCGGTCAAAATTGAGAAAAATTATTTTTGTTTGGTAAATTTCAATTATACTGGAATAGTTACAAGGGAAAACTTTGTTAAAATTATTGTCAGAAGTAAGATTCCCCATCGTCGCATTTCTTTTCAACCAACCTCAAAAAAGATGTTTTCGTTTTCAACCGACTTCAAAAAAGGGAGGGGTTTCCAATTCGCCCGAATATTTTTTATGTATTTTCTTGTCAATATACCAAAATGTTAGTTTCCACAAAAATAACACCTAATTGAGTCAAGTTTTACATATCACAACAGATGCCACTCGTTAACAACCACTACCACCACAACCAACACTCGTTTAAAAAGTATCCTTTTAAGGTTACTTATCACTTAAAATCGTAAAAAGAATTAATTTTGAACAAAAAAAAACCGAACCGAAAAACAACGAACTAAAAAGTAAAAGATAATTTTACATAAAATAAAACTTATTTTGTTAAACCAAAATAATAAACAAAGATTTTATAGCTTTAGCTTTTCCCGCTCAATATGTATATATAATTAAAGAATTATTACCAAAGGGTATCAGTTTTTATCTTATTCCTGCAATCTTTGAAAGCTACATCCGCTGCTTTTTGCATCAACTCATATGACACATAACCTCGAGTTGATTTTCGAGCATAAGTCCGCATGTTACTAAATTACAATGTTATTTAGTATAAAAAATTACAATATTTACATCCCATTATTGGTACAAATGAGTTGACGAAAGTTTTTCCGAGGTCACAAAATGCCCCAAAAAAAGGGAACATCTAGCCCCAAAAACACGTGTTGAAAAAAAATTAAATATAAACAAGATTAGGAAACATAAATAATTTACAAATAGTGTCCCGAAATAGTAGATAATATATGTAAAAAAAACACTAACATACTCGAGGCTAATCGTTAAAATTTGTAAGACAGACCAAAAATATCAAATGCGAAAATATTTACAATCGTGCACCAACGACACACGTGTGCTATTCCATTGGTTTCGGGTGCCACTGGATTGTTCAATATGCTGGCCATGGGTGCGCTATCACATTGCATTTCACTATATGTTTACTAAATATTCCTATCACTTTTCCCCGCGAAATTATTTCCATCGGAACAACTTACCTCGGTAACTTTTAGCCCCGCTCTCCCCTATAACATTTTATAATAATAAATATATGTAATTAGTATTACATATAAATAAAAAAATGCCTTATAGACTATTTTATTATCATAAGTTAAAAGAAAATAATATTTAGTAATTAAATTGAAATAATGTTAAATTAAAATACATATTAATATTTTAAAACCTAATTTCAACCTTATTCCTTTATTAAGAAGTTCGATTTCGTAACGTAAGAAATAATAACTTGCAGATGGAAGAAAACCGCCGAAACATGAATTTGCTAGCTGTTCATTTCTTTTACATCCGTCAATATACACTTAGAAAGAGAGGTAGCAAATATCAATTTCGCCATTTAGGCCGGTTCGTAATAATTATATTGCTTAGAAAGAGAGGAAGTTAGTTCCGACATAAGACTGTTTGACGTTTGTGAAGTTTTACTTTACTTATTACGTTTTTGTTCACATCACTGCTATCTTGAGTATCAATCAGTTTCTGTAAAAACGTTTTTCTAAAATCAATTATTAACATTTAAATTAATATATAAGGATATAAAAAGATGGCTAAATCTGTGGATTTGGATCTGAAGAAAGCCATTGTGGAGCTGCAAGTAAAAATGGTTGAAACGTGTGAAAAAATTCAAGTGATAGACAACAACATTCGCGAATTAAAAAGAGGTTTACGATTCACCCGTATTACTCGGCGAGAAATAAGGGCCATGTTACCTGGAAGAAAGGCTTATAAATCTCTTGGGATAATATCCTTATTTACAATTTTTGAAGAAATTAAGGGTCATCTTAAAAATATAACATCTCTTTTAACCAAACGTACTACAGAATTTAAAAATAATAAACTGCATTTGGAGAAAGAGCTCGAAGAGATTGAAGACAATATAATAGAAATGGTCCAGCAACTAGAGGAACAAACTGATGCCAAATAACTAATAACTGTCACATAATATTAATTTATCTTCTATAAATGCTTATTTCTTTAACTAACAAAATTGTTTTTAATTTAGTCTTACCTCTACTATTATCTTAATATTTGTTTGTATATTTTTTAGAAAAATTGTTTTTGTTTGATAATATTTATTAATCTTTCAAATTTAAAAACATTGCCTACTTGTTATTAAATATTTATATTTATTATTAAATTTTATGGTTGTATAATTTATCCTCTTAAATTCCAATGAAACATTTTTATATAAAAGTATCAATTTACAATCCAAACATTTTAATTATCAAGATTTTAAATTTGGTAATCTAAACAGTTTACAAGTATTCAAAATGTACCATAATTTAATTATTTAATTTTATTCACATTTTATTTTCTTCAGAAAATAACTTCATTTACAAAAAATGTCTTTGTCCTAGATAGAATAATAATAACCTATACCAGGGATGGTGAACAAATGCCATAAGTGGCACGTTTGAAAATCTTGATGGCAAATACAAAAACAATTGGAAATAATTTTAAAAGTTATTAATCTACACCTAACCTGAAGGTTAGGTTAGACTGACCTGACTGAGACCAGATCAAAACTGACCCAATATTTACTTTTTTCTTTATAACTTTTAAAATATATATTTTAATTTTTTTCCTTCTGAGAAATCTCCAAAAATACTAAACATAAGCAATAATAACCAAAACTAAAATTATTAGAGTTTAAGAATAATTTACATTTAGATGTACTGGGTTCTGAACTAGACATGGAATTAGTTGAGTTTCAGTAAGTTCCATATGGGACAAAAATGTTTAAAACATAAAAACTTCCAACTTCAAAAGTTAATAAGAAAATTTAACAAATAAGTATGTGGATATTTCCATGTTTTCATACTTTATAAACGCCAAACGCAACGCCATAGTAAAATTCAATAAATTCTGAAATCTATCATTTTTGCTCTATTGGTTGGTTTTTGGTTAATAATTAGATATTTTGAAACAGTTTTTCTTTTTGTTTGCAATTAGTTATATAAGACTTTAATATAAAATTGAATCTACTAAAACGGAAATATAAATGCTTTTATATATATGAGTCATCCTCACTCTCGTGCATAAAATAAAATAGTTGAATAAATTTTGCAGTAAGTAAATTTGAGTGACGAATAAATAGTCATAGCATATTCTTGTCTGATTTTTTTTACGTTAATTGACGGTATTATTAAATATTAATAAAACTTTTTTCCTATAACAATTCATAGAATATATAAAAATACTACAGACCATTATAAAACATTAAGCATCAACTTTTTTGTTAAAGTACCCGCTTATCAAATTGAAAAATAGGAAACATATTAAATTCTAAGATACTAGTTCCTATATTATAACATAGCATACGAAATAAAAGAACAGCTAATCTACGATAGACAAGGAGTTAGAAAAAAAAGTTAATTTTATTTATTTATTTATTATACAGAAAACAACAGCATATTATTAACTACTAATAAAAAAAAACTTGTACAAAAAAATAAAGCCAATTTCAGTTTTCTACTTATAAGTATTATCTAAGTACAGAGCTACACATCATTTAAACATTATGTTATTAGAAAAAAAAGATACCTATTTAAATCTTTAAAAAAATAAATAAGATAAAATGCCCCATGTGTGTGTTTGTGTATATCTGTGTGTGGGTGTGTGTGTATGTATGCATGCGTATTTAGTTTGCGTATTTTCGTATTTATTATATGTCATAAGCTAGGATGCGCATGAGCATTTGGTCAAGGTGGTAAGAGTTTGAGCCTTTGTTTCAATGTCAAGGAGTTGCAAATAAAACAATCATAAAATCCACACTAATGATATCGCAGGTATCAGATAATATAAATTAAATATATATTTTTTAATTTTGTCATTACAATTTCTTTAAATAATTAAGCCTTAATGGCGCAGGGGCACAACAGAGTTAGTTAACGCGATGGTTGTGGGTGGGTGGACGGAAATTATATTCACTCGAATTCGGAAGGAAAGTGGATATTGGAGTATTGTAATACATGATTCGTTTTTCTCATGTGCAAAGAATCTTGAAGCTGCTACCAAATCACTCCCTCTGGTGGGGATCGAGCCCACAACTCACCACGCCTCACTCGCCGCACCAAACGACAATTCTAATATATTCATACTCGCTTATATTTTAGTACGCAATTATGTTGTCTAAGTATTTAAATCTGTCCAACAATTAAAGAGTAAATTGTACCTGTAAATAATATATTATTAATCTTTAGTAATTTTTGTAATAACTATTTATAAAACAATAAAATAAATAACGATATGAAACTAATTAAATTATTTAGTTAAGAAATATCACTAAAACTTTTAAAAATATATTAATTGTTGTAAGGAAGTCAAGAATGCTATCGGGCATAGCAAATATAAAATAGAATATTTAAACTGCATTCTTGTGCATCCAGCCGATACTCAATCATTTTAAACGGTCGAACCCATTCGAGGAAATTAAATATTTATTTAAATTTATATTTCCATTTCTCTCTGGTGTCGCCGTTGAGTTCCGTTAATCAATACACGCAATACCTCCAGAATTCGTGGGAAAGTGGGGAACGAAGTGTCTTAACATTAGATTTCCCCTTTCTACCCTGCAGTGTGCGGGATACAGCGTGAATCCAAAAAATTTCAAAGACAAATCTTAAAATAGAAATCAAATGAATAACATAACATAAACAAAGCAAATCTACTCTTTATGTTAGAAATGAGTGGGCTCACCGAAAATAATGATGTAATAATTATAGGTACTCTGTTAAAATATTGAATAAGAAATAAATAACAAATCTAATTGTATCATTATAATTAATACAGTATTTATTCTAACAAAATTTGTTATTTTATGCTATAATTTAGTATTTCTTAGATAATAGGTAAACAAGTTAGTTACTTTGTATTATTTAGGCCGTAGTGGCGCAGGGGCACAAACTGAGACTAAATACGACAGGTTGTGGGTTTTCCTAAAAATAATGAAGAAAAATTATTAACAAATTCCTATTTATATATAAAAAGAGATATAGGTGACGTGACATTGTGCCAAACCAAAAGTGACATTTAATTGGTGGAGACGATTGGATGAATGATCTATAAAGAATAATATGTTACTAGTTTAAAGCCGTCTATAAGCGTCGGCAGTGGGTTCGATTCCCACTCGGATTAATAAGTTATTATTTATTAACATTTGCAATTCTTCGCATTGGACCCAATCCACTAAGTCAAAGAGCACCGCATTGGGTTTCGCTACTCAACTCACCTCAAAAATTCGTTGGAAAGTTAGGAGCGGAGTGTCTTAACACTGCGTTCGCTCGGATAAAACAATATACTAGTACAATATAACATAATGTTAGATTTATGTTTGGGGCATTTGAGAAGTATCTGATTGTAAACATGAAGATAATACTAAAATGTTATTCTTAGTGCGTCTGGAACCTGTTAAAATTAACAAGACAGTCAAAAATCTATGTAATTTTTTTATTGTTCTCTTATCTCTGCTTTGCCACTCAATTTATAATGTCTTTCAAAGATTTATAAAGTAAATACATGGGTTGACGGAACAGCAATAGATTCCCTTTGGATTCTTCTTAAACAAAAAAGCAAGTTAAGAGTATCAACAATTTTTTTTTGTGTTGGAGAAAGTGTAAAATTTCTAAATAAATGTATTATTAATAAAATTGCTTATAATACATTTAGATTTTTTATTAAAATTTAATTGAAAAAAGGTGGTGTACAAGGATGTTTTTTGATAAGATAAATAAAAAAAATCTCACTTTTACGTAACAAGAAATTATTTTTAAATTACAAATTGAATTTACAATTAAAAGGATTAGAAATTAATTAACGTTTATTCTATTGAACAACTTTGCACATCACTTTTTTTCAATGTTAAAAAAACAATCAATGGTATTTTCCGTATCTAAGTAAACAATGTATGTATTTTAAAGTTAGTAAAGTGAATGGACCTTTATCGTCCAGCCCAAGGTAACTTAGAACTATTATTATATTAAATATTGGAACCGTACTGGAACTAATTTTGATCGCTATAAGGTATATAATGTAGTTTTGGTCACCGCAAATTGTTATGCGTGCGCTACCCTTGTAGTGGTTTTCTTTCCTAGCGCAGTAACCAACCAACGCCCTATAGACTGACGTCACAAAGGTATTTAGGAATAGCACCTACAAGTTCAACTAGTATATAAGCTAAACCTAATAAAGGGTAAAGTATCACTTAGTATTGGAACTCATAGCAACACAGACCACAATGTACAAGCTGGTGGTGTTGTCCGCGGTCCTCGCTTCGGCGGTTTGCAAGCCCAGTGGCATTGCGCCATTATGGGGTGGACACTTGGCAGCTCCTTGGGCGGCAGCAGTCGCAGCTCCTTTGGCAGCAGCTCATGTTGCCGCACCCGTTGCTGTGGCTCCTCTTGCTCCTGTCGGTGCTTACAACTACAGGGGACCTCTTTCCCTTGCCCCTGGTCAGCCCGCCAACATTTTGGCTCACGACGGTCGCCCCCTGGATACCCTTAGTGTTAACGTAGATCGCGCCGTTCACTATACTGCAAGAGCTTTGGACCCTGCTGCTCATGGTGTACATGGTGTACATGGTTTACATGGTTTACATGGGGCGCATTTATTAGGTAAAAGATCAATTGTTGCACCCTGGGCCGCATCTCCCTTGGCTGTTGCTCCTGCCGCTGCCTGGTCTCATTCCGCCCACGTGGTCGCACCTGCTGCTGTAGCCGTAGCCGCACCTCTTGGTCATTTGGGATTGGGACATGGTGCTGCTTTAGGACATGGACATTGGTGAAGACTACACGAGCTAGGCTAGGATCCTCAAATAATATGATAATATACAGAGAGTTACAAACATAAGTTTATGCTTTTTTTTATATTCCCTTGCTATTTATTCACACTTTATTCTAATTTTAATATGTAACTAGAGTATCACGTGTAAAAATAATTGTTAGTATAATAATAAAAAAGAATTAATATCAAAAATATGAAAAAAAAGTCACAAAGTAGGCATTTACAGTATAAAATTTAACTGTTTAAAAAAATATTGAATATATTTAAGATTTATTATCTTTATATAACAATCACAAAGCTGTGATTAAAATTAAACAATCCCAAAAAAGACGCAGGCGCATAATATACCTAATCTGAAAAATCTGTTTTAGTCTTTTTAATAAAAACTTTTTACATTAACTATTTAATAAAATTCGCCAAATAATGGAAAAGCATAAAATAATAAATCTTTTAAATATTAATAACTAAGTTCATAAAGTTATATATTATACTTAAACTACTATTTGGTGGGTCACTGCTTCCATCAAGAGCATCTCAACAAGTTTTAATTTAAAAACAATAACCTTTGTTCGTACAAAAAAAGGGCAGTTCAAAGCCTTAACTAGAATATACAATTACACTACGGTTAACAAGTCGTGACCACTCTGAAACTAACCGCCGCCACTTGTCGCTTTAACTTCAAAGTGGCCAAGATTCGTCCACCGTACCTACTGTACCTCGGTGTAATAACGATGTTATCGTAACGTCATTCAAAATTGCTAACTAAATCAATAATAACGCTCTTGCATACTTCTTTAAATTAAATTTTCCGCATCTTTAGCACTTTTAAGGAGTAGTATTGGCCGTAAAAAAACACTTGTAAATATCGCAGGGGAATTCCAATGAAGAATAGGCGTAAAAAAAATATATTATAAAGATATTTACCTATTACATAAATGACTATGTCTTCCTTTCCCTTTAGTCTAGTTTTTATTTGTAATCTATTAAAATTATTAATCATTTATTTATACCTTAAGTCATGTTTTGTCTACTTAAATATACTAAGGTAAGTGATGGTAACTTCGTGCTAGTACGTCGTTTCGTGAGTTTTGCTTCTGGCAAAAATAATAAGCAATTTAAGTATTATTTACGTAAACTATATATTGGTATATAATCTTTATACTTTCAACTGTCTAAAAATTAAGTAACAATATTTTAATGATAAAATTGAGCGTATAGCGACATTTTAAACGCAGAGTTGGCTACGAACTGCAGTGTAACGTGTCTGCGATGCTTGCCACCGTAAGACTAGCGTAAGAATTTCTTAAGGTTGTGGAAAGACAAAGGTAAGTTATTCGAATAAAACATTGAATATATGCTTTTTTGTATTCTATAAAAAAACATTTTATTGAAAAAAAAATAGATGGAACCATAAAATTCTTTTAAAATTGCAATAAATCGATTCACGAAATAGCAGTCATTTTATTTATCAAGTGTCCGCTATTTCGTGTTACTACCGAATTAGGGGGATCTTAGATACTTTTTAATAAATTTATATTTATGTTATAATTGAGATAATTTAAATTTAAAGTTTAAAATCAGTTACTGTATTTAATAAAGTTTCTCATGATCGAAATTCGGTATATATTTTGTTCACTTAAATTTCTATGTTACTATTTTAAAGGTAACCTGAATTGATAATTTTAAGCTAAATTCGTATAGGTACTGCCAATGCAACTTTGTTTTTTAATCAACCTTTATAATTTATTTTTATGTATGTTTTCGAATATACATGGTAGTTAATGATTACTTTACATAATGTAAAAAATACTGAATAAACAGAATTGCGGAAGTTACCAAAATCAGTAACACGAAATAAGCTCCCC
The DNA here is from genome assembly GCA_016802625.1 of Heliconius numata. Classification (NCBI taxonomy): domain Eukaryota; kingdom Metazoa; phylum Arthropoda; class Insecta; order Lepidoptera; family Nymphalidae; genus Heliconius; species Heliconius numata. The sequence continues at coordinate 78,010 of JAEBDU010013098.1, forward strand.
TACATTTCATTATTTTCTCTAACTTCGTGACAAATAAATCTACGTAAAATCAACATATTGACTTCTCTGTCTTTGTTAATATTGTTTACCTTAATCTTGTTATAAGTCTAAATAAAGATCTTTATATTTTTTCAAGAATATACTAAACTGGTTGCGAAAATAAAAGCCATGAGCCAAATATATAGGTCTATAAACTGGCATAGCTAGCTTCAAAAAATTAAACTTGAATTTTAAACTGTGCTTTTATAATTTCTAAATTATAAAATTTGAAACCAGTCGTGGCGCAGGGGTACAAAGTGTGACTCTAAAACCGATTGGTTGTGGGTTCGATCCCCACTCGAGGAGATGAAAATAGAAATAGTATAGAAAATAGAAATAATATAGAAAATAGAAAATGTTTATTTAAATTTATATTTCAGGCCAAGCGCGGCGTTGAGTTCTGCCACTTAACATGCAATGCCTCCGGAATTCCGCAGAAAGTGGGGAACGGAGTGTCTTAAAAACACTAGGTTCCCTTTACCTACCCTGCTGTCAGCGGGGTACAGCGTGAAGATGATTTAATTTGATTTTTTTTTATAAAAGTTTTAATGTCGTCTATTTTTTCTCTATTTTCGTCTATTTTTTTTATTTACAAATTCTTTACAATCAAAACCTATAAAGGTGTTTATTTTTTTATTATAAAACCTTACTCGCGGGGTAAAAACTTGTGACCCGAAATAGGAGACACAAACTTACGAAGTTAGAAACAGAGCTAAATTTTATCACGAAGTAGGGTTCAAACAAGAGGTACACAAATAAATTAATATAAAAATTAAGCTTAAGTTAAACCGGATAATTCACACATTAAATTACTGCCAAAAGACCCACTTTGATCATACTAAAATTTGCAAATTCATATAACCTTTAATAATGTATTTACAATAGTTTAAAGTTATAAGAGCCTTAAACTGCCGAATCCCCGTACATTTACCTTACTTTACAAGCTGAGCTGGCTAGGCTGTGATGAGCCTCAGGCTCTAATGCTGCGCTTACTGATACCAGATCAGAAATTTCCCAGCAAAAAAATTTAAATAAGATATTTCCCCTAGTGAGTGAGTGATTGAGTCAATAAACATAGCCTGTAACATTCGCCACAAGCCAACAAATCACAACGGCGTTTTTGGCGATACATAAAAATTTGTATCTCAAATTATTCTATTATAAATTATTATTTCAAAAATGAAATAAAAGCAGGTTAAGAAGTAAACATTTAAAATCAAACACATTTATTTACATTTTACATCGTCTTAGGTATTTTGACGTCAATTTAGTATAGGTGTGCGATGCGGGCAACAGGGTGGGTGTAGGCGAATGGGCTGAGACGTGCAGCTGCGAGGGGAGCAGCAAA